>VTGA01000005.1:1200000-1540687 GCA_013403825.1 Calonectria pseudoturangicola | reverse complement strand
AGGTCTATCATATTTCATCTCAACGCCACGAAACGCCGGATAGCTAGAAGCCGGACCTAACAGTCAGAGATCAGTATCATCATCATCGGCACAGTCATTTCCGAAGATAACAGTCACTACTGAATTCATCCATAAAAGCCTGACCTACGGTCAGTTAGATAGAGAAAATCAAGCTCTTCCATGACATTCATTTTTCCCCCTCATCTTGTGATATAATCAAACAAGTAAGGTGATTCAAAGCGCAGGCTTTTAAAAGGATTGCGATCTTTGTCGTGACTTTACCTAGCATTGCCACATTAATTGGCCTGAGGCAGTCAGCCGATACTGAGCCACTGCGGGTTCTTTGTTCACGTGGCGATCAGTTATGTGGTGATTCGCGTTGTGCACAAAGATTGAGTGTGGGTATCTATAATTGAAAAGAAAAACCTTTGTGCTATACAAAGAATCATTGTTCTTTTTTTATTTCTGCAAGTGTTTCATCTTTTACAAGCGCCAAGTTGTAACGTTCCGATCAATTCCCAACTAGGGTGAACCAATCAGAGCGAAGGGTTAATGTTGGCAGATCGATCAGGCGCGTTAGGGATACTGAGCAAGGGAGTCACGAGTGTTACGTTTGGTGTACTGAAAGCTGATAGTTTCTCTCTCTGTATACTATTGCCTAAGGTTACTGATCAGTTCGTTGGTTCCACAAGCCGTTGGTGATCGTAGGGGGTGAGCGTTGGGTATTACTGAGTGATCACCAACAATCCGAGTGATAGCTTGACCAGCGCATCCTTATTGGAGGGCAGTTTACTCAGGTTTCTGACCAACGAACTTGGCAAGGGGCATAACACAAGTCGTCATATGGAACACGCGTGGCATCACTGAATCACCAACTCTATTTCTGTTGAACTTATAACAGAACACTTTTGTGGTGCATAGACCAAATTGGAAGATGACATATAAAGAATAGAAAATTCGTGTGTAGACATGATATAAATAATTGGGTTTACCAACTGAGCATTTCTTTTATGCACTTGCTTAACCACCCATCATTTCCTTGGAACCCAACCTCACAAAACCCACAAAAATGAGAGACTTTTGGTGGTTTCCGATATTCTCAAAAAGGACAAGTCCTGCCATCAAATCTCAGCTTCGTGTTGGAACAGTACTCGAATTTCCCGACAAGCTTGCGAAGCCTCTTGCACATATTGAGAACTACCCGAAAATTTCGCTGCCTCCAATAATTACTCACACTGAGCAGGAATATGTCCATCCTCGCAAATCCAGCGACAAGAATTTTAGGATGTACGTGAACGATCACACTGTCCGCTATTTTTCTCATGATATCGGCGCGGATGCCCTGCACGCCATCCTACAAATAAATGATGTACAGAATTTCACAAAATTCAATCTTAATGATCAGCGGTATAGGAGGCCTGTATATATAATTACTGGAATTCGCGAGACGCTTCCCTACTGTTCCGTTAAAGAGGCGCCTTTCATGAAGGAGAGCCTTTTCCTGGATGGCTCTTTCTTAGCGAATATTTGCCACTTTTTCGGAATTGAGCCAATGAGAGAAGCGCAGACGGAAGTTACTGCATACCTTGCATCTGAAATTCCTGTTCTGTTTGCTTTTCAGATGCATGTCTTCTGGATTGATTTTAAGGGAAAGTTGCAGATGCGTTTGTATGACGGAATAAACCCAGCACCGCTAAACAGGCGTGCAATTATACAGAAACGAGAGACGTAGACTTTTGAGAGAGTATATTCATTCCGTTCACTGTTGTGTACACAATATCTGCTTTACGAGACCTTCTAGGTTCAGACCTATATTTACAGAGAAGACTGGCAAAGGTCAAGCTACATCTACTGGTTTAGTGGACGCTCGGACATCGAAATCCGTTGCTACAGTGGTCGATCACAACCACGCGTCTTCCGTAGTATAGTGGTCAGTATGCAAGCTTGTCATTCAGCCAATGAGAGCGCTTGAGACCCGGGTTCAATTCCCGGCGGGAGAGACTCCAGCCCCAGGTAGTTATACCTGGTCATCTATTTTTTTTTCCTGCGGTGGCATATTGGCAACATAATGTTTGTATGGGTAACGCGGTGAGCCTTTTTTTCCTGTCACTTTTGTCGTGATTGGAAGCGGGAGGACACCAGAGTACCCCAACCTCATCATTTGGTGCAGACTGTAGGTAAAATGGAAAATAATTAAGAAAAACAGTTTAGATAAATTTATCTGTCATTCACTTTCTAATTTACTCCCCTCCATAATCCAATATGACGCTTGACTGTTCGCTCAATGACTTGGCCTTGTGTTTGCCAACTCAGTGACTAGTACTCAAGTCTTGAAATACGAATGTGCATCAATATATACATATGCGTACATATTTTCTTCTATTAGGCTTCAGTACTTGATGAAGCCTAATAATGACCAGAAATGAAATGGGCATTGAACAAGGAAAACCACAACATTGAAGTCTATGCTTTAGACGGGTGAGGCGCAACATTTGACTCCAATTCCCACATAATGCGGGCCCATTCCTTGGAAAAATCACAAGACTCCACCGAATCAGACCGCATATAAAAGCCCCGCGTGCCATTGATTCGAAACCCTTTCCGACTCTTCAAACGCAAGGTGCTTATGAGAGAGCCTGGACTGCAGTACATAGGCATTGGAATCTCGGCGCTAGCAAGGAGCAATGTGTGAATTGATTGTTTCGACAAAGTCCTTTTTCGGCGGGCAGTCCGAATAGCGGCCAGGTTCCTTTACGTAGTGCAATCGTACAGGTCCCCTCTCTGAAACCAAATATCCTAGTCATGAAGATTTGGATCATTTTTTCAGTTCGAAAACTTAATTTCTATTGTGCTTTTGATGGCATTTCTAATATATGTGACTTGATCAAGGCTTGTCATTCACTGACGACACCTCGAATGTTGAGTGTACTGCTATGGTTCGTTCTTGTATATTCTCCTCGGAGCCAGACATGCTTGAGCCACCTTTGGGTTGTGGGCTCACCGCAGTTATTCGACTCGTGAGACCCATTTCATCATCTGCGTCGGGAAGCTTGACCATCTTATCGCCTCCAAAATTAAACCGGGAACCACCATAGGTGAAGAGAGCATTGCCATGCTCCGACCCTGCGTCTCTGCCGGATGGGTGTGATCTCCAGGGCGTATTTGAATTTAGCTTGCTGTTTTTACTGTCGAGGCTGGAAGCGATCTTCCTTCGTATTACGTGTCGCAGGGGTACGAAGTGAGGCATACAGGCTGAGACAATGGCTATGGAAGGTTCAATAGCAGACCAGATGAAGACAGGGCCCATGAGGTATGTGACGTCGACTGCGGCCGAAAATTCGGATAGGTAATGGATTCGTACGACACTAGCAATGCAAACACTAGTGCTCAAGTTAGAACCGGGGACAGATAACACAAGATGGGATGCATGGGTTCTTACAATCCTCCAAGCAGCATGATGCCACAAACACCAGCCTTTTTCCTTAATGACATCTGCAATTTCAGAATCTGTGGGATGGGAATAATCAGTACCACAACGTCGGCGAGCAAGTTAATGATGCCCAGGGCCAGAAAGAATTTATTGACGTCGATGCACTTTCCCGTTGCGCCGCTGAATTGTAACCAATAGTAAGACACGGGCTTGCAACAGTTGGCCATGGTGGTCCAGATGATGAGAGGGTATGAGAAAGAGAGAAAGAAGCCAAAGGTAATGGAAGCCTTGAAGAGGAGATCGCGGGTATTGAATACGCGCAGGTAAAAGAAGAGGATCGAGATTTTCGTAGTGGCACAGGCAGCAGCGTAGATGTAAGTGTATGCGTATAGATACTGTGACCAGCTGTTAGAACATATTTTCTCTGATGTGGCAGAATTGATTACCTTGAAGATCTGGGTCAGATCGTCCAGCTCAAGGACCCAAACGTGCTTCCCAGAGCCAATCTGAGCACCTGCTTCTCATTAGACTTGCGGGTTTGGACAAAGTCCGAAAAACGTAGACTCACCCATGATACTAACACACACAGTTCCAGCAACGAATGCCTACCATTAATTAGGATTAGACTTGTCGTCATCCAAGACCTAACTTTCCAACTTGGTTAAACACGTACCAGTGCCAATATTATTGTCCAGTCGTCCATCTTGAATCCGCTTTGCTGTATGAATCGGGCCAAAAATCGAAGAAAAATTGCCACAGTTGCCAGCGCCAGAAGAACAATGACTGCTGCTGTGTCTGATGTTGCCGTGCTGTCCGTGAGGTCCGTACCATCGGGCGCTGGCCCAAAGATCTGGACCATTACCGGGTTCGCCTCCGCCATTTTCGTGATTCGAGATGGGGATATTTTGCGATGAGCGAAGGAGGTAACTCACATCTTGAGAAGAAACATCAAGCTGGATTTTAGATATTGGTCTGGACTGAAACAACAGCCTTGATGTCTGTCAACCCAGAAGGGACATCAAATTTTGACCATATCCCCGTTTGCCAAATGGTGGAGACGGCATTTACTTGGGAGCAGCAACCCTGTGATTTGAGTGCACAGTCAGGAGCCAGCTGTGCCGATCTCCATGACGGGCCGTGCATCCTTCGGGGAACCGTATCCAGTCTCCCGGTGGCCGGTCTTTAGCTTGCTCGCAGCGAAGATGAGATGAAAACGGGCAATTGGGCGGACCCGAAGAAGTCGGGGAAGACACGCTCGATCATTGACCAATCGATCAGTCCATTTGGATTCTAAAGCATCCTTTCGTCGTCACGGTTGCATTCCGGACCCACTGGTTGGGGTCTCATCCTGGATGATCTCTTGTGGGGAGTTCTGCTCTCAGGAAATAGTCCGGAGAGAAAACTGGTCCGACGTTCCTTTGTTCCCTATTCTGCATGGAATATGGGGCCGCCAACAGTCACACAGGGGATATTTATTTTTCGCACAGCACAACCAACGGCTCGTAGCAGTGTTGGTGGCCCGACCCGCTACTATTCATGGGTTGGTGCATGTGAATGTCGTCGTAGTCCATGTATCGGACACGCGTAGTTCGGAATTAACATCCCTCCCACCCGCTTACAAGAGCGACGCCATATGCTGATTAATTGCACTAGGCCAGTTGTCACTAAATATCTATAGTTCTGACAGCATAGATCTTGATCATTTCAGGTTGATAAAAAATCACCAAAGTAAACTAGGAACGGCTTTCTCTTTTGGTAACCCCGAAGATAGCACCCCACTGTAAGTAACATCCTATGTTTGGCTCGAGCGTGGCTGGACAAGATACCAACCAACACAATGAGGAAAAGCAAGAATTTGAAAGAGCACGATGGCAAAAGATTCCATCGTACCATCATTCGTGGATTCGTTCCACCGACGAAATGATTGTCACAAAAAACTACCGCAATAGGCGACTGTTCGGCCAATTTCGAAGTGGTGGGGGCTTGGCTGCAACGTGCCCCGGACCAACAGCATTTCTTTCAACCCTGAACCAACAGGAATTGCGCCAAGACGCTCCGCTTGAATTAGTCTCGTAGTATGCAATCGAATCATCCCGAGGAATTGGATCAGCAAATCCGAGACGCTAAAACATGGAAGCGGGCTAGGGGCCAGGTCCCAGAAATTGAATAGAGGAGTCGGATGCCAGTCGCTGTAGCAAAGGAATCAAGTACCTGCGTGGCAAAGGGGTAACCAAATGCCAATAGGCTGTATCCAGGGTCGGTAGGTTGTAACCATGCAGGAGAGCATCGATCAGATATAGCCGAGCTTAAATGGTAGGATTTCGGCCTGCCTGCTGAGCTTTTTCGCGCATTTTCATTCTTTGCCACCAAATCAAATCGCTTTTCCTTGCTTTTTGACTCTCATCCATAAGTCAGTACTGTATCAGGTATTCAAACAATGGGTTCTGTCGATTCGTTCGCTGATATCCCCCCCATGACGCCATTAGAGCGGATTGGGCCAAAGGGATATCTCCGCTACGTTTTTCCCTTCCATCTTGATGAGGATTACGACATCGATCATGTCTCGCAAGTTCTCAAGGACGGCTTTGATGCCGCAAAGCAGCGAATCGGGTTGATGGGCGCTGAGGCTGTCCCCGATCCAGATGCCAAGCAGGGTGGCGTCTTCAAATTCGTGAAGCTCGCCGACGACAGTGGAGTTGAGAACGTCACCACCAAGGACCTGAGGGAGCCTGGTTCATATCCGTTCACGTATACTGAGCTCAAGGAAAAGGCGTTTCCGGTGTCGGCTTTCAACGCCGAGGACTTGTGTCGTCGCTCAGTTTGGCCTTCAGCCGGCGACCGACTACCCATCAATCTCATCCAAGCCAATTTCATTCAAGGCGGGCTCATTCTGACATGGTGCATCTTCCACATGTCTGGTGACGGCACAACCTTCCAAGTGTGGACCGACATTTGGGCTGAGGAGTGCCGGCGTCTGCAAGGGCTCCGGATCTCCAAGCCCTGTCAGCTCGATTATGCTATGCTGGGCGATAGACGGCATATCCTGAAACCCTCTGGCAAAAATAAGGGTTTGGCTGAGAATCATCCCGAGTATCTATCTATTCCCTTTGTTCCCGAAGGCGCTCCACCAAAGATGCAATCTCCGGACCATCGTGGCCAAGTCTTTTACTTTTCTCCTGAATCCCTCAAGGCGCTCAAGGCTGATGCCTCACCGGCCAACGCATCTGAGCCATCAGACCAGACTTGGATTTCTACCAATGACGCTCTGTCAGCACTTTTGTGGCGCACAGTCATGGCTGTCCAGAACCCGCTTGACACGCTCGAGGGAGACCCTGTGTCTGTTTTCAATATCGCCATCGATGGCAGACAGCGAACGGATCCGCCGGTGCACCCCAAGACACTGGGATGCTTCCTGGAGTACATCGCCATCTCGGCTCCTATCCGCCAAATGCTGGGTTCAGCTACGCTCGCAGATCTTTCTCTGTTGATCCGCAAGGCTCTTATCCGCGCCGACAAACAATTCACAGACGATGTCATCACGTTGGTTGACAAGCTCGACCACGTGGACAAGCTTGTACCAACAGCCTTTACCGATGTCCCGGGTTACCATTGCGTGCAAACGTCCTGGATCAACTTTAACCTTCACGCCGTTGACTTTGGCCCCTTGCTGGGCGGCACCGTTGACGCGACACGTGCGCCACACGTTGGCGTCATTAACGGCCTGCAGGTTGTCCTCCCCGCGCTAGCGAACGGCGGCATGGAGATTCTTGTTGGGGTGGAATCAAGTTGCCTAGACAAACTTCTTGATGAGCCACTATGGAATAAGTATGCGATAGCGAGATGATTAAATGTGTAAATAAAGGATGCATTTCACGTATTATGTATTGTCTGATCGGTGCTCTCATTCGCAGCATCACGTCGAATTATTGGATTTCTGATACTAAGACTACACATTTCTTAATTCTGACCAGCCTTTTCCTTTACAGAATGATACATCCTTCCTCTACTCTTCGCTGATTTCTTTTTAGAAAGAATAAGGTCTGTCTTGACATTTCCGTCGGGGACGCCGACGATGTTGTCGTTTCTTGACAAAGTAGTGGTGTTTTGGTGATGCACACCTTCGGTCTACATCTATGCAAAAGATACCCTTCTAGCGGTCTGCCATGTTGAAAAGGGTTAAGACGCGGAGGCGGAGGCGGAGGCATCGATAGTTTGGATGTACACCGTTGTATTGGCAGCGCTATAATTAAACATGGCTCGTGATCTGAAAGCCTCACAGCCGTGTTACATCCAGGTAGAACTTTCTTGGTTAGCTCTGCCACCGCCCTCAGTTAAAAGCCGGAACCGTCGGCACACGCAAAAGTTTGCTGGGTTCCAAATCCGTCAAATGTACCCCCACGGTTATTGGTACATTGCGGGTGACCAATACTATCAACAGGACCGTGTATGACCAGTAGGCTACCACTGTCACGCCGCACCATGTTTCCGACAACTCAACTACTCTCCGTCACTACTGATACGTACTCCAAGATTCATATTTTAGTCCTTGCCTGACTGCAGCTTTCAGCAAAGATCCTCCCCCCGCCCCGCGCAGGCCCTTATAGACTCTTAGTCACGTGTTTCGCTGTCAAGGTATTGATATCATCTTTGCTACCAGTGATGAAAATTTTGCAAACCTTGGTAGAGCTGCTCTGTACCGTGCATCCTAGAAACTTTAGTTAATGGATGCCGTAATAGACGGGCAAGTTGAGTCAGACGACGATGTTGAGGAAGCCATTTAAATGTTACATGAAGTCATCTCCGATATCTTGAATTTTCATAATATCCTTTTGCTCTCAGATTTAAGGATATCGGCTGACCTTGATGACCTTTAGAAAATTATATAAATCTGGTAGATGGTCAGCGGCTTTGCAAAAAAAGTCTTACCACAACCATCTTCGCACGACTTCGCACGACTTCGCCCAGTATCCATTCACCAACCACAACGCAACACAATGACAGCTCGCGACGGAATAGACGCCAGAGATACGATCCAGGGGCCAGTGCTGTGTCATTTATGTGCTTATACCATGGAGGTAACCCGCGCATCTCAAGAAATAAACACATTTCCTCCAGCATATCACCAGCCCCATATCAGCGACCGGCAGGGTGAGAACAACCCACAGGGCGAGGACAACGAGCGAGATGAGTGCAACCAACACAGCGAAAACGACGGCACTATAGGTCCTGCTGAACCAACACAGCCAAACTCAAACCAAAGTCTTAATGGCATGGTCGGAAAACAGTACATGATCTTCGTGGCTACATCCAGCGTTGTCATCTTCATGTTGCTAGGAGTATCTACATTTCAGCTAGATGAGTATGGGTGGGCTGCCAATGCTGGCTGTCGAATTGGTCTTATGATATTCATCGTACTATTTTGGGCGGTGTATGTATGGGATGACTATCAATACGAACGCAAGGTAACATTTTGGCAAGTCTATTAATACCATTTTGCGGTGCTAACAATTGGTCTAGCTATACGATGAACGCGGCTTTGACAGCAATACGGAAACTCATGAGCGCGTACTTCGTCCAGTGACAGTCATCAAAGTCATTATAACCTGGATGTTCTTGGCCACGCTTCAGACGGACGACTACGGAAAGGTGGTAAATGCTTGCATTCGACTTGGTTTCATGATATCAATTGGGGCAATGTTCTTTTGGATTGAAGTCACCAAAAACAAAAAGGTGGGCATTCATGAGTCTTACTATAGGATTGAATACTAACAATTGGGATACAGATAATACAGGCGGTGGATTAAGGAGTGGGTGAAATTATGGAGATCAGTCGGAACAGCAAGGATTACTGTGTGTTGGTTTGGGATGCGGGAACGAATTTATAAAGCTTTCGCAAAACTGTCTCATTCCCATATAATTAGCTCAACGGATGAGAAAAATCTTTGATTAAGCTATTTTATTTTTTTCACGCAGGGGCTTATAAGAAACATCCTACAATGAGCTTTGTCTGGGGGGAGAGCCATGCACAATGACGTCCATACCAGATAGTTTTCTTTTTATTGTCTGCTTTTTCCCGTGTTCGAATCTCCACCCATCCTCATGGCCATCCTCAGGAGAGCAGATGCGGAAGTGCATGGACAGAAATATGGTTGAATTCAACTCGAGATACGTTTGAACTGCCTTGAACCAATGGATTTATGTTGAAGATGTCAAACGTGAACACGGTAGTATTGAGATTTTCCCAACTGTCGTGAAATTGATTACATTGTGGTGTTCATTCAATGGGCAAAAGGTTGTTAGTCGAAACATACCAACATCATGTAAATATAAATCATTCAATTCAAAGTCTTCTGGCATATAATATTCTACGGCGCAACAGCTA
This sequence comes from Calonectria pseudoturangicola, assembly GCA_013403825.1. Lineage (NCBI taxonomy): Eukaryota > Fungi > Ascomycota > Sordariomycetes > Hypocreales > Nectriaceae > Calonectria > Calonectria pseudoturangicola. The sequence continues at coordinate 1,530,875 of VTGA01000005.1, read as the reverse complement.
CAGGCTGCTGTTCTACCATTTTGTACATAATTACGATACTACTCCTAGAGTTACTAAGTCACAGGTGTCTCCATGGGACCTCATAAACACATTCGCAATGACACTGACTCGACAATTGAAACAAAGCCAAGCAGAAATAATTGTAAATTATATTCTACTGTACTATTACGGTGATAGTCTTGGGACTCATATACGTGAACCGTGGACTTGCCGGGTAGGTACGGAGTAAAGAACGCCGGATTCCGAGACGGAGAAACGACACCCTGATTTTTTCACGCACGCGCATCACGTCCATCTTCAGGCATCCATCGCACTTCACAGTTTCGCGGCATCAATTTAGCATCTTTCGCTCTACACCTCCTCACCAACCAATCACCGCCTTGTTCTCTCGGCTCCCACCATTATCTCGTCAAGCCTTCCGTGCCATCAGCCCCCCGTCCTTTCTCTCTTCTGTCTTGAGTCTTTGCTCGTTGGTAGGTTGCAGCTTGATGCCCGATAATATACTCAAATAGCACTAACTTGTATCGTAACCACCTTTTTAGCCCAGCATGTCCTCATCCGCAACCTCCTCGTCTGTGCCTTCGGGCCAGCCAGTTCATCGCGTCGAGTCGTTTGATGCTGTCAAAAACCCGAGATTCCCAACGTCCTTGTCAAATGCCGAGCGCGGGTTAAGAGAAGCCGAAGAAGGACGACCTGTTGACCCAAACGACGCAATCAGAGCACAAAGGGAGTTCGATGAGTTGAAAAATGAAAGCAAAACTCTGATGGGTCTGGCTCTTGGTCTCTTTGGGGCCAATGCGACAGCCATTCATGCCGACAATTTGACGGGAGCCGACTTCTGGGTTGTCCAAACGAGCATGATGATATGCGGCGTGGTTCTTGTTTTTGCAGCCGATACGATAGCTACCGATCGTCTCTCCCAACCTGGTACCTTGATCAGTCGAAAGCGTAGCTAGCGGCTACTCTTTGCCAAGAAACTTGCCTACGGTGCTCTAACTGTTGGTGCCATTTTGACTTTTGCTTCTGGGTTTGAGGGTTGGGGCGTGGGAGGTGCTATTGGCGTTGCTACTGGTCTTTCTTTCATCATTTGGCATGTGTTGAGATCATACTTTTAGTGCAACACGGGTGGGTTGGGGATATGCAATGGTTTAGCTTGGCAGAAGATGTGTCCTAGTAGGGGCAGGATGCTTGTTCAGCACAATATAAAACTACTGGACCGTAATTTGTGTCCGTCCTGACAATGGATGTATTGCTCCTCATCGGTCTCCATAAGCAGCCTTCATATCACCGTCGAGAAACTCGCGCAGGTAAGACTCGACGGATGTGACTTCCACGTCGGGATACAACTCCTTCGCATCGAGATATCCAAGGTATTTAGCCTTTTGGGGTGCATTATCGCCGCGGATACCCCATGAAATCTCGTATTGCGCCATGGCGTGCGCGAAGAGAACCGAAAAATCTTCTGATCCTTGAGCCATTGCGGCCTGGGAATCTGAAATGATCTTGTTGAGGTCATCTAAAGACAGCTATCGCAAATGTTAACATATAAAATTGGACAATAGACCAGTCATGGACGATTATGCAGGATTACTTACAGAGTCTCTAGGGATTAATTCGCCACTGACTCGCTCAAATATGTTGAAAAAATCATTTTGGGTACGGAGTTCACCGTAAGCAAAAACTTGTTTATTCAAGGTGCGTGGATCCGCAATGATTCGCGCAACATATTTTCCAATGTCCCGATTATCAGTGAAGGCGATATCCGTGTTGCCGTCTCCGACAAATGGAATTGGGCCTCCCCGGGAGAGCCTGGAATCAATTCTGCCAGAGGGCAGCCTGGGAAGTGACAGTTGGTACCACCAGCCAACGTCAATGACGGTGTATGGGATGTAATTCTGTTTGATATAGTCCAGCACATCTTCTTTCTGTGTTTCGAAAAGTTGTTAGCTTATTTTTTACCAACACTAAAGTATACGTCAACCATACCATATCTCTGAGAGAGAAGACTCCTCGTGGTGGGCAACATGTTGCGGAAAAGCTTGGAACGAACCTGCTCACACCAGCTTGCTTGCATGCCATGGCAATGTTCAATTCCTCTTCCTTTTGGGCTGCGGTCAGACACGAAATGACGACATCTATGTCAATCAATGACTGGGTGAGATCCGCAACCGATTTCAAGTTGGCCGCCTTCAGAGCGACACCACGTTTGGAGAATTCAATGTATTGCTGCTTCTTGAGGGACTCTGCAAGAGCCAGAGCGATCAACTCCTAAAATATCATCAGCTATGACTTTGTCCATTTCATTGTGTAAGTAGCTTACAAATTAGTCAGGCAGCCCCAGAATGCCATTGACGGTGGAAGTTCCAGTTTCGCCGGATGCGCCGACAACTGCGACGATGAGTTTCTGAGCCATTGTGTGTTTATTGCAGCGAGTGTGCAGTGGTAGAAATGAAAGATGAGTGTTTGATGCGAAAGAGGCATCCATAAGATGAGGTTAGGGTATATATATCCACTTTCACCTTGCCAACTCGAACCTGCTTATAATAGCAGCCGTCTTTACACGCCGAGAAGCCTTGAAAATAAAACCAATGACATTAGTCGCTTAGATTTAGCCTCATGACGGGGAAACTAACTTTCTGGCCCACTTCGGGGAAATGCCAGATGCACTAACCTCTTTTCCTCACAATTTTCGGTGAAACTCTTTTCACGGAGAAATGCACGATCCACTGCTCCGGACCCCTTGGAGATTCTTCTTGGACGCAGGCTCCTGAGTTCTGACAAATTCATCTTATGTACCATCAGAGAAAATCCGCTAAAGATGCTAAATCGAGCCTGTGATGCGTGTCGGCAGCGCAAAATAAAGGTAACTCGGCTTGGCCTGTAATCTCTTTGTTCTGACTAATCCGAGCTAGTGCGACCAGCTCTCGCCTGCATGCTCTCGTTGCCGCTTTGCCAGTTTAATGTGCACCTATGACGTCCCAACGCGGAAACGAGGACCAAAGCCAAGAACCCGTTCCTGTGCCGTGCGTTTTCCAGTTGACGTTACCGAAAACGAAAACTTCCCGGACAATGTGGAGATCAACGGTCGCTCTCCTCACCATGTCAGCAGTGAGAGCTCCCCGCAGAGCTGCCCTCCTGCCTATACATCATGTCAAGAACAAGTTCCGAAGCCATTTCCCGACAGAGCTCAGCCGATTTCTTGCCATCAACACCTTATTTCTTGTCTTTCCACGAAAAACGTCACAGCAGAATCGTCGATAAAAAACTGCATTGACCTTTACATGACTTTTGTCTTCCCTCTTCTTCCCATCGTTTGTGAATCGACGCTCCGCTCTCAATTGTCGTTAGACTTGCCGCCATTTGAGAGCAATACTACGCAAGGCATCATGCCGGAAATCATCCATGCTATCCGAACATACTCAATGACAACTGCCTTGTGCGCTCTAATTGCTCACATTAGCCCCTGTGAGAATCGGGAGGACACTATTCCGATCGCGTTTTTGACCTGCTCCGATGCGATGCTGCGCCCCTATACGAACTACGACATATTTTTCCCCACTTCAACATCGCTTTTGATCCGCATCTTTCAGGCATCCTCCTACAACCTGATGGGCTATTCCCACCACGCAGATCACGCTATCGAAGAAGCTGTGAGATTGGCAAAGCAAATGAGATTACATGATAAAGAATCGTATGCTTGCCTACCGCCGTTAGAAGCCAAGCTCTGCCGCAATATAGTTTGGTACCTGTTCTCAGCTGATAGAGCTTATGCATTGTCTAGGGGGAGAACAGATGCCCTTGGACAGTGTCTTCAATCGCATCTCTTCACGGTCGCACTACCAAATAGCCGAGGGCCATGTCTATTACGGCACTTTGAACCAACGAGTCACTGCACCTTTGAAGAACATCTCATGCAAGGGTTTCGGAAGGACAATCAGATATGGAAACTTGGATTTCGTGTCCTGTTCGATTTGAACCTTTTCCTAGTTGCAAATTCCCGAACTAAGAACAATGTGACTCTTGATTCTGCACAGAAAAAGAGCCTGACAGATGCATATTTGGATTTTCTAGGCGTACTTGACGATGTTCCAAACCGTATCATGTCTCCAGCATCTGAAATTGACTTGGACAAAAATCACGAAGCATATCGACAACAATCTTTTTGGGTGCAAAAGGTGAACATTGTACTCACATATAACTATCTTCGACTAGTTATTTTGAACCGCTTCGCAGAATTCAAGCTTCATCATTTGCTGGGATTGAACGGCGACCCAACGGCCGTTACCTTGAAAAAGGTAGAAATAGCACATGAGCTTGTGACTAATATGGCAAGTTTCCCCTTTGAAGCTCTGCAAGCAAATGGAGAACCGTGTGTAAGTTTTATGACGCCGTCACCGCCCAAAAGTCTCCAATTTTATCTCATTCAAAGCTCCCTTTTTAGGTCGACAAACTTCGCTATATTTGCGCCACACTCCTGAAGATAATACACGGGGATGGACCGCCACAGGTTGTAGAGAGGGCGAAGACACATTTTACAGTTCTGCTAGACTATGTATCAATGCTCAATTCTAGAGTTTCCGACTGGTTAATAAACAGTTGAAATACAAAACAAGAATTGTCACACTCTAGTAGTTCACACGAATCTCGTTCTGAATTCCCGGCAATGACAATAAAGGCTATAGGACTTGGTTAAACCAATTTGTAGCTAAGTCTTTGAGAGGAAGCAGTGCTTGATATTATCCCTACATCCAAGTTATATCATTCAGTCTCTTCGCTACAAGAGGTTAACTGACTCCACATCGTTATTCCAGAATAAATCTAATCCCCAGCAGCAGCCGATCAATAAAATGCTTCGTAGCTTTCAAGTTTGGAAACATCCAAAACACGTGAGGAAGACCTTCATATATGTCAAGCCGCACTTTGACTCCTTTTTTACGAAGTTCATGCTCCATGGCAACATTATCATCACGTAAGGGATCTGCTCCACAGGCCACCAGATAAACGGGCGGAAATTCGGCCAGATGAGATGAAAGTAGAGGATACATCCACTCATCATTGCTGAGCTTGTCAAGGCCAGTAAACGCTGTTTTTGTGAAGTTAGCACAGATACTATTAGTTAAGGACCTTTAGATGTACCATTTATCATCCTTGTTGCTTCTCTATCGATGATCGGAGTGTCTTTGGCATTTTCCTGCATAGATTTCATAAGATGTTGGATGTGCTTCGGGATGTGATCTTCAGACACTGTGCCTCCAGCCATGTTGATGGATCCTTTAAGTTGTCCTTTGCGCCCAAGCTGAATGAGTCTATGGGCGACAGCAAGAGATAGTGTACCACCTGCTGAACTTCCCAATGTGAACAGCTTTCTTGGATTCCCACCAAGCTGCTTGGCATTCTCGAATGTCTTCAAAACTTTTGTTAGCCCAAGCCGACTCGATATTGTCTGCAATGAAAACTTTCCACATACCCATGAGAACCCATCAAAGGCATCCTGAAAGACATCCTTGATTTCAACCTTCTTCACAAGACGATATTCTACTGAGACAATTATACATGGGTACATCGACGCTATTACTCGACACAAACCATCCTCCATGTCAACCGAACCGTCAGAGAACCCGCCACCATGATAGAAAATCCCAATTGGGAATTCAGCGTCTGATTTTGTCGGCTTGTAGATACGAACAGTAATGTTATCGTCGATCTTTTCATTCACTGTGATGCTAATGAGTCGAAGAAGAGCCATTCAATCTTTGATGCACTTACCAACTTTTAGCCCATCTTCTAGCTGGGATGGTAAATGATTTGCGATGTATTCCTTAATTACCATCCCCCCCGCTTGATAATCTTCGATGCTTCCACCCAGAGTGATCCGCTTCCCCATATCCTTTTCAAGCTAGAGATATTGAGTATTCAGTAACTTGAATGTGCCAACTGAAACCTCACCTCAAGCCATTCAGGTGCTAAATAGGGAGTCATTCTGAAGTATTACGAAATCCGGATCTTAATTTTTTGACTGAAAATAATGAAATTCAAGCCTGAAAGTTTGAGTAGAATCAACTGATTGCCATTAAAATAATTTATGGCATTAACATGAAATCTATGATCTGAGATTACCCACGCGGACTCTTTGGTTGGTTGTTCGGAACTTCCGAGGATTTCTGGTATCAATGTCGTCATTGGAAGGAAAGCCCGAGTCTTGCCGACAATAGTCAATGCTCAATATTTTAAGTTTAGATCAATATCTTTCCCTCGGAAATTATCCCATGCAGTTTCTGAACCATGTTTGTCAAGGCCAGCCGTGGAATAAACTCAACCAATTGCGTATTCGGCGATTGGAAAGACCGATGGTAATTTGATTTCGGAAGTAGCGATGATTCCGAGTATATATCAAAAGATGCTTGGATGAAACAAGAAGTTAAGTCTGTGATGGAAGCTCCGAATCTAAAAAAAAAAAATGAACACTGGTAATGAAGCCAACATCCCCTTAAAGACAAGAGATAAAAATACATTTCGCAGTTTTTCGTATCAGCCTATGACTACTATCTTCTGTCTTTTTAAATATCACAATTGAAGTTTCTCGCATACTAACAGCCAACTGCAACATCCAACATGAACAAGTGCATCTTCGTCGATACCTCGAATGAACTGTCGGCCCGAGACGTGCCGGATAAATACCATCCTATCAAGGGTCAATCCTTGATTAAAGTACACTACTCCGGAATTAACCCCGCCGACCTAAATCATGCAAAGCATTTGGGTATGAATAACAATATATGCGGTTATGAAATCTGCGGGACAGTGATTGAGGTCGGACCGGCTAGTCCCTATGCAGTCGGAGATGTCATTTTCGGCTCCAATGTTCCTGGTATATCAAGGCCAGGATATCACGGGGGTCATCAAGACTTTATCATTGTGGAGTCCGATGCAATGGTCATGAGGTCACCTTCTCAGCTGCCTGAGCCCGACGCCGCTGCTCTCGGAGTTATGGTTCGAACCGCCAGTGATGCATTGATGAACCTGTTTAAGATACCGTTTCTCGCCATTGGGGTTTCTGGGCAGCCGGTAACAGACGGGCTTCTCATTTGGGGCGGGGCAAGTACCGTGGGCACAGCAGCGATTCAGCTGGCTAGAGCCATGGGGCTCAACCCAATATACACAACAGCATCGTCTTCCAATCATGCTGCTCTGATGAAACTTGGAGCCACAAAATGCTTTGATTACCGAGATCCAAATATAGTGGAGGATATTAAATCTACAGCGACGAATAATGGGTGTACGATCGGGTTCATCTTAGACACTGTGTGTAAAGAAGGGAGCCCCGGGACAATCAAGCAGTGCGAAGCAATTGGTACAACTCCCGGTGTCGTCTTTGTCAGCTGCCTTCCCCAAATTGGTAATCCGGCGTGGGAAATGGCTTTCGCTTCCAGAGCAATTGATGCACCGATTCCAGGGGGCATTAAAGCCAACATGGAGTGGGAATCACGACTGATCAGAGCTTTAGCTTGGGCTGCAGAGAACTACGGAAGCCAATTCTTGATTCCGAATGTGAAGATTGTAAAAGGTGCAGAGAATGGAATCCAGGCTATCAAGGATGTTCACGATGGCAAGGTCAGCTTCTCGAAAGTTGTTATTGCACATCCGCTTTAAGGCTATTAGTTCAATTTGAGGTCACAATAAGCCGATAAAATCTACAAAACAAATTTTAAGTAGATAATAAAGCTTGTATAGGCGATCAAAATGATTTATCTTAGAAATAGCTATCATTTGAAGCCCAATTCCCCTCCATATCAAATATCTTAAGCAAATTCTCATCAAAAGTTTGAAAGTCATCTTCACGTAAATTCAGTATTCAATCGCCAAGCCATTCAGGAAATCATTGACTCACGTGGAACAAAGAATTGCGGATCAGCAAGCAGTCGGTCTAAATCAGGACAGGCTTCGTCCCGTGATTCTTGAATGTCAGTTTTGGGCATATTGATTTTTTCTCCTACTTTGACGAGTTCTTCAAATGTGAAACCCCATTTGCTCGGGGTGAAGTGCTTGCATTTTGACGCCTTCAGTATTTCGATGGCTTGGTGGAAAGCATCTCTGCTCTCTGGCCCATAGACTTTTGGGTCCTGCGATACTATCAATAATATCGTCGCCAGAGATGATATCATGAAATATTCATAAGAGCTGCGGAGACAATTCAATGAGTCAACTTTGTTGATAGCTTTGGAGCAGAGATTTATAGATTCTTTCGCGCATTTGAGAGAAGTTCCAGTGGCCCCACGTTTCTCCTGATTGCTTAGATCCATGTGCAGTAAAGGTTTTCGTAGCATCATTCGGGCATGATTAATACGCACGGCAAGAAAATTCCCGAGATCCTCTCTGATCATATAGCTTTGAATAAATTCCGTTGAATCTGTCGACGCAGTGGCAGATTGAGCGACAACTTCTAGTTCTTGATATTTGCTCCGAAGACATTGGGCCTTGTAATCAAGATATTCTTGCTGTTGACGATCGTCGGTCTCAATTCGCCTTGGTTTCTTTAGGAGTGAGAATATGTGGGAATTAAGGCGTGTGTATTCCACAGTGATGCCAAGAAAAGGTCTCAATAACTCCTAGGAGACATCATTAGATAATTCAATGCACTAGAAGACTGTTTTTTGAACAATTTACAGTATCAGACCACTTTCCACCAAGGTCTTCATCCTTCATGGTACAGGGGAGAGCCGTCGTAAAAGATAAAGTACGATCCAACGTGTATATGGACCAAAAGAGTTCTTGGAAAACAATAGAAGAATGAGGCTCAGGACAGGTTCGAGCTTTGTCCACTCTTTGGTCAAGTTGAAGTTCATAGCATGCTTTCGAGGCTATGCCGATTAGACGCCATGCTTTAATATGGTCAGGCTTGTGGAAGTGGTATAGAGCCTAAATTCCCCAATTAGTCAGTCTCAACGAAAATTGATTACGGCTTCATCATACCATTACCGTAGCCATGACGATATCGTCAACATTCGGGCTACCAAGAATAGGTTTCTCCACACTCCAATCGATATAGCGTTGGAGATGCATGGCAAGGGGGCTCGTGTCATCCCCCTCGACCAGAAGGGTTAAGCCTAAAATTGCTTTTAGAATGTCAAGCTTGGTTGAGCTGAAAGTTGGAGAATTTCTCGTTTCACCAGTCCTTTGTTCGGTCAAGCACCCAAATAATGTATCCAGAAGCCATCCAAATGCAGTCAAATCAACGCAAGGGTAAACGGGATGAATACTTGTAGAAAAAGTGGAGAAAATATTTTTCGCTTTTTCATAACCCAGGTCCATGATTGGTTCTGTAAATTGGCTGTAGTCGAATGTTTGAGATGGCTCAATTTTGAAGCGCGGCCACACACTTGGCGCTTGGGCACCCCGCTCCAACGGCGTCACCAAGCCATTTCCTTCAAGGCAAGATCTTGCCAAATCGAAAGTCTGAATAAAACTCGGGACACAATTTATGTTTGGAATAGCGGCTTGTATTTGCAGGTCAAAGCCTGTAAAATCGTCATTGGGACAGGCATTGGCCTGGCCAGGAGACGAGGAAAAGGAACTGGCTGACGCTCGACGAAAGCCTTGATTGTGAGAAGGACGCGACGGGCCTAGGTCTTGTCTGGATCTATACTTATGAGTCAGGTCTTTCTTTGCTTTTCTCTCTTTTAATTCTTTTTTCGAGACCCTTACACAGGTGTCTCAGTAGCAATAACATGCATGCTGGGCACGTTACCACGGCGCGGAAAGGAACATCGCATACCACGCTTTGCGCAGCATCCACATGGCCAGTTACCATCGCATTTGACTTTTCTTGTCTTGCATGACACACTATATGACACGTACAGGGTCAACATTCGTCCCTTTTTTTTTTTGGCTTACCGAGGGCAGAGGAGAAAGAGTACCATGCTATGAGGGTGTATTCGTCGCGCTTTCGATGTGGGGCCCTCGCGACACGTCGATGGGCGGCTTCACCGCCGTCCTTTCTAGGCATTTGGCTGTTATGAATTTGTGTGAGCGATACGTACGCTCAGCTTATCCACATAGGATACCAGTCTTATCACATATGCGAATTTAATCTTCCCAACTCTGCGTTTAGTCGGAGTTACGAATCTTAAAAGCGAAATCACGTGCATGCTCCACAGCCGAGGATCTCCAGCGCATGAAACTGTAAACGGAATGCTTTCCGAGTCCTGCAATGGAGTGAACCAAACATTAGCCTTAATACACCTAACTAAATAGAATTGAAACAAAGGACCTCTGGGTTTTTATTTATCTTATTTCTATATTGACACATGTATTCTTATGAACAGTTTGGGCTCCAGTCACAAACATGACTGGCCATAGGGTAGCCAGTTCGTTTGGCATGAACTACTTATGGGCCACCTTAACTAAAAAACTATTGCAGAACTACTGGTCATTTGAATGCTCCAATGCCACGGTCTCTTCATATTGCCTCAGGTCAATCCAGCTTATCCACCGCTTCATACATCAATCTAGAGGCTTCTATCCATGCTGGTCGAGCACTGACCAATTCCCACCAGTCTCGCAAGTTCGGCAAATTCGCAAAAAGACTTTCTGGTTCGCTCAAGCGCACCAATTGCGATACCCAAGGCATCATCCAGAGATCGACTAGCGTAAACTTTGGCCCAGTAAAATACGTCCGAGCGACCAAGACCCCATCTAACTTTGCAAGAATGTCCATTAACCCATCCCATAAATTTCGGATCTCATTTGCCCCTGTTGTAGGAAAGCCTAGTTTTCTTTTTTATCTGTTAGTTTCTGCAGGTGAGGAGCATAAAAGGTGCGAGAAGTTGGTAACTGACGGCTTCATAAAAACCTCGCTGCAATATTTCCATGCTGCCGGGTCGAAATAGCATACCTCCCACGACGCAGCTACTTCGAACAATGTCATATCTTGCAAACTATCTGAGCTCGGCATCAAGGAATTACCTTGGCCTGAGTACAGAGTAGCAATGTAGCGACCAATTGCTCTACTTTCTTAATGTTGTTAGTTTGATGGCGCATTTGGTTACGAAAATGCTCTGTCTTACCAGGGATTTGGAAGGTCTCTTCTTGGGGATTGACAACAACCAAAATTGGAATTTTTCCAAATGGATGCCTTGCTTGATGCTCAGGCTTCTGTGCAGGGGTTACCAAATCAATCATGTTGCATTATGAATATTTCAACTTCACTCAACAATAACTTACTCGAGTCTCAAATTTAATAAGGTTGACATGTCTGTATTCCCAGCTTAGGCCTTTTTCAAGTAAGGCATGGGCAGCCATGACCGTATACGGAGATATGTAGTCTCCATAAAGGATTAATTTGTCCGTCCTATATTCAATATTTAGTGGAATGCTGAAAGATGCAAAACATGGAATAAATTCTGCCCACATTCTTTTCAATTAATATTTGGATACGATTATTTCGGCCTTGTGCGCAAAACTTAACATCTTCAGAGTACGTTGATGTACATTATTCATAGGCTGTTTTATGTCTGTTGAGGGAAAGTCGGATAAGTCGGCCTGGGGCTCGGAAATTCCGACGCTAGTCTGCATTGCGTTAGTATCAACATAGAGAAATCCTGGAGAGATGTGGCAGGTGGTTGGATGCTTTTCGCTCTCGCCATCGATTTTGAGTGCACAATTGGCACATTCATTTCTCATAGATTGAGGAACATTCCGAGCTATCCGAATCAAGTACGAGAGTGGAGCAAATGCTAATTATCGGCTCGTTGACAAACATTGAGCATGAAGGAGGCGCGGCGCAAAGGGAAATTTCAGCCTCGGACCTTCCGAGAGTTTGGTTATGTTCGATGAGAACGTTTAATCCGACAGGACCTTCCACTCTGTTGATGGTTTTCGTGTATCAAAAAATGTGGATTGTCTATCGCATATAGTCGAACAATAATAGCCACGGCATTTAATAAACAACATCTTACAAATAATTATATATATCAATACAAGGTCGACCCATCTGCCTCAAACTTAGTAACTTGCGCAATATCTCATTATCATATCAAAAGCATAAACACATTATTATATCATAAACAAAAGATCAGCCATGTCAAGTCTAATTCCCAGTTCCGAAGACCTTGCGAACCGCCTTAGTGAGAGAAAGGTCTGGAGTCCATTCTACGAAAACTATAATCCAGATTATAGTATTTCTGAACTTCTATATGGAGAAGCAAGTAAGATCTGTCGGCTCTTGGCAACTCTCGTTAAACTCATACTCATCACATATAAACTAGAAAATCGAAAAATTCGGGTTATTGGTATAGGGGCTGGACTATTTGGCGTCAACCTAGCGTATTGGATTTCCCTCAAGTGCCAAAACTTCGAGCTCACTATTTTTGACAAGAGTGATGAAGTTGGGGGTGTCTGGAATCACAACAGGTATCCCGGGGTCGCTTGCGATGTTCCGTCACATGTGTATCAGTATAGCTATGCACCAAATCCTGAGTGGCCAAGATTCCTCAGCCAGTAAGTAAATGTATCATTTCTGAATTGACGAATGGCTCATGATTTGCGAAGGGGCGAATATATTAAAAAGTACATTGAGAAATGCAGTGCAACGTTCGACTTGAATAAATACATCAAATTGAACACAACTGTTCAAAAAGCGGAATGGAATGAAGCAGGCTTTTGGAGGGTATACGTCCGTGAAAGGCTACCAAATGGTGGATTTCGAGACTACCATCAAGACGCTGAGATCTTGATCAACAACTCCGGTAGCCAGCACAACTACCAGTGGCCTGCTGTAGAAGGTTTAGACAAGTTCAAGGGAAAGGTAGTCTTTTCGCATTGGATTTTCATATTGCAGAATATTTTCGCTTACTAGCCTCAGCTACTCCACACTGCGGAATGGGATAGGCGATTCGGAGAAGACGCTTGGAAGGACAAGATTGTTTGTGTAATTGGCAGCGGAGCTTCGGCTGTACAAGTGGTTCCAAGGATGCAGGTTGGTTCCCTCCAAAGCGCTTTCCTCCTTGTTCAATGACTGACGTTTCAAAGCCTCATGCTGGGAAAATGATCGTATTCTCCCGTACGCCAGTGTGGTTTGCTCCCGGACTAACTGGTAATGACTCAAACCCTGAATGTCAGTGCAATGTTCTTAACATAATTGTATCAAACCAGATACTAACTACAAATTCTCGCGTCTAAAGATTCCAAGGAGGAACAAGAAAAATTTAGAAACGATTCCACTACACTTCAAGCCCATGCCAAAAGTATCGAGAGGAGGCTAAATAATCTATTCCCAGCATTTTTTGGTGGCAGTGAAGAGCAGAGGAGCGCTATTCAGCTTTTTTATGAGCAGATGAAAATCAAGATCAAGGACCCCAAACTTCTTCAAGGTCAGTCCTTTTTATTTGATCATTATTGGAATAGCCTCTAAATCATACATCAGGATTCACGCCTGATTTTGTTCCTGGATGCCGCCGTATTACTCCAGGTGACGCTTTCATACAGGCAATTCAACAATCCAATGTGGAAGTTATCTTCAAGAGCGTGACAAAACTTACGGAGCGTGGAGTGATTGATGCTGACGGGGTGGAACGAGATTGTGACATTGTTGTTTGCGCCACTGGTGAGCCACCTTTTAGTTTATTAATGTCGTGTACAATTACTGACCAGTCTTTGAGGATTCAATGTTGACCTTATACCTAAATTTGATATCATTGGGGCAAACGGCATCCACTTGTCCGAGGTACTTGGGGAGAGTCCTGACAGTTACATGGCGGTTTCTCAACCCCATTTCCCAAATTACTTTTATGGTAGTACTGGCGCCTATTGGCCTTCGGCAAATGGATCGCTGATAGGTCCCATGAACACGATTGCCAATTACGTGGTCCAAGTAATCCAGAAGATGCAGTCAGAACACAACATCATCAGCCTAGAGCCAAAACAAGAGGCTATGGCAGATTTTGTTGAGCATGCTCAGACATGGATGAAAAACATGGCTTGGTCATGGAATTGTCCAGCCTGGTATAAAGTACAGTCGGGACCATTGAAGGGCCGAGTAAGCCTTGTGTGGCCAGGAATTACGCTGCATTTCACGAGAATCTTGGACCGGGTTCGATGGGAAGACTATCATATCAAGTATGCCAAGAGCGGAAGAGAGAGCACAAATCGATTCTATTATCTTGGAAATGGTTTGGTGCGGGAAACATTTGATTCTGAGATGGATGATACACCGCATGTTAGCCTCGACGGAATTGACCCAAGATGGGCAAAGGCTGTTGGGCTGACTTGGGTCCCAGGCATGCAATCATTCACATAAAGAGCAGGAAGTAAAGCTTATTCATCTGTCATTGTCTTGAATAAAATTAATTTCCCTTCATGCTTGGCTCTCCACGTTGCCGTTCGTGAGTATAGTTAGGGAAACTGGAAGAAGCAATATATATGAATAGGATGGCCTCGGCAATTATCCTATCTTAAATTATATATACAAATCAGAATTAGTAAACAGGCATAGGGAATGCATCCAGATCATAATGCCAGTTATCAATGGACTTCTGGTCATAGACGCAGGTCATCGTCTTGCCCCCGTTAGTCCACAGTGGTCGAAGAGGCCACTTGCAAATCTGCTGATTGGTTCCCTTGTTCTCGCCCGTGAGGACAGTGGCATTCAGAGTCTTGGGATCCACTCCGTTCTCAACCCAATCAATCATGACAGCAAAGTTGGTTTGGGGCCAAGGGCCGTTGGGCTCGTAGGAGTTGTAGTTGCAGTGGGAGCCACCTGGAACCAAGAAGAGGCGGTAAAAGTCATCCATGGCCGCCGCACCCTCCTTGTAGCTCAAGTTAGGGTAGAGAATGGACCGAACAGACTCCCAGTATCGCACTGACGAGGCGGTGGGGATACTGAAGTCGGACTCTCCATGGTAGTGCAGGATCTTAGCACCAGCGTCACGGTAGTTGCTCAGATCAGGCCAGTTGGTCATGAGGACATCATTGTATCTGTTCCAGCCGTCCCAGATCCAGTCGCGCAGAGTGTCATAGGTGACGCCTTCCAAGGTAGGCATGTTGTTTCCAGTGACATTCAAGAGCCTAAGGAGAGTCTCGACAAAAGTTCCACCCAGCATGGTTGGGGGCATGGTCCAGGATTTGCTGTCCTCATCCCAGGTTGTCTGAGCATCGGTCCAAGTACTGGACTGCGTGTAAGTGAAGTACGCACGCTTTCCATCGCTGGTATGAAGACCCTCGAGCATCTTCTTGGCTACCTTGATGGCCTTGGCAGATACCTTGCCAGATTGGGCCGGGGTGCCGGTAGATGCGGCGCACGAGTAAGATGTGCCGAGGGTGGAGTCGATGTCGAAATGGAAGTTGCACAGATCATTGCGAGAGACAACGCCATCCTTTCGGCCATCAAGCTCATCGCAAGCCGAGATGGTAGCATTCATGATAGCTTCGAGTTCACAGGGAGGTGGGTAGTAACCCATTGTCTGCTCAACGACACCAGCATACAAGTGCTGCACTTGCTGGAAAGCGAAGCGGAACGCTGGGGCGCCGATGATGGCACCGTCGAGGTCAGTGAAGCGCTGGACTTGGCTCCATCCCTCACGACCACCCTCGGAGCAGCCCTGATAGTAAGAGTAGAGCTTGTCGCTATCAGAAATGTTGTAGAAGAGCTTTGTAAAAGCCTTGCCAACAAGGATCTGGTCGTGGATCGCCTTGTATCCAAACGCGTAGATCTTGGTCCAGTCCTGGGTGCCATTGGCGTCCAGGAGCTGAGGAAGGACATCCGAGGCATCTGCACCAAAACCTCCATCAGTAGTTGTGGTAGCAGCGCCATACATGACACCACCTGGGAGGGATTCAGGGCTTGTGATGGCGTAACCACCACCGCCAGTAGAAAGGTAACGGTTCTTGAAGTCCTTGGGAGCCGGAAGCCACACAGTCAGTTTGACGGTATCATCGTCACGGCCATCGTGAGAGAAGGTCAGGGTCACGTTGCAGTAGTCAAAGGTGCCATCAGGATACATAACATTTCCCGAGGCGGAAGCATTCGTGACCGGGTTGGCGGTGACTGCAGAGCTGTCGAAGCTGAGACCCTCGTAGAAGCCATCTTCGGGAAGATGAGCAGCAACATACTCCTTGGTACAGACGCTGTCCAGGGAGGGAGTTGAGCGACGAGCAACAGCAGCTGAGGCTGCAGAAAACAAAGCCGCGGCGGCAACGCCAGGGACGATAGACTTCATGATCGCGTCTTGAGAGCCAGACCAGGAGGATGTGCAACAGTGAAGGACCTGAGGGAACTTATCAGGTTGATCCCAAAACAACGAGGGCCGGTCCCTGCTTAATATACTACATTTTTTTTGTTATATTCAATTTGAGGCAGCTACAATCTTCTCCGGAGATCAAGGTCCATACCTTCACAAACTCAGTCCTGGCCGGTTCGGCTTTACTCTGGGGTTGAAGCTGGGGTGCAGAGGTGATTAAAGGCCTTCTCCAATCGGCTGCGGATGAGCCGTTGCGTTATGGGCCTGTGGTGAGCTAGTCGTCTCCACCGTTCGAAAAAGGCCAACTACCCCGCGCCACCAGAGTGCAAAGACGCGAGCCGAATTCCGGGGTCATCTACCAATTGCCCCACCAAACCCCAGCCTGTACCCCAAATTGTCACTGTTAGACCGTCTCCGGGATGTCGATGTCGCTCCCGGGCGTGACAATAATTAGGGCAAATCCCCAGAGTGACATCCCGGCCGTGCTGCCGCCCACGTTGAGTTCAGCCCGGAACTGGAGCCGTTGGTGTACCCCAAACTAGTCATCTAGCTCCGCCATGGTTGGGGTTGTCGACGTCACTTACAGCGTGTATTGGGTAAATAATAAACCGCAAGTAGAATAAAGGCCATGGACTTGCTCATCCGGGCCACGTCGGCGTCGTCACCTAGTTCCGAGGTCTGTTGAGGGGATAACGCCACGTTTTGTTGTCGGTAATGGAGTGGCGGCATTGTGTTCAAAATATTTGCATCGTACATACGTAACGCAAAGAAAGTAGGTCAAGGCATTTCTATGGTTCACTCGCTGCGCTTTATTGTGGGCCAGGATATGCGATGCGGGTATAATATCATGGGCGATCATACCACATCTCTTTGACTAGTACCTTAGTGATCGGTTCTTGCCAAGAAGATCCTTGGCAGATCGGCCTTGTAGGGGAATGCGTACTCCTCATTCTTTTTTTTTCCTTTCGCCTATTCGAGAAATCGACTTGATCGCCAAGTATTACCCCACCAATCTCGCTATGTCGTTATTTTGAACAGACAGTTGACCAGTTCTATGTAAGTAAAAGGCAATAAAAACCAACATCTAAAACCATGCCCTGATGCTAATTAATGGTTTCTTAGGCCACATTGAGCTCTCGACTTTTTATTCAAAAGGTTTATCTAGGTGTCTTATGCTAACTTCTGGGCGTTAAGGTTCGATCACCATCATGATCGTTCCTCGAGAACGGTAACTAATTGGGCGCCCCAGCCAGGTTGATTACTATCGCATTAATAATTTAATTCAGGCGGCTTTTGTGTTATTTTTATGGCGCTTTTAGGGCTGGGCGTTCCCAATTACAGTGCTATGACCTCAGCGAGTGCTGGTATCTGGCATGCGTGACAAACGTCTGTTGAGGATATCGAGACGGCCTCCAGGTGTCACACCGTCCAATTTCAGAGACTTAATATCATTGATAGTACTCATCAATTATATAACCCGACATTTGAACACTTCTAGGAGGCAATGATCATAGTCGCAAGTCCCGCCAGAGCCATGGCAGTAAAGCCACGGACAAAATTGAACGGCGCCCCAGAAGTCGACTCAGTCGACGCAGCACCGGTTGAAGTCTCGGTACCAGTAGGCTTGCCACTTGAATCCGTAGCCCCAGTCTCGGTGGCAGCAGCCTTCGTCGAGTCGTCGGTAGCGGTGGCGGTGGCGGTATGCTGAGCACTGAGCAGCTCTTGGCCAGCAGTGATCACAACAGGCGTGTGAGTGAATTCGAGATAGATTGACTTCTTAATATCGTCCAGGGCAGTGAAAGTGGCAGTTTGGCGATCCTCGTTATTGCCACCAACATTAGTCGTTGTGCACACCGAGGGCACTGTCTTGGTCATCTGGCACTCGATAGAGTACAGCCATGGCGTCTCCTCGTACGGCGTGCTGACGCGCCAATGCCACTCTCCCGTGGAAGCGGCACCCGGGGGAATGGTTGTGCTGGCCCACGGTCCGAGGACAACAGTGTAGTTGGAGAAGTTGCAATTTTCGCTGTTCGAGTTCTTGCCGCAGTTCAACAGGTAGGTCGTCGCGGTGGCATCGGCGCCGAGAACCTCGGCAGACAGCGGCTGCGAAGAGTCGTAGCCCGGCACGAGGAGAGATGTGGTGATTGCGGAAGACATGTCGGCCATCTTAAAGAATGGCGCAGGTCGGATTGACGATTTTTCGTGAAAGAAGGAGCGTTGGCAGATGGTAATAAGAGGCGATGCGATAGTGGTATTAGTTGACGGAAATAAAGGATTCTCAGCGGAAATGAGTGCCAAGCGCCAAGATGGAAATCGGCATGGGGGGGCCTTGTAGGGCGTTTTCAATGCCTAAAATTCTGGCAGGGGCCGGCGCCCTCAGAAGTGTCAAGGAGGTTCTCTTAACTGTAGCTTCTCAAATATTTTTTTACTCATCACGCCTGGCTTGGGCAGCAAACTCCATGTCCATACATACGGATTGCCTCTTGACATACCTTCAAGCCTCTGCTAATTCTGGTGTTAGGCTGAGCTGCTTTGGCCCGTGTAATATTAAAGCCCCTGGCGTACACCGCAAGAGCTAACTACACCAAGTCTAGTCCATCTCGCACTAGGGCCAATAGGCAATCGCCGAGTCAGAAACAACGGCAAAGCTGCCCACGTCCCAAGGAGTCAGGCAACAATTAGCTGCTCTGGGTTATGGGAAAGGTCCAAGCCTGTGGAACTATACAGGGGGAAGCTAGACTCATGCGATTCAACTCCCAGCTCACAAGTACAACGTGACCAGTCCACTCTACCCTTCTCTGTGGCGGGCTACGATTTCTGTTTCGGGTGGACTGTAAACTCTTATTTGGTGATGTAATCAACACTCATAGTCGCAATATCGACGTCATGGCTAAGCGACTTGAGGCGTTCTATTGCTGAAGCTATTAATGCTAGACGAGTAATACCCTAATGGCTCCACAAATTGGCACTCTGTGGCGCCTCTAGTTTTTTTTTTCTTCTCTCAACGTCACAAACTGCGTGTTCCAATGTCTGGCACTACTTTTGTGAAAACGCTAGAGTTTGCCGAAGTTCTCTCAGTACATATCATAATGATACCCGTATCATTAACCCATCTAGTTAGCACTTTCAGTATGTCTAAGCTTTATTTGCCTAATCAAAAACCCTTTTAGCTTTATATTGACGGCGCTTCCAATTGTTTGTATGGTTTTGCCCCTATGCAACATTCTACGCGATCGGCTACACCACAACGAAGCAAAAGCCGGTTATCTCTTCCAAAGGTCTTCCATTCCATCTAAGTGTGATAAAGATACTACCGTTAGTTCACAGTTCCATGCAAACCAATCACTCCGTGGACCATGTCTGTCCGTATGGTAAGCCGCAAAACATATGTTTGATCACTCAACAGATGATATTGATGTGTGTTCGTAAAGACAATATATATTCACAAAAAAAAGTAAAGATAAAAACGAAGATAATTTATGCTTCGTGGCTAATTATTTTTATCGTGCATCAAATACTCCAACTGTAGACGGAACCGTTCTGTCCTACAATTGATCCGTTGATGGCATCGTCGTGACCCGGTCCCCCCACTTTTCTCACAACACTTCGCATGGTGTTGGAGCTAGAGTGCATCAATTGGAATCACTACCTGTTTTTGAAGAAATTAATGCGAGAATTAATTTCCTGTAAAAGCCGAGGCCGAGTCGTTTTCATCAAGGCTCTAAATCAATTCTTATTTGACACAGGCTTCGACTAACAGTTGGCGCGGGACTAGATTCAATAAAGCGCAAATAGTTTGTACTACTGGGCCCTAATTAAGCTATTGAATAAGAAATCCAATTTGCCCTCCAAAGTCCAGGTTAGGCGCATCCCTATTCTCTTTCTGGACGATTCCAGACTACAATCGGGCCATGTGCCGCCAGTTGTGACATGCCAACTAAACCAAATTCTACGTTAGAACGATCCGTGTATCTACTCGATTACATCTCCAAAGGGATGTGTCCTTCAAAATAGGTTAAAATCTTTTTATTGCCGCTCCTATAAATACAGCAAGTAAACCTCGGGAGCGCACTGCTCTTTGTACATTGGCTTACCCTCAAAACGACACCAAGATGGTTTCCTTCAGAGCACTTGTATTCGCTGCATCAATTGCGCCCGCCTTGGGCCGCCAATGCAAACCAGCAACTCCTTCCTTGCTCTCAACCTCGGCCAACAGTCTACCAACCACACCACCTGAAGCGAGTTCTTCAATCACCACCGATATCAGTTCGTCCGCCACGCAAACTGAGGCGGGTCCTTCAAGCACCGACATCAGTTCGCCCATACCTCCCGCGGAAATGAGCTCTTCAGTCGCTGCAGATATTAGTTCTACTGCGCCTCTCATCGAAACTACTTCTCTAATCGCTGCGGATACGACTTCGTCGGACACGCTTCCTGATATCAGCTCCACAATCACAGCCTCGGCAACAAGCCCAGCAACGCCTTTAATCGACTCGTGCGCGTACAATGGTGGGACACCAGGCTTTTGGTGTTACCGTCGCGGGGATAATTCCGGCCCTTTGAACTGGATAGGGAACTATATGGCCAACAATATTAACACCTGTGCTGTTGCGTGTCGTAACACGCCAGGCTGCAACCTGATTTCCTCCGATGATTCTAGCTGCAGCCTGGTTGGAGATGATATAAGCTCGCTCGACATTGACCCGCACGACGAGATGGTACCTTCGTATTGGTACAACATCAACTGCTTTGCTTGCCTTGCCAGCGGGAGCTCTGTGGCTGGGCCTACGTTGGTGCCCTGATCGATTGTCTACGCAACCGAGAACAGACAGGAGGTTTGAATAAGAATGTGACGCAATATTCACATAGTTTTAATTTCCCTTCGTTAAGGATTGACGCAATCCATCTTAATTAATACTACACTTCGAGGCGCAAGCATTGGAGCAATTTGGTTAATAAATATCCACCGCTTATCCAAAGACTGCATGAACCACAGACCGCATTTTCAAAAGTTGAGTGACGATTGCTTTTATTAATGCCCAAGGGAGAATCTAGATCAGATCCAATCACAATGATCAACCAAGTTACGATACATGGATTGATCGCGTTTTGTTGCCCCTAATCTCTTCTGTTTCTTACCCTATAGAACAGATTAATTCATTCATTACAATGGTGAGCAAATGTCTGAGGGCCATCCTTGTCATTAAAGCGCCTCATGGTTCCTATTTCGTTACAGATGTAAAAAAAAAAAAAAACTGGTAGCGCCCCGGATTGCCGACTTGGGCAAGGCACTCTGACAAGCCAAGCACAGTAGGCCGATAACTACACCGGCCGCTTGCTCGTGAGCGGGAAAATGGATGTTCGGGATCCAATCAACGCCCCAAAGAGTCGGTAAAAGTGGACCTCGCTTGCTGCTTACGCCTTCATTTCAGGATTTTCTTCTCGAGTCATGGCGGTAGATTTCTCTTGATCCTTCATGCCGTACACACAATCTGATACCATTGCCTAGCCGCTTGTCCTTCCAAATATCGAGTATACTACCCTCGCGCGTCTCGAGACAACGACCAGGACGTCATGAGTGCTGTCGCAACGAACGCTCTCCACGCCGCCACTGAACGGCTACACTCTCTAGGCCTATTTAGGAATGGCGTACCTAGGCTACTGGCTGGAGCCGGCCTGGCTTTGGTTGGTTTGTCGGCGCTGAAAAAAGCAAGCAATGCCTTGAGCCAAGCCAAGCTCAATAATTATACCAAGGACACATACGACTGGCCCAACGAGATTGTCGTCGTGACTGGAGGCTCCGGTGGCATTGGAGCTCCCCTTGTGCGAAAATTTGCCGAACTGGGCGCTACAGTCATCAGTCTCGACATTGAGGAGCCAAAATCCCCGCTTCGTAAGTTGACCCCCAATTACTACGTGAGAGGTTGCGCAGTAATGCTCACTATGCATATTGATAGCGACGAATGCCCACTTTTACAAGATAGATCTCTCAAACATCGCCAATACCAAGGAGGTCGCCGCTCGGGTTCGCCAAGATCATGGAGATCCAACGGTGCTCATTAACAATGCGGGAATCTCGTTGATGCTTTGCCTCATCGAACAGAGCGACGAGGACATCTCTCGAGCTTTCAATATCAACATCATCTCCCATTTCGCCCTTATCAAGATGTTTTTGCCCACCATGATCAAGCGCAATCACGGGCACATTGTGACGGTCGCTAGCATGCGCAGCTTCGCGGTTGGAAGTAGAGGTGCTGATTATGCCTGCACAAAGGCTGCTGCGCTGGCCTTGCACGAATCTGTTGCACAAGAAGTGCGACATCAGTATAATGCGCCCAAAATTCGAACCAGGTTAGTGAGACGTGTTTTCTTCTCAAAAAAATAAATTTGGTGTATTGATTAATTGTTGTCAACAGTGTCGTGCACCCCGCCTACGTTCGCACGCCCATTATTGACAAATGCATCAAGTACGCTGAGGCCAACTATAAGATCCTTGACGCTGAAGTTGTTTCGGACGGTATTTTCAAGCACATTGTCTCTGGAAACAGCGGTCAGCTTTTCTTCCCCAAGAACATGTCTGTCGCGTCAGGTATCCGAGGATGGCCTGCATGGCTTCAGGAAATTGTCAGGGACAGCCAGTTCAAAGGCCTGGTTCCGTACCATACCCGTAACAAGATTGAGTGAAACCAGGTGCTACGATAGTTATGCGGTTTGGTTTGGAGGATGTATGTTTTGTATTGATACGCCAGAATGGAGGAAACAATTCTACTGGGAGGGATATCCGATTCGATAATCGCTAGTCGGCTCAATTGGTGGATAACTGTCATCCAAATTGTCGATACTCACTCACAGGTTGAGAGGTTAATAAATTGTATGTGCCATCAAGGTGCAGCCTCATAAACGGCATAATCCGGCTATGTATTTTTCCGAGATGCATTCAAGTTGCTTATTGTTGCCGAACGAGTGGCTGGGGGGGGGTGTCTGCGGGTTCTCGCCACAACCAACCTGGCATTATTAATGCCTCCATTCGCACTCAACCAAACATGTGATCAACGGTGCATCCCAGGAGTAACAATCAGATCCAGTAAGCCTCCAACTTTTCGGCAATGTGCTCTCTGGGCTACTCCGACAGACTCACCGCTGCGGGGTAACGGGATGAATCCCGGACTCTGTCTAGTTTAGACGGGCCCACAAACCGGCTGTTATCCGCGGCTCGCGGATTTAAGAAAAAGGTCACGGGAGCCTTTTATTTCCCCAGTTACATCATTCTTGGCCTCAATGCCAGGAAAAAAAATTGTTGAATTGAAAACTCTTTTCTAATGCCCTCGCCTTCGGTCTTCTGTCCGTTGCATCACCACCTGAAAGGAAAACTTGCACGCCCCAGCCCTGTGCTCTGTTCAAATTAACGACAACTCCTGGGACCCATTGAAGGATCTTTTTGCGGTTCCTGGTCACCGTCAGGGGCCCTGCTGAGCAGGCATCAAGGATGACAAATCAAAACGCGACGGATCTTGAAGCGGCGAACGCTCGCAACACCGGTGCAATAGCAGCTTCATTTCATGAATCCGGGGAAACAAGGGTGCGGAGAGACAGTAGCTCGGCAAACGAAAAAGATTCAACGGGCCAGACATCGCAGACTGTGGAAGCAGAGGACGTCGCTGGCCAATCAAACACCGGAATGCGACATGATGAAAATGCCGGACCCATGCTTGACAGAGGGTGGGATGCTTGGTCTGCTTGTGAGTATTTACTTGCGAGACATGTATAGCCAAGTCTGACACGTCCTAGGTCTTGCGGGTCACCTTGTCATTATGAACACGTGGGGGTTCATTATTTCTTTTGGTGTTTTCCAACCCTATGTGAGTTTCCGGATATTCTTTACTACTTGTAATAAATGCACAGTTGGCTTCTCAAAAGTGAAATGGGAAGCTGTAGAATGAAACTGATAGAGACGGAAATAAACTGTACACAATTGCTGACTATAACACAGTATGCCGAGAAGCTGAATGCCGCCCCTTCCAATATTTCATGGATCGGATCCGTTCAAGTCTTCCTGATCTTCTTCCTGGGAACAATTACAGGGAGGCTTACCGATGCTGGTTACTTTCGACCAGTACTCCTAACTGGAGTAGTCCTCACGCTTCTTGGCATCTTCACCACGTCGGCCGGAACCCAATATTGGCATTTCTTTCTCTCCCAAGGTGTCTGCATGGGAATCGGAAGTTCTTTCATGTTTACACCAGTAATTTCAGTGATATCGACACATTTCCATAAGAAGGCTGCATTAGCTATTGGCCTTGCTGCTTCCGGATCCGTCACCGGCGGCTTGGTGTTTCCATCAATGGCTAGGCAATTACTACCTCGGATCGGATTTGGCTGGTGTATAAGGTCCATTGGACTTGTTCAAGTCGTTACGCTCACAATAGCCACCTTGCTCATTAAGCCGAGAATTCCGCCCAGGAAAAAGGGTCCTTTTGTGGAATGGGCTGCATTCAAGGAGCTTGACTACACCTTCTACGCCATTGGCATGTTCTTCGTAAGTGAATGCCCCAAATAGCTTCAAAGCTCGCTTTCTTGGGATATGAAACCTAACTAATGGCAGAGCTTCTGGGGATTGTACTTCGCCTTCTACTACATCTCCGCTTTCAGCAAAACTCAAGTCACCCCTCACATGTCCACGGACAACTCTCTCAACCTATTGCTCATCATCAACGGCATCGGCTTGATTGGTCGCTTAGTACCGAATTATTTTGCCGATCGTTTTGGTGCACTTAACCTCATGGCCCCATCCTGTTTACTCAGCGGTATTGCAATTCTTTCCTGGATTGCTGTTGATACACCAACAAAACTCTATGCTTGGTCACCCTTTTATGGCATTTTTGCTGGGGCCATTCAGAATCTGTTCCCGGCTGCCACGAGCTCGCTGACAGCAGACCCGAGTAAACGAGGCACCAGAATTGGCATGGTCTTTAGCATTGTCAGCTTTGCCGCACTTACAGGCAGTCCAATCGCTGGTGCAATTGTCACCTCGATGGATGGAAAGTACCTTGGCGCGCAATGTTTTGCTGGTGCAGATTTGATGATTGGAACAATGTTTATTTTATTAGCAATCGTGGTCAGGAGGAGAAGAAAGGACCTGCAGAGCCGTTGAGTTTGCGTTGCGCCCGATGAGTGGTTGCTTACCAAAAATTACCTTAGATCCGGAAATGGTGAACAAGGAGGCAAAAGAGGAAGCACCTATTAGAGTTTTGATCCTTTCAAAATTCATATTTATTTTTTAATTGGCCTTAGAAATAAACCGATTCCACAGACCAAGCACATACAGTGGATTTGAAAAAAAAAAATTCCGCCTGGTCCCTTTGTAACTACGACTTAGCCTATATTAATTATATTTCTTTTTATATATATAAGAATTATTTTTATAACTAAAATAATATAAATATACTATATAAGCTTATTAATAAAATATTATATAATTCTAACTTTATTTAGGAATTTTTAATATTTTATATATTAATTATTTATAAACTAATTGTTATTTATATTCTAAGAGTTAGGGTTAACATTAGGGTGGTACAAAAGGACCGGGCGGAATTTTTTCAGATCCACTGTACCACAATCATTCTCATCATATTGAAGTGAAGAGTGTCTCAAATTCCCACTGTTTTGAAGTACGATGGATCTAGCCTCTCAAATAGAATTTTCCTCTGATATCATTTTTCGCACGTACTTTGATCTTCTCAGATCAAAGCCCACAATAGTCATATATGCAAGGGGAATCACTCTGCCACCGTCGCTCAGTATGCGCTATGCCAATTTCTGCAACTCCGAAACGACAGGATTTTCTATATATAATGATGAGTTCTAGCTAGGCCGTTGTTGGGCTGTCAGCCGATCATGAAATGTCTTAAACAAACTGTCCCGACACGGCACGGAGCGAACCGCAATGTTCCCCACACACAACTCATTTTGTTTTCAGCACCAAGACCACTAGTGTGGTGATGAGTCGTCTAAACCAGTCCGGCCTGCGTGATTTCGTGAATGTGGCGAGCTGAATCGGAAATTCAATTAAGACAGAAACGAAACCCAAAGCGTTCAATGGAATCGGTCTGGCGGGAAAAGCCAGCCCTCCCATGCAGTTGAAAGAATACTTATAATCCTCTTCGTTTTTTTTATGTTGTGGCTTTTAAACCTACCATCAAACCAACTGTCGACAATCTTTCACCATGTGCGCGTTCAAAGTTCTAGCTGCCTCGTCCGTTTTTGGGCTCGCTCGTGCTGGGCCCATAATCAATTATCCCACTGGTTTCTTTGATTGCGAGGATGATTTTGGATTGACGTGGAATATTCATAAGATCCCCTAGCAAAACTACACATGTGATCCAGGTATAGGACTATCTGTACCCAACTTTGAACAACAAGTTTCTTTCCGACCACGTTTCCAGAGGGTTCTGTACAGACTCTTACTCCTCATGATGTTGAGTTAGCAATTGGACTTGCTGTAAATCAGCTTTCATACCCCTATGGCACTTGTAGGTACAGCTTAGGAGTGATTCTATTAAGTTAAATGCTGATACAATGTTGTTAGACGATTATCCTACACCATTCAAGCGCTACGGCCTCTGGTTTCCCGAATGCGATCATCGGAGGTTGATGGAATCTTATATTGGAGATGCTGCAAGTGATGCATCTCCAGGCCCTTACAGCATAATTTTTGAATACTCCCCTGCGCATCCTAACAATGTGGTATTCTGTGGACTCATTTCCCATGAAGGAAATTATGGATCTGAGAAATGCCTTCTGGACTGGGAGTATATGCTCAAGCGGTAGACTGTTTCCATGTGGCAGGCTCGAAAAGAGGAAAGATTGGGATGCATTGGGGTAGTTGCAACTTCGCTCATTATATTTGCATCATCTTGAACTAATTGCCTATCACGCAAGCCGCGTGGTTAGAGTGTGACAATGCACTTTACACCGCATTTGCCCCATTAATTAAGGGACCCTATTTCAGGCTTGGTGAGACGTGAATGGCTGGCCTGTTCAGTGGCTTGGAGTCTAGGGGATTTGCCACCATCAAGGCGGATCTGATTGGCCCGAAATGTGACGCGAAGACTGGTGATTGGGGCGAGGTATGAGTATGTATGTCAAGAACGGTGCGGCATATTCTGTCCTGAGACAAGTGTGATGTTGCAAAATGTGGCTGGCTGATGATTAATTAGTGCAAAGTGGCGATCTCCCTTGTATACCCATGGTGATAACATTTCACTTGCACGTTGGTTGAATCAAGTTCTGCATTTATCAAGAAACGGACAGATTGAAAAATCACCATGAGGTGAGATTTTATTCACTGATTTCTGAGAGTCAAATGGTCCGCTTTTAACGCCGCAACATGGAGGTAAAGGGGACCCCACGAACGCAGACGCAGGTTGAAACTCGTGGCTTACGCTTAAAATCTGGGGATCCGCACTGGCGCATGGTGTGGTGCCGCCTGGCTTCGATTTAGTTGCAAGACTATTGATTTTTCTGTCTCATTCCAGATGCCCGCTAAACTCCTTTTCCGTGTGGATCAGAACCAATGGGGGACACACTGGGTCCTCGGACTACGCTGATACGAGCTGACACCCTTAGCAGAGTTCTGAAGGATTCGGCCGCCAAGAAGCGAAAAGCCCGGGGTGTGGTGTGGTGTGTCGACGCCCTGAAAGGCGCTATTGGTTGGCCAGTTGCCATAGTCGCTCATATCCATCCGTATTTATGCCCTTTCCAATTCGTACAAATAAAATGGTCCGCCGTAGAAACAAAATAGTGGTATCAATCTGCCAAACCGCTCGTAAAAATCACCCAAAGCTGAAATGAATAAATGGACGTTCGTAGCTTTTGTTGCACCTGGAAAGAGTTGGCCATCCATCATCGTGTTACGCAGTTGCTACCTCTTGTCAACTTACCTGTGAGTATATATGTGCACGTTGTTGTGTGTGTGGAGGAAGCTTTTTATTGGGGCGATGCCCCATTCAGATACATCTCGAGGACTTCATCCACAATCCTCCGGCACACCTCATGGTGCACCCTCTCGGCGTAGTGACAGGCAAAGTGCAGGATGAGTTTATTAGCCTCGACGGTCAGCGCATCATACAGTTCCCACTCCTCTCCCGCATCGCTCGGCGAGCTCACGTTGCTGTCCGAGTACGGAGAGTAGGCGGATATCATGCGGGGCCGGACCGTCCATCGCGCCCATAGTGTCAGTCCGGCCCTCGTCTTCACCCTGAAGCGGAGGCCATCAGGAGTGCTCTGCATGTAAACTGCCCACCAAGCCGTCATCCTGGCGCCGGGGACCAGTTCGCTTATTTCTCGAACTGTAAAGGCCCGCACACTAGCATCAAAGGGCTCAAAGAAGGGATCATCGGCTATGGCACTGGGATCTGGCGCGTTCTCTTCAAAGCTGGCGGCCACAGCATTGTGGCGCAATGTTGGAGTGCAAGTCTGGAGATGGGCTAGGACCAGGTGGGGCGGCAGACCGTTGGGGATTGGCGCAGAGACAGCAAAGTGACGCTGCCGTACCAGGGATGGCATTCCTCGTCTATTCTCTCGTCTGGTCTGGCCGTACTGGTTGGTTGGTGTTTTGCAACGAGTCTGCGATGAATGCAGGATCGGCCGCCTCTATTTTAAAGCCTTCTCTTGGTTCGTTTTGGTTGTGGATAAACACGTGATTATTTCCCTCACGGATCACTCGGGCCTAATAAAAACATTGATGGAGCGTCCAATGGCAGAGGCCTTGGTCCAAGGCGCTGTGACTGCTTTTGCTGCCATCCGTGCGGCCCAGTCGGCTATGAAACCAAATACGGCTCGCTAAACAGGGGTGGGGTTCGACCCCTCATGCACGAAATTCCCAATAGATTGCGTTGGACCGTTGAACCCCGTCAGGGGAACGGTTAGTAGTGCCGAAGAGTCAGTCGCCAGGGGACCAAGCCTGATTCATGACTTGGTTGGCTCTTGGCGGGCGCCACCATCCACAAATCCCCGCGTTCAACGCTTTTGTCATTTGACTCCTGACTGGCTGTCCTCTCCTCTATTTCTATATATACACGTATATACATCGAGATAGAATCTCACTCATCGGTACTTTCGACCTCACTATTCCCGTGAAATAAGCGGCCAGCTCTCCTGGAAAACTTTGTTGGCGAACTCCAATCCCAACGACTCTTCGGACGGCGCTTGCTGGGGTCAGCCTGCAACACCACGCGACCCCTGTTGCCAATCACCACTCACCATGCCACGGTAGATCTTCGGGCTCTGTGTCTCTGCTCTCCGCTGACGGTATCTGCCGGGTCTGATCTTCGCTTACTTTTCCGTGCACAGACATGGCAATCTGCCATGAGGGACATAACGCGCGTACTATCACAAGGCGAGACGTATTATTGGCCAGGAGTTTACGGTTTGTAGGGCAAGAAGAAGCAGTATGCCAAGATAGATAGCACGATGACACTCCAGTCTCATGATTGGATTCATACTCAATAACATGTGCTGCCCCCTACATAGCAACAACGTAAATGACATCACTCGACGCGTACCCGCATAGGGAATGAAATAACAGTCAAGGATTTTTTTCTGTGCTCATGACCGCCTCGCCGGCTCTCATCATCTACTCACTCCCCATGATCCTCGAAGCTCCCGGGACACATCTTCTGCCACCACCCAACTTCGTGCACATCCTCACGGACCCTTCCAAACCTAAAGCTATGACGTTTACTCTCTTGATCGTTAGTCCCATAAGCTTTAATTAATCTCTGTGCTCCTGCCAGCTTCATAATATTGACAAGTTTCACATCACGCATAACTCCTTCTTAGAGTGCGTCGTGAACACCTCGCAGCAGCCCAATCAGCGCAAAATACTCGATATATATACAGTGCATAGATGGGGCCCTGCAAGCGGGAGACTGAAAATAAAAGACATTGAAACCAACATAGAAATAAAATAAGTAGTTATTGGATTTATTTATCTTAGATGTCAACAAATCAGAATATAATAATGCGAGAGGGGATATGACTGATCAAACGTGATCGCGAGCGAATAGACCCACATTCTCTTTTCGTACCACGAATTACCTATGCTAGAGGAGACAGTGGCATTTCGATCCACTCAACCACAACAAGAATTGGGTTTGATGGCAGTGGCATAATTACATACTCATACATTTAAACACTTATTGGTTAAGACCATTCTTCGAAATATATAGATTGTAAACGGACACTCCAATGCAATGACACTGGCAGAATTGAGCTGCGGTGAAATGTGCAAATGAGCGACTGAACAACCCAGACACCGAGTTTAAAATATCAGAAAGCTTTCCCAATGTATCTATATAATAACCTGCGGTTTTCCTCTTGTATCTCCTCCAGGCAGACTGCCCTTGTGATTTGTTGGACTTGACATTTTCGAATTGAACCTCTATACAAAATCCAGAATAGGATCAGATTTTCCCATGAAGGCACCAACCGGTCAAGAAGCTCCAAAGTATACCCCAGACGGGATGATTATCGACATGGGTGAAACGAGAAGCGCATTTTCGTTCGAAAACCGAATAAATCTACTTGCTTCAAATGCCGTAAAGAGTTTGGAAGCTTGAAACGATCATATCACGACACCTTGAGCTCTTCATTTCGTTGATATGGTAGTATCGGCCTTGACAAACTTTGCATCGCATCACAAGAGAAAATGCGGAGCGTATATTTGTTTCTCATCACTGAGATCGCATTTGTCGTTGGCAATGGTATACCATACCGGTACCTCAATGGTAAAGAATTTGTTATGTTCAGTGACGTCACGGCTTAAAATTTAAAGCACACAGTTTGATATATACAAGAGCAAGGGGCCACAAATCGACAATTCCCAACGCTAGTATCTGCTTCAGTGGTATAGGAACAAAATATTTCTGGACGGGCCAGATTAATTCCTAGTCTCAAGACAAGAGTAAGCTCAACCTATGCGGGGCAACTATCAATAAATCGTGCTTGCTTTACAATTATTGGTGCTGTTGGTCACGGTATCTGTATTTTACAATTAACAACCGTGTTCGGCATAACTTAGAGATGCCCTCAAGCCTCCGATAGAAGCCTAGATTATATTTGCTATGATGAACTCTAAAGAAGGGGAAATTAGATGTAGAGTGGTCATTTACGTACCTACACGAGCGTGCATTTATTTTGTCCTACCCATTGAATACAATAATAAGTCGGAGCAAATGCATTGTACCACTATTCAGTGGCACAACTATTGTTTCTTTTGGGGTCCTAGGGCATTTTATAGATGACTTCGTATCGTAAATTTGGGTTCCCGACTTGTCTATGATAGAGAGGAATCTGATTCTCCTGTTGAAAAGTTCTAACCTAGTGTAGGGTAAGGATTCTGAGGATTCTGAACTAAAAATAGAGTATGTCCGTAGCACGCGCACCGACCTAAGAAAAAGAAAAAGGCTCGGACTTGCTCCGAGAGATGTTTACTGGACGTTTCTTGGGAGAATTGAACTGCCCTTCCTCTAGTATTCCCACGTACCAACTTGGTAGGCAATATGAAGTTCAAATTAACGACATGTCTGATCGGCTCCGTGAATCAATCTTTAATTTCGTTCTAGCGCAGTGCGCTTTCTCTTGAACATCAAATGCACGATGCGCTAGGACGCCAACTTCATGCATTGACATTTTATAGCCAATAAAATGACAGGGAAATTGGCGTTCTTATCCGGCCGACCCGATGGGTTGGCCGACGCAGTGAAACGCACCGTCTCTCGTGTTTTCTGTGGTTCAAAGCCACGTCGAAGCGTTGGGCCGGCGGTAAATAATATCCCCCCATTATCCGGTCCCCCCTTTTACTTTTCCCTCAACTTCGGCCAACCATTCAAAAACAACTCCCGAATATCACCGCATCCGAGGTGACACATATCACAATGGCGGGCTTCTGTGTTGCCAAAAACAGCGAGATGATGACTATAAAGCCCCCTGCTCTTGTGGAGGTGCCCACAAGTATGGTTGATGACGAGACCGATATTCAAAATGTGCCACCCAACTCGCCTAAGCCTACGAAAAAAAAAGCACAGCCGCAAGAGTGCGCCTAAAGTCAGAGCTGGCTGTGCCACATGGTTCGTAAATTCCTCACTTGTTGTGCTATCTTGTCCCCATCAGCTGACTCACCGCCTTTAGCAAGTTAGTTGCAGCTGCAAGGATTCTCTCTAATTTGCTACTGACCTTGTCTTAGATCTCGGCACCTCAAGTGCGATGAGGGAAAGCCATCTTGTCAGAGATGTCTGGACCAGGGATACTTGTGCGAGGGCTATCCGGTTATTCGATCCAGAAAGAGGCATCAGTTCAAACACCACAAATTTGGAGCCATCTATCCCAATCAAGATATTTCAAATCAACATGCCACAGTTGATCCAAAATCATTCGCCTATCGCCAGACGTTGGTCCCTGATGCATACCGGATGCCGTCAGAGATGGACTTTCTCTATCATGTGCAGGATGTCATTCAAGATTTCGCAACAGCGCTAACGCCATGTGAATTCTGGCGAACTCATGTCCTATCACTAGGTCAAACAATCAAACCAGTCAAGGCAGCCTTGTACGCTCTGGGGAGCGCTCATAAAAGGTTCAAGTTCCAGCAATCTTGGACCCATTCGTCTCCAGCACCTCTCTTGACTCTGGAAGAATTCACTATTCAACAATATAACGATGCAATCTGTCAGATAGCCTACTACTCTACAAATGCCGCCGACCAAACAGAAGAAGTTGTTTTGGTGTGCTGTCTAATTTTTATTTGTATTGAGAATCTCCTCGGGCGCTATGCTAAAACCGTGCAGCATATACGTGCAGCGTATGCCCTTCTGAACTCATGCCATCAAAATCAGACAGATATCAATCCTCAATTTCAATCAGCAAAAGACAGGCAAAAATTATACGAGGCTATGAAATTCTTTCTCATGAGTCTTGCACATGATATAGCCTTTTATGCTGGCTATGATGTCATCCCTGAGGAGCATCAAGTTCAAAATCTTCATCTACAAGAGACTATATATTTGACTTTTCTCGGATGTACAACAGGCAGCCATTTACTTTCCGGAGCTTCTTGTTTAAAAATACTACAAAACATCCAGGCTTTGAGTAATTCGGAAGATTTCAGCGCTCTCCCAACATTTACTTTTGACGGAGGCATTATCCCAGCCCTCGAGATAGTTTGCCTGTTTTGTGAGGATATTGGGATTCGGAAACAAGGTGCTCAAATTCTACGTTCCATCAAAAGAAGGGAAGGCCTTTTGGACTGCCAAAAGACTGCGGATATACTCGAACCCATGGTTCATGGTGAAGAAAATGGTCTCATCTTGAAAGGTGTAGATCAATGGAACATATCGACAGTGGCAAGGAAATTATTTCTTCCAGATTACACACATTACAAGTTTCAGAAAATATGTGAGAGATCATGGCAAAACTTCACTGCAAAAATAAAATTTAACGACCTTCATTTGCATGGAAAACTTGTTCTCGCCTCGTGCGAGTAGTCCAACAACGATCGGTATTTCTGCAGCGCATGCCCGCCTGAAATGATTGGAATGTTAAGTAATATTGGTAACTGATTGGTGATAGCCCAACTGAATTGCACAAAGAAATATACCATGAAGAAAAGGAATGAATGGTACTCTGCATTGACTAATGTAAGTTTAGTGAACGAAATCGACCGCATCTACAGCCTTCGTCCCTCACAAATGCGACGACGGACTTGACTCAACCTCAGCTGTATGTGCATCGTCATTTCGCCCACCTTCACCGCAGCCGATAAAACCCGGAAACCCCGCATCAACCTCTGTCCGAGCCCATTCCCGATACTTGGCGATGCCTCCAAAGTAGAACTTGGTGGTCTGTTTCTGACCCTTCACATTGGTACCAAAAAGCCAGCTAGATGTCTTTTTGAACATGGTCCCCTCACAAAGCTTGTCGCAAAGCTCGCCCCACTGCCGCTCAGCACTTGCCAAGGCCTCCAACACGCGATCTTCTCTTTTCTCTGTGTTCGAAATGCAGTCCATTATGAAATCGATTTCGCTTTCCGCCAGTGGGGGGTAATTTGCAAAAGGACCTTGAGGGCCGGCAACCATGTACATGTTGGGGAAACCAGAGCATGCAACCGCACCGTAAGATGATGGACCGGGTTCCCAGTGGTCGTTTAGCTCCTTTCCACCACGTCCCTTGATTTTTAAGTTGCGATAGTTCCCTTCAACAGCATCAAAACCCGTAGCAAAGATGAGAACATCTAGTTTATGAACCTTTCCGTCTGCAGTTGCAATCCCCTCAGGAACGATCCTATCAATTGGCGCCTCGCGCAGATCAACGATATCAACGTTGTCGCGATTAAAGATCTGGTAATAGCCTGCATCGCATAGCGGTCGGCGGGCGTAGGGCTCTTGTGGTTTCAATGCAGCTGCCTTCTTCGGGTCCTTGACAATCTCATCAATCTTGCTCCGAATAAATTTGCAGGCTTCCTCGTTCGCATCTTCGTCGGTTGTCAAGTCGCCGAATGCGCTCAACATGAACCGAAACGCGTTTCCTTCGTCCCATACCTCTTGGAAGGCCTGGAGGCGCTCCTCTGGCGTAGCCTCCATAGTCTTGCGGGTCGTCTCAGGGACACCAAAGCCCCCACTGGAAGCAAAGATGTTCTCCCAAATGGAGTCATAGTTGGCATTAATCTTCGCGCGATATTCCGCTGTAACAGGACCCTGTCCGCTGGGTACTGAGTATTGCGGGCTGCGTTGGAAGGACACGAGGCGCGCGACCGTGGGAGCGATGGCTGTCATGACTTGGACACCGGTTGAGCCATTGCCAATGATGCCCACTGTCTTGCCTTCCACAGCGGTTTCCTCCCAATTGGCTGTATGTACAGACTTTCCGGCAAATGATGAGATACCAGGAATGTCCGGGTAGTTTGGCTTAGATAGAAGGCCAAGGCAGTTGATCAAGTAGCGTGCACGGATAGTGGTGAGCTCTCCCGAACAAGAAATGACCCATGTTGCAGAGTTCTCGTCCCAGGTGGCTGATTTCATCTCGGTATTGAATGTCATATATTTGCGCAGGTCGTACTTCTTGACAACATGTCGTAGATATTGCAAAATTTCTGGCTGATAGACGTAGTGACGGAACCAAGGGTATGTTTGGAGATCTTCTTTATCCCAAGAGAAACGATAAAGATAGCTCTGCGTGTCGCTCATGGCCCCTGGATACCTGTTCCAGAACCATGTACCACCAACATCAGAAGCAACATCGATGCACCTCACGCTAAGTCCAGCGCGAGAAAGTCGATGAGTGGAATAGATTCCACCAATGCCGGCACCCACAACCAGAGCATCAACATCAAGAACTTCTAGCTGGGAGCCCATCGTTGCGGTGAGTAATTGAGGATATAGGACCTGTAGGCTCTGGGGATACGTTTATTAACTTTTTCCTGTAACTTGTGATGTATGTCAGCTTATGTGATGCACTTCTCATATAATGCAAACTCCAGGTCTTCAAGATTAAGGACTTATCGTGGAATTCTCGGGGCACCGGAGATAATTTCTATTGATATCTGGATCCTGGAGGGGCCTTGCGGAAAATGATCCGATCATCGGCTGGTTAAGCTTTACCGAAACGTATCCTCACTGGCTCTCCAACACAAGACATGCATCGTGGTGGTTTGATGTTCTACACCGACTGTTCTCACTCGATTTTGTCTGTGAATAATTGTGTCTCTTCGTCAGAATATTGAGAGATTTCCGTACATTTTTACCTATTCAAGAGCATCGTGTCCATTAAAATGTCGTACAGCAGCATCAGAAGGTGAAGAGAGGCTCGGATGAATCCTTCAATCTTCCTTCCGATGGATGGTCTGGCAGCGGAAAAGCCCCCACATCAGCGTCGCAATGTCTGACTTGGTGGTGTTCAGATGGGTTACGTCACCACCCAAAATGTTCCGCTCATTGCCGATCGGAGTAACATGATGTGATTCAAAGATTACAGAGTCTTATTCGTTAGGAAGCAGACACAAAGTCATGGTGACGAAGCCATGAGTGATCGGACATACGTGCAGTCATCGTCGGGGTATACCTATATAGTTTACCTGAAGATCATAGTACCATTCATCCCCCCTCCATGCATGTTGTATGAAACCTACCTAAGCAAATATTCTGCGTTAGGTTCGCGAAACCATAAAAACGACGGAAGCATAAGAGGGTTAGATTCACCACGATATAATTTTGAATCATTATTTTTGTTTAATTTGATGTGCATTGAATGTAATATTTGAGTTTGCCGTATCCCTTGGGCTTGAGAACTCAGCGGCTCGAGGGTTTCCCTTTATTGTGATCCAATTTATCGAACTGCAGACGAAACAAATATCAGGATCTTTATGCTTGTATTTGACCTAATATATGCGCTATACCTTATTATTACTCAACGACTACCCTCACACGATCAAGGTTAAGAGCCCGAGCAAACAAAGTCACCGCATCACCATTTCTTTGTGAAGCTACTCTCAAAGCAGGGTAGTAAGTGCCAGAAGCCGTATACCTGTGCGTAGTCCTCAAGTTGACAACAGAACTTATATTACCGAAATTCCGCTCGATATAATTGCCATCGCCATAATAATCCCACTCCACAGAAACAATATATCCAGCACCAGGTGGCACTTCAACAATGGCCTCAAATGTGACCAAGCTGCCTACCTTGATTTTGATTCTCTTTCCGCCCCCGACTGTCAAGTCTACAACGGGTTGGATTCCCAGTCGCTGCGAGGCCGACTTAGGGACTGAAACTTGTCCTTTTGTTACTGAATATTTAGTTGGCGTTGGAGGTTTGATCCCTTTCTCGACCGAACTGCTTAAATCTCTCAATAGTTGTTCATAGAGGCCGGTATACTCCACAATTCGAGATGAGGAAGACTTTGAGACTGGTCCAGTAAAGTGATCCGCGTTATCAGAATAGAATAGACGGTAGCTGTTGTCAAATTTACTCCCTAGCGATTTCTGAACCTCCTTTTTATACCAGTCAGCGTGCCAAGGAAAAGCATCGAAGTCTTTCATGTTGTCCATTGCAATCATTTTGGCACTTATATTGCCGTTAAAGGCGGCACCACCGCTTGCTCCTTCGGCTATTGTTGGAGCAAGAACGGCGCTTCGTTGTGGGTAGCGCGGCGACCTGTCAGGATTTCGAAGAACATCGTAGCCATAAAACCCGCTCCTTGTTGGCAACTGGTGACGATAGTAGGTATGAAGTGCTAGGTACCATCTGTTGTCAACGCGTAATTTGACACCCTTAGCAAGCTGCGCAAGCAGGATGCTGTCATTATCGGGATATATCGACACAACTTTTGTATCTCCATCTAAGGTACCGGTAATAGTACCAATCTCCTTTCGTCCATCAACACTTAATAAAGTCAATTCGAGTCCGTGGTCGACCGTGATTCTTTTTGTATTACTGAGCGTAATCTGGACAGGAGTACCATTTGCGTTCAACGTGATCTGATCAACGGTGGTGTTGAAATCGACGAGCCTCTGACGGAAAAAAGATCCAAGTGAAGACCTCTCGGTGCCCAAGTAACCAGGCTTACTCCAGAAGTCATCTGAATAGCTAGGATCGAATGCTTTGACAGTAGGGGCAACATTTGTACGAAAGATTTCGTAAAGATCGGTTGTCCTACTCTGCCCCACGCCTGAAAAGTCTTCCCAGGCTGCAAGTGGAATACCAAGAGCTGTGGTTTCTTCGAATACAGACAGCTCAGCGGCATTTAAAAACGATGCTTGGGTCTCTATGGCCCCGGGACGCACAGAATCGATGATTTGGGCCGCTTTTCCCTCCAGAACCAGACCTCCAAGAGCCCGAATGCACCAGTTGTTCGGGATAGATGCTGGTGTTGCTTGCACCATTGCCATGCCGCCATCCCATACACCGAACGTATTTTCTAGTGCCCCAACAGTGAGAAGCGAGCCGCCGCTCGGCCCGTAGACGTATCCGTAGATATTCGCCGACGAGTTGTTATAGTGCTCTCGAGCAATATCCCTAGAGAGTTTGGCTATTGCTGCATCGGCGCGATAACTCAGAGTCCCAGGGACTCGGATTGTGTATCCACCACTATCTGCGCCAAATGATATTTCTCGTTCCAAAGCTGTTGAGTTTTGCAATGGATAAACTAGTTGGAAGAAACGACCGTCCCATCCACTCATTGGGAGATAGATGTTGAAGTCAACGTTTGTACCATTGAAGTGACCAGATATTTTTCGGTGAGGAATAGGGCTCTCTTCATCGGTTTCGTTATCATAGATAACATCACTATATGTAGGATCAAAACAATCCACAAGTACTTGTAGTGGTTCATCTGATCCTTTGGTCACACATTCTGTGGCCCGAACAATATTTGGCAATGCCCAGGATCTTGGCATTATAGCCAGCAGCATTAAAACGTATGAAAACATCTTGAAATGATTGTTATGGTATATTAGCATGTACTTGGATCCAGAAGTTAGTATTGGATTATTGGATGCTTACCCTCTTTTGTACAATGTAGTCTTAATCCTGTGATTCTTTTATCTGGACGGTGGTATCATAAATCCTTCACTCCAATATGACATGGTTTTAGACACTCTAATGACTCGAATGTATTGAGGTTAACATCGTATTCGATACGAAAAAAGGCTGTTTTATCTCATCGACCAGTGTCCGAGCCGAGGCCTGAATGCCCCCCGCTCCCAGTTCAAGACAAAACGATAATTGTTCTAGCCTCGATGAAACTAACCCGGAAGCATAAGGGCGACCTAGTTAATTTGTCATGTCTTTATAGTGCTATCGATAGTGCTGCAGAATTTTTAGGAATCAACACTGCAGACAGATGCTAACTCCGCATAACTTTCCGTATGTTTCATGAGGTAACTAGAGGTAGACCGAATTGTAACAGCCAAACCCAATAACAAGTGCATGCAAAGGCCCTGAGCCTGCATGTTGGGATAATGAAATGACCTTCCATTTCAAGCTAAGTCATCTCGTACGAAAACTGCAGGTGTGACAAGTTCCTTCACCACGCCGTTAACCTAAGGTTGGGGGCAAAATGATGTACAAAATAATTGATTTAGTAAAGCCTTTACGTCCTCATATCCAATACAGGCGAAAGTTTAAAAAGGGGATGTTTTAGAGCAGGCTTTTGTGCACTACCAAAGATTCATTTACACTTTAGAGGTGTTACGTTACGCACGATGGTGTGGCTATGCGGATTGCCCTCTCAGATCTTGGCTTATTCTTACACCAGCATACGTCAATACAAAGGCATCTAAGGCATCGCATCGACAATGACACCGATATGTAAAAAAGCAAAAGGGCCACCGGTTTATTCGATCTTAAAAGGTGCAGCTTTCGAAAGCGATTTTGGAAATAAACATCAAAGCTTAAACACTTGCATCATCTTTAACAATCGAACACGGAATACTAGAGTACGATCTCCAGACTGTTCCAGAGAGAACCCTGTGATTGGTGGTTTTTCTTCTGATTCAGGACCTGCAGCATCCTTGCATTAATAATGCAAGTGTGCTCTCACCCTTGTCGTTTTCTACTGCGGGTTCAGGGCATGTGAGTGAGCGAATTACTGTACCCAGCCCAATTCTGACTCGCTAGCTTTTTTTTTATCGGGTCTCGCTGGAAAAAGAAGCGATACCATGGCCATATGTTCTTTCCTGATCTTATTACACCCTAGATCATTCAACAAATATCCTAGGGCGGATGTACATTACCGAGGCAATTCATGAAAACCCCGCTCATTTCCCCCTCCTGTCGAGTCAGAACAGCGGTATTTCCGCCACGCACTAGAAATGCCAATGACGATGGACCTTAACTATCCTATGATATACGTAGTCAAATTTGTCAAAGATTTATGGCTAGAAAGAAATAGGATATTATAGGCAAATGATATCCAAGTCTTCTTGACTCGTCATATATTCCCCGGAATCAGCATGAATCTCTATATGAAAGACTGAAGATTCCCTGAACCAAAGATCGTTTTAAGACTCTTTTTGACTAATTAGGTTATCATGAAGCTCCTGATCGCCCTAGTAGCTCTCTTCCATGTGGTCTTAATAAAATCATTTCCAGAATCCAATGAAGGCTCTGTAAAGTGCTCAGACATCGAACTTCATGTCTTCTCTGGATTCAACATTGAATTCTCTCAAGGATTAGAGGTTCGCAACTACTCCAGCAATGTCGATGTCCCTTTTGATTTCTGTAACTTGACACTTGCATTGAATCACGTCGGGGCAGACGATACGGTCATTGTGACAATCTGGCTACCTCTGTACAACTGGAATGGTCGTTTCATCGCCACTGGAGGTGCCGGGCTTGCTTCAGGAATTTTCGATTATTACCTGGCGAGTTCGGTAGCAGAAGGATACGCAGCGGGCTCCACAGATGCGGGGTTGACTCTCAACAACACTATTGATCCCCAAACTGGACAATGGGTTCTGCGAAATGACAATCGTATTAATACGGTTCTAGTTGAGAACTTTTCTCATCGATCAATTCACGATATGACTCTGATTGGAACCGCTGCATCAAGGATATTTTATGGAAGGGAGCCTCAGTACAGATACTATACCGGTTGCTCGCAAGGGGGTCGGCAAGGCTACTTCGCAGCTGAGAAGCACCCCGAGGACTTCCACGGTATCCTGGCTTACTCTCCTGCAATCAATACTCCTCGAGTATCACCTGGAGATTTCTGGCCCTACTTGGTTATGACGAATATGGTAGCACCACCTCAGTGCGTATTTGACGCATACACGGAAGCCATAATCGAAACATGCGATCCACTAGATGGAGCCCAGGACGGACTCATTTCCGATCCTGAAAATTGTCATTTTGATACAAATAAGCTTATTGGAAAGGCTGTTTCTTGTGACGACAATAGTGTTGTCAAAATTACGCAGCTGCAAGCCGATGTGGTAGCCAAGATTCTCGAGGGTGCCGTGGATGAGAAGAATCAGTTCCTTTGGTACGGAAACCCTCCCGGAGCCTCATTCTACGGTCTTGCAGACACAGTCACGGTCAATAACACCACAGTTCCTATCCCATTTTCATCCGGCGATGCCTGGGTCAAGTACTTCATTGCCCAAGATCCATCTCTCAACACCGCGAATCTATCATTTTCTGACTTTAGCGATTTATTTTATCGATCGGTTGAACTGTGGACAGATTCACTTGGAAGTGACAATCCGGATCTCACGGTCTTCAAAAATGCTGGTGGGAAACTTTTGACATGGCACGGCATGGCCGACCCTCTCATCACTCATTCGGGAACCATACGCTACTGGCACAAGCTGAGTCAGAACATCGGCGATGTTTCAGAAATGAATAGCTTCTACAGACTTTTCCTCGCTCCTGGCGCTGGGCATTGCTCTGGGGGATATGGTCCTGTTCCTGCAAATCCGTTGAATAGGCTTGTGGCGTGGGTCGAGAATAACACTGAGCCAAGCACATTATTCGCGGAAACGTCAGTGAACGGCACCACTTTGTCACGAAACCTTTGCCCATACCCCAGCCGGCTGCAGTACAACGGCGAAGGAGATGTTAATGTCGCGGAGAGCTTCTCGTGTACTCAATGAAAGCTATTTGTCACATTTTAGGTCTATCATATTTCATCTCAACGCCACGAAACGCCGGATAGCTAGAAGCCGGACCTAAAAGTAAGAGATCAGTATCATCATCATCGGCACAGTCATTTCCGAAGATAACAGTCACTAACAGTCACTACTGAATTCATCCATAAAAGCCTGACCTACGGTGAGTTAGATAGAAGAAATCAAGCTCTTCCATGACATTCATTTTTCCCCCTCATCTTGTGATACTATTTCCTCCGCGGCGAGTGTACAAGAGCTCCAAGCCGGGTTCCTGAGAACTTGGCCATATTCAGAATATGGTAATGGAGAAAGTCTTTTAATCCTTTCATCAACTATGTTGACCTTCTCAATCCAAACTTTTACGAAACTTTCCGCGGGGACTGTGACCTTTGTGTCTCTCTAGCTAGATCACTTTCAAAACTTTGGAGTATTTCTATCCGCACACATACATTTTCCCATTTGCACACACAAATCGATTTAGCAAAGACGTTGTCAAACCCTTTCTTTTTTAAGAATTAAATAAAAAAGTAAATAATTAAATAAACAAATAATCTCTGGTTTATTTTTATAATTTCTTTTATTTTTAAATAAATAAGTTATATTTTATGTGTACCAATAGCAAAACGGCTGTGTGCGAATAGAAATAGTCAAATTTTAATGTGTGATTGTGTGTGACGCTCTGCTCAGACAATTGTCTACAAATGGCGAGATTCAATCCAGAGTTCCACCATAACATTGTAGTCGGGTCCCAATTCATACCCTCAGCCTCAATGCAGCACTCAGTCGATAATGACGTGGCTTTCAGCGCCATCGGACGTTGGCCTATATCCTGGTGCGTTATCTCCGTTCTTGTTCTGAAGCTGCATAAGTAAACATCAGTGGGTCCGAGTGCGGACAACGCTAGCGGAGTTGTCCGTCAGTTTAATGCGAGCATTGGGCAACCTGCGAACTAACAAGTCGGAATTTCGTTTAC
This sequence comes from Calonectria pseudoturangicola, assembly GCA_013403825.1. NCBI lineage: Eukaryota > Fungi > Ascomycota > Sordariomycetes > Hypocreales > Nectriaceae > Calonectria > Calonectria pseudoturangicola. Next base: position 1,488,012 of record VTGA01000005.1, on the reverse strand, counting down.
GGATGAAACCCCCCCCCCCCCCCCCCCCCCAAAAAAAAAAATAAACTTTGAACCCAGATCAACCAATGGCGATGCCCGTCGTAACATCTGAGACGAACCTTACAGCATGCCCAAACCTCGCACAATCTAGTCTCACACACTGTCGAGTTCTAAAAAGGGTTTACTATTCTTTGTGAGCGGTAGTGGTGAAGCCTCTACCGTAGAGTTGTGTCAACGTTTACGGACATCCCATCATCTCCAAGTTACACCAGAATCGCTCACAGTTGAATCACTTGTGGGATTCGATCCCAAAATGGCTATAAGCTGATCAGGCACATGGCATGCAATGAGTGAGAGTGTTCAAGAAAGACAATGCCCGGACAGCAAAAAAAAATGAGCGAGGTAAGTCTTTGTAAGATCATTGGCTGAATGCAAATGAATGAGCGGGCTACAGTTTGGGCCTAGCAAAATCGTGGACAAGGTGCACATCGAAGCAACCTTCGCCTTCTACCCCACTTTTTCTCTCTTGATATCTCCTCCTCCGCCTTTTTGTCCGCTCCGCTAAGCATCTAGAGAGAGGCTTCGGCTAGCAGACTTGCAAAGTTTGAAGTGTTAGGTTGGAAATTTGGTCATTGTGCCAAACTTGCCAAAACCGCCGGGGTATAAAGCACCGATGGTATTTCCTCAGAAAACCAGTCAACCACTCATTGCTCATTCAACACTACTACTACTTGATCTCACAAAGCCACTACGCTCACAAAGATCTCTCACAATGTCTGCAACACCTTCTCCCACCACCCCTTGGTCTCTGACTGGCAAGACAGCTCTTGTTACCGGGGCTTCTCGTGGTATTGGACAGGCTATTGCTATTCACCTGGCTCGCAAGGGCCTTAGCAAATTAGCCATTACCTATGCCAGTGATATTAAAGCGGCTGAAGCAACACTGGAGCAATGTCGTGCTCTTGGGGTCGAACAGGCTGTCGCTATCCAAGCAAATGCCCTTGACACCGACTTCGCCTCGAAGACCTTGTCCCAAGTCCTCAAGGGACTCAATGTCGAGATCATTGATATTCTTGTTAACAACGCCATCCTAAACGACGCATCAAAAGCATTGCCCGTCGAGGATACGACGCTGCCGGTATTTCTCGAAATCATGCAAGCAAATGTCTATGCTCCTGTTTCCCTTACTACAGCGCTTCTACCTCATTTACCAGAGTATGGAGGCCGTGTCATCAACATTTCAAGCGTTCTCGCTTACCTCGGCAACTCTGATCCTGCCATTGCATATGGGGCTAGCAAAAGCACCCTTCAAAGCTACACACGTTCGCTTGCCGATAAATTCTCCAAGAAAAAGCAGGCTACGTTCAACAGTGTCATCGTGGGCTTAACAGCCACTGACACAATCAAAGCCACTCAGCACTTGATGCCAGATGGATTTCTGGACGGGCAGATCAAAGACACGACGGCTGCAGAAAGGATCGGTGTCCCAGAGGACATCGCTTATGTCGTTGGATTTCTCTCTAGTGAAGAGGGCCGATGGGTCAACGGCGCCGCCATCAGCGCCAATGGGGGTAACAAACTGGTCATGGCAGCACTCGGCTAGGATACATTGCTTCATTTCATGTGGCTTTGTCTCTTCAAATAATGACGACGGCCACTATGCTTGAGGATATGCTCTTTTTTGCTTGGACAACCGCATCAAAAGAGCCAGGAATATGATCAGGCAAAAGGCAAATCAGATATATCTACAGCTTTGGCCTCGATTCCGCTAGTTAGAATAGATCGAACAAATATAACTTAGTATTGCCATGTGGCCGTACCATGCTCATTAGATCACAGTACAAATTTCTAGGATTTATTAAATTACAGATCTAAATATGTCGCATCCTCTCTCTCTCTCTCTCGTAGCTTACCACAATGTGATAAATTAAGGCATATGCATGCCTTCTTTCATAGGTTGATAGCCCTCAGTTTCGCACATTTGGCGTTGTCGTGCTTTCACTTCTTTGTCTTGTTGAACTAGCGCGCAACAGAGGCACCAGAACGAGGTGCAGCAGTCGCTCATGCCACTTCCCTCGATACCATATTTCTCACGAATTTCGCCTCTTCTCATTGTATTATAACTAACAAACAGATATCAAGTCAGCATCAATAGTCACAATAACAGCTCCATTAGCGAAAGGGCCCATACATCCATGAGAAACCAGCAAGCGATTGAAGGCCACAGAATATCATGCAGTCAGAATTAACCGCCTCGACCTCAGTAGAAGCAGGGTTCTGCATGCGGTGAGACGTACGTCCAAACACTGGATTACCGCTTGTTAGTGATATGACTAAAGGTATATTTGGGGCGAGTGACGTACGGATGCATGGCAAAAAGGCGCTGAGCAAACAAGAATCACATGGAGAGCAATCGCATAGCGAATTTTGCCATTCGGTATTGTGCGACATATTGTTGGCGATCTTTGTATGAAGGAATGACGAAAAGACAGGCGAGAGGATAAGAAGAGGACGTGACTAGATAGAATAAAAAGGAACGACTGCAATGATGACAAAGGTGATAAGCTGGGCAAATATCGTGTTATATACACAGCGGTTGTCATGAAAGGAGGCCAATTTTTCTGCGTTGATCAAACGTATTCAATACGAGGGACCGCCAGGCCCCAGAACAACAAACTGGGTCCAGTACCAGCGTGTATCGTTAGCCTGACCCGCATAAATTTAAACACGGAAATGAAATCGCCGCTCCCAGTGCAACTGTGATCTGCCTTACCCTATACGAGAAACTGCGCTCCGCGCCCTGGATCTTTTTTAGCCCTTTGGGAATGTCACGGTCGATATATTATACGTCAGTGTGAATGTAATTATTTGTCACAAGGTATACTGGTCTATAAAAAACTTAATCTTTGACCAATTATAAATAGAGGATAAGAAGCACATGATCAAACGGCTGATGATGGTATTCTTGTCATCTGGATTATGGGTTTCTGATCTGCTTTATTCAAAAAACAATTAGTTTATCCGCCAGTCACCATCTAATGGACTGTTTAGCGATATTACAAGACACTGTTCATCTCTTTCCTCGTATATTCAAGAAGAATCGTGTAGCAGATTTGGTGTCTACTGCTAGGCATGTCTCTTTTGTCGTGTTGGTGATCAATGTAAACGACATTTCCCTCAATAATGAATTCCTATTTTTATTTTATTTTATTTTTTTTTTTAAAAAAAAGTCTCCTTAGAACGGGAATTCTTTACTTTTGCTCAACATTATTTTTCTTGAGCAGGACTCAATCCTATATCGTTCAGTGGTATGGGAGAAGCCTGCCTAGCGATACTATTTGCAATGTGTGGAAGAATATTCCGAAGTTGGTGGAGCAGGCGGTGATTATTTGTAAATCACCGTGTTGGCGAGTGGAGATACGCGCATGGGTATTTTTCGTATCCAATACGGGCCTCAGTTCCAGCATACTATTGGCTACCAATTCAACCCACCATTAGTGGCGGAATAGTGGTCCATGTCTTGGAAGACTCATAGTAGTATGACCTTGCTAAAGTAGATTCTGATTGGACGTATCGTAAGATCCATTGGTGGGTTTAAATTTTATGAAGCGATTAGTGCCGATTTGCATAGCTGTGATTTCGGCTGTGTGGCCACGAAAGGTAGTGGGGGGCGTAATGCAGGTCGCGGGCGGTTCTCGTTTCCCAGCAAAGACGCATCGCTTCGACATCAATCTCACTAACTTATCCAAGATTTGGAAACCTAGAGTAGCTGCCCCTGAGGGGTATTTTCTATTAGCAAATTAATTTTCGGGGCACAAAATGAATACTTATCATATGCTCTATTATCCACTTATCCAACCTTATTTAAATGTGATACGGTGTCGTTTTCCATTATAAATATGGCCAGGGAGTTCAACAGTTACGCTCTCCTCCAGCTTCAATTCTTCCCAAAAAGCTCGGCATTGTCAACTTCAATCATGAGCCGATGCGTTGCCTCAACCTTCCCGACACCAACGCTGTTGGGAGCAGACTTTCTGAACATCGAAGCAAACCTCGTGACGAACTACAGCTTCGATGTCCCGAACGGGTGGACATATTCCCAGCCAGCTCTTGATGTCCAAAATGTGACATTTTGTAACGTTACTGTCACCTACACACACCCAGGCCAGAACGATACAATCATTGCTGAAGCGTGGCTGCCAGAAGAAAATCGGTTTAACGGCAGGCTCCAGTCTCTTGGTGGTTCCGGCTGGACACCAGGCCGGTTCGTCTTAACCTATGGAGGGATGATCAATGCCGTAGCGAATGGATTTGCAAGTGTCACGACAGATGCTGGAATTCCCCAAACGCCAAGCCCTCTAGATTGGCTTTTGAAGAGTCCTGGAAATCTAGACACAAATGCACTGCAAAACTTTGGACAAGTATCGCTGGATGATGAGGTGAAAACCCAACAAGCCTTGAAAATATTTATGCTAACAATGATTTGTGTAGGCTAAGATTGCAAAGCAGCTAATAGAGGACTTTTATGGCCAAGGTCCATCATTCTCCTACTGGAATAGCTGCTCACAAGGTGGCCGCCAAGGCCTTAAACTCGCACAGCAATATCCCCAAGCGTATGACGGCATCATTTCAGCTGCGCCAGCTATCAACTGGGCTGAATTCTATCTTAACACCATCTGGCCCACATTTTACATGGAATCTACTCAACAGTTTCCTCGTGACTGCGAGCTTAACGAGCTAACCTCACTGGCCATCTCTGTTTGTGATGGATTAGATGGTGTCAAAGATGGCCTCATTAGTGATCCCGAGGCTTGTAGAGATGCTTTCGATCCTCTTGAGCAGGTTGGAAAGCCCTTCAAATGCCCGAGCACGGGCTCATATCTTAAAATTAGTGAAGCTGCCGCTGCCGTCGCCAAGGTCGCGTGGACTGGTCCCCATTTTTCAAATGGAGACCCGATTTATCCTGGCTACGAAATTGGTAGCCATCTCCCAACGATTGCACCAACCAATTGCACAAGTGACGTTTGCGTCAGCGCAAATCAAGGTGCAGTCACCTTCGCCTATCAGATGGTTACAAAGGACTCTACAGCAGTACTTGCAAATGCAACCGCCAGAGATTTCGACACGATCTATCGCGGTCTAAAGCAGCTCTTTGCCTCCAACCTAGAGACAAATGAAATAGATTTGCGGGATTTCAAAGACGCTGGCGGAAAATTGATCACTTATCATGGCTTGGTAAGGAACCACTCTCTAACGTCAAACGTAAAGCTAACAAACTCCAGGCTGATCAAAGCATCTCTCCCGGTGGAACTCTCGACTACTATAAAAAGGTGTCTGGTTTTGTCAATGATACCACCTCTTTCTATAAGTACTACCGAGTGCCCGGCCTTGAGCATTGCTGGGGAGGAAATGGGGGTCAGCCTGAGGCGCTATTCTCTCAACTCCAGATGTGGGTTGAGAACGGTACAGAGCCACAGTCTTCACCCGTTGTCATTACAAGGCCGGACAACACGACTCAACAGCAAGTCATCTGCCCTTATCCTCAGAGAGCTTCGTTTGATGATTCCTGTGACAAACGAAATTCAACTGTATGCTGGTCCTGCATTCAGTAAACAACTGGAATAGCTTCGTGATTCCGATTTTTATATTCAGTGGAAAGATGAATCAGTACATCTTACAAATTGTAGTAAGCGAATAATCGTTTATAAATTAATTCAGATTCTTTACTATATGACTTTCTATTTCATTCAAATTACCAAAAAATTTGCAAATATCTGTTTCTTCCATGATATGTCACAAATGACTGGGTAAGGCAAATGATTTTATCTCTGAATCCCAGTGCAGCGGTCAACTGATCGCCTATACCACGATGCCCCCCGTTCCGAGTGACTCAAGAGCCTGGCCCACTTTAAGATGTCGTATCCTCTGAAACCAAACGGCGAGGTATAAAAACTTCGAATTAGATCATGAATAAGTCAATCTTTAATTATCAGAGGCATGACTAAGAAAAGGAAACAGAAGTCTGGTGGCTAATGAGACCCGCAGGAATGTCGAATCAAGCGTAGCCACACACATCATATTGCATGAGTCAAGAAGCTGGACACTGACTCAGGCTACGGCATAGATATGACTCTTGAGCCATGAATATTACAAATGATTTGATCAAATTTGTCGAAGCTGTGTTAGACATCCTCAAGCACAGGCCATCGACGTCATAGTCTTCGAAAACACAAATTGAAGGGGCTGAAGTCCCGGACTGCGTGTTAGAACCGACGCCACCGTGCACACCGTTGGCAGATCAATGATTTATCGTGTTGAATACGATAAACAGGGGGCCATGTGAAAGTATGAATTAGTACACAAGGCGGAGTGGATCTGGTCCAACAACAAACTGAACTAGCGGCGGAGTTTACGTAAGATGCGGAGTTTTGATGTTGACTTTCGAACTGACTCGTGAATGACACTGGCGCCACAAGTGTATGGGACTTCGGCTACGAAATTGCATTGCAACAATAATGACGCATATCTTCGTGCTATTCTCAAGCCCAATCAATTTAATGTCTTGCTATTTTGTTCACTCTGTCTATATCAACAAAGAAATGCTTTTGGGTAGAATTAGGTTTGGCAAAGAAAGTGACGAGAGAGCCGCCGCTAATTGAGGCAATGGCTGGCTCACTATTTCCTCAGGGATCAGGTTATTTTTTCTGGCATACATTAACGTTTCGAGAATATTTGCCACTTCTTGACTATGCCAAATACCTTCCCTCCTCCGAATAGAGCGCAGCAAGCTAAGTGCTTTCTTTTGAAGATCAGAATCCTCGCATGAGATACCAACTAACGCAAGGGCAGGTATCATATTTGCGTCAAAGGAAAATGTCGGTAGAGAGCCAAGAACTTCAGAATTGATGAGCTCTTCACACTTCTGGAGTATTGTTTGACAATGGTCCGTCCAAATATAGCCTTGGCATGATTCGGATTTGAGTAAACTTGCCGTTACCGCTTGTTCCACTGAGAGAACCAGAACTTGATATAGTTCCTTCTTTGCAATTTTCTTTTTGTCGACTTGGAGCTTGAACTTTTCAAATCTGGTACTCCAATTGTCAAAAATGAACTCAAAGCCACCCGTCTTAAATCCAAGCGCGTCGGGCGAAGGGGTGAAGGTAGCTTGCGGGTTCGGGCAGGTTATCAATTGCATCGAGTCCAATTTCGTAATGGCGTAGTTTGCACCTAACTCTGTTGAAATGATGTACAGAGACTGTGCCGCCATTGCTGCCGATGTGAAAGGCACCGATGGATCCTCAGCTGCGGTGATACGAGGCTGCCAATTCAACTCTGGAATTTCGCAAGTGCCAACATAATCATTGATGTCTTCTCCAAGGCCTACCAGCATTAGCCCTATGTCATGGTAGAACCCGGAATATCTGCTAAGTGGTGGAAATTGAACTTTAGTTTCAAGTCGTAGGCTAGCCCTATGATAGGCCTGGAATAGTCTGTATGCGGCTTTCACATGTCGAAGAGCCTCAGAATAACGCCCAGAAATGTTCTCGATGCAGACAAAAATCACACAACATATTAAGACAACCTCGAGGTTTGGACCTGATTCCATTGCCATAAATGAGTTGATGTGATTTATGGCTTGGTTATACTGTTGGATAGAAAACTCTTGCAGAGGAAAAACCTCAGCTGAGCTTGGATGAATTCCTGATAATTGCAGCTTAAACTGCTTGTGCATACTCCCAAGTGCGCAAATTGCAGCCTTGATAGGCTTCACCGTATGGGATAAAGGAAACACGTAAACATGCCAAAAGTCTGTTGGAGTTAGGGCAGTAGCGAAATCTTCGACCATAGCAATTCGGGCGTGGTAAAACAATAACGCTTCCGTGGGTGATTGACACGGATCAAAAGACAGCTCTCGATGCGCAAATGATTGAACCAAAATAGCCTGCTGATTCAGGGATGTAGTGTTCTCACGCGTCGTTTTACTAACTGCGGTACGCCTTTGCCTTTTCGGTTTGGGTACCACTGGGTAGCCGTCACACCCGTGGCCATCACTTTGACACCGTAAGCAAATAGGTTTCCCTTCATCGCATTTCAGATGACGAGTTCTAAAGAAGAAAACAAATCAGATGAGCGGATCATTGGCAGGTTCCACCAGGATAACGAACTTGCTGTACATGCACTCTTAGCTAACCGAGGACAGTGAGCCAGGGTCGACGTATTGTACGCACCAGGTGATGCAGCCATTTCTGCTTTTGGGACCTTTGGCGCGTGTCCACTTTTTCTTCTTCGTAACTGAGGGTTCCATCATTTCCGTATTGGAAAAGCATATGGGTAGACTGTGGTGTTGAGAGAGGATTGGCCTTATCTTCTGAAAAAGCCTTCGGCACTGTGAGGTAAACGAGCTAAAATTAGCTGGTGGCTGTGTTTCTCAGGGCTGGATCAAGCGGGAGGACAAGAATTTTGAGCACGTTCGCTCTATGCATGTTCTTGGTGCGGACTAAGTGGAGATGGCCCCTATTCCTACGTCTGGACCAATGTTAGGTTTAAGCTAACCAGCGCCTGTCTAACAGACATTGATTCTCGGCAAAAAAAAATCCACTCTGGCGTTCTGGTGTTTGATCCCCGAAACAAAACCCACAATGCGCTAACCTCACGGAGATCCCGATTTTGTCACAGGTTCTGGCACGGACGTGGCAAATGAATTCTGTAACCAATCTAAAATTGTCTGGAACCAACATCCGAGCGCGACGCAAGATCGAACGGAGATGAAATAACAACACTTTTTAAAGCACACGATAATATCTTGATATAGAAGCAACTGATTCTAGTTATCAAATTTCATACTAGCCTCTCGGAAATCTTCCAAATATCTCCAGTAGCAGGTATTCTTCCAACCCTTTGCTTTCCAATCATTCACAGTGTGAGGGAAAGTGTCTACTACACCCAGGAGGCTTCTATCGTGAGCAATAATCGTGAAAACGTCCTCGCATGCATCAAAGGGGATCATGTTTCTGATGACAGCCTCCGCGTCCTCTACGTTCCGGCCTGGCGCATCTGACAACTGACCGTAAAAAGGCTCATTGTTACTATGCCCTGGGCGAATTGCTTCGAGAATGGCACCTGGACAGAAGGTGCCTGGTAGATGCGGAGGGGCTGAAAATGGTGATGGTGATATCCCTCTCAGTAGGGTTACATACTTGTTGGGTCTCAGGGACCCGCAATGGTGGCACCCGTCCCCGCCCATGAAGATGAAGGTAGTGGGTGTGGTACGCGCGAGGCCGCACATATGTCCAATGGCATGCTGAGTAAGTGAGCAAGGGAGTCAGATTAAATCGTCTAATTTGTAGACTACACTCACACCTGGGGCATCAAGCAAGAAGAAACTACCATCTCCAAAAAAGTCCATGGCACGAAACTGGCCTATCCAGAGTCCGTTTTCAAACTCAATTTCTCGTAACTGCCGTCCCCTAGTTAGAACCATCGAATTAGTAGGAAGGTAACTTCACCGAAGATGGAGGCATGTGGACGACAGGAAATAAACATACACGTAGTCACTCTCCAGTATCACACCATTCGCATCAGCTGGGTACCCTGGAAGAAGGGCATTCTTGAATCCTGGGCCAACAACGAGCTCAACTGCAGATGGAAATGTGGAAGGGTCTCCGCTATGGTCACAATGCCAGTGGCTGTATATATGTAAAAGCAAGTCTGTTAGTAACAATCTGCAGTGATTATTTTCCTTTTCCTACCTCCAAATAATGCTATCAATTGCGCTGGGCGGTACCTGGCCATCTTCTTCAAGGATAGTAGCGACATCCTTTTCCACATCCATTGTCAAACTCGCTAGACCATTGCGAATGACAGGTGGGAAACACTGTTTGTCTTTGCGAAGGCCCAAGTCGAAAAGAACATTCTTGCCTTGTGGATGTCGAATAAGGAATGCAAACGAAGGACACTCTAGCATTTCATGACCGGGCAAGGGACTTTGGATAAAGAATCCCAAAGGAACACGAATACGAGCGGTAGTATCGATGACAGATACATCCACGACGTTTTGCGAAAGTGGAAATTTCAGATTTGGAATGGCTTCAGGATTTTTGGCCATGATGATGTAAATTAAACCTGACTATCCGGGAAGTGAGCAGCGAAGAAAGAGAAAGATTGCATATATAATGTGCGGACTGAATGGAAGTTAAGGTTTCGAACTCGTGCTCAGCTCAAAGGTCCGGCATCATCAATTTTGACCGCCCAGAGCAATAAATCACGTGTCAAACTGTCGCATTGCAGTTAGCCAGCTTCTAGTTCATTTGCCAAAGTCCGCATATGTTTACACATTGTGATTGGGACTCGTCTCGAGGGTGCGCCATCTGGAGTTAGCGGCGATAAGGTCCCCTAGAGTTTCCAACAAGTTGAAGAGAGCAACAGCCACGCAGAGCCACTCATATCATTACATACCAGTTCCAGTATCCTCTTTCTATTAGATGGATTTATTAGATCACGTGTAATCTCGAGTTCCGATACTAGCATTTCATTCAAAGAGGCTGTCGTCTATGTGCAGGTCGGACAGCTTCGTGGGTAAACTGGGAATTTCGAGTGAAAATAGCGAGAATCCTTGCCATTTCAGTGAACTGTCTATAGGTTTGGCGGACTTGCGGAGAGTTTACAAATGATTTGGCATGCGGAGATGGTATGCGGCGGACGTAATTTTGAGTTCCATGTGACAATTTTACTGTAGCGCGTAGACCCATGCTTTGGGGAGTAGAGATAGTGGGGTTTTATTAGTAAATATGTCGGGAGAGCAGGCAGTACCCGAATTTCATTTTGAGTGCGAGCGTCATATTTTTCAACCAAGATGAGCGGTCAAATTGGAATTACAAGAAGTGTAAAGTACCAAACGCGGCTTTATCATACTCACGCACACTCCACGACATTGATCTCGTGACCACATTAATGTTGGGCGTGGTATAAATTAGGCTTTAGAATAACCCATCCGTACCCGATGCGTACTTATACGGCTCAAATCTGGAAATTACAGTAAAAGAAATTGTGTAACTCATAAAAGCGTATACGAATTTGTGAGAGGGGGCTATCGAGTCGAGCAATAAGAGATATCTCCATTAAGAAACAGCCCAGAGATAATGCTAAAGGCCGAGAAGCTCCGCAGACTGAAGAGCCCTACTGTTGCGTGGCCAATTGTTACTCACGCAAGACCAGTCCACCGTTCACGGACCAGACCTGACCGGTCACATATGCGCTCTCTTGCGAAAGCAAATATAAAACTGCAGATGCAGCTTCTTCTGGCTCGCAAACACGTCGAAGCGGGATCCGAGTCTCCACCACTTCACGGATGGCTGGAGACGTCTTGATCCCTTCGGCCAATTGTGCCGTATTTGTGAGGCCCAGGGCTAGCGCGTTGGCTCGAATGTTCTGTGGACCCCATGTGCGCGCAATATGTCGTGTCAGAGTGTGAATACCTGCCTTGGATGCCGCGTAGGCCGGGAAGAGAGGCTCGCCCGAGAAGGCGGCCGCGGCTGAAATGTTGACGATACTCCCGGATTTATTACGCTTGAAATGTGGTAGAGCGTATTTCGCAGTCAAAGCATAGCCGATTAGGTTGATATTCATTGTCGTACGCCAAATTTCAGCTTCCATTTTGTCGATACCGATATCTCTGCTCAAGTGGCTTTGGTGAACGGCGGCTCCCATATTGACGAGGCCATCCAGTCCACCTAGCGTCCTTGCTCCATCATTGATGAGTGCCTTGATGCTATTCTCGTCTCCAAGATCGAATTCTGAAGCAGTGGCAATTCCACCTAAGGCAGTGATATTCTCTGCAACCTGCTTTGCCCCTGCCAAATTGATATCACCTACCACCACCCTCACACCATGGTCGCCTAGAAGCTTGGCAGTAACCGCCCCGATGCCAGAAGCTCCTCCAGCAACAATAACACGTAGTCCTGCCAGGTTATTCATCTTTTCTATTTGTCTGCAATATCAACTGTAGACTTCGTCAGTTGACTACTGATTGCCCGCCACCCGCATCGTTATAGGGAATGATCACTTACGATTCGAAACTGCATCAGTCATCGAACAGTTACTACTCATTGTATGTTAGGACAAAAAGAGTTGTGCTTTTATAAGCTGGCGGGCTTACAGGCTTCTTCAAAAATGCGACTATTATCGTAATGCCGTGATACTGAACAGAGCTTGTGATTCCTAATATACCCCTTTAAGTTCCACGCTATTCGTATTTGCTAAATCAAAGACTACTAGTATGCCACTGCACATGGCATCATTCCGATTCTTGATGGCTTTTACAATCCGGTTTACTTATCTCCGTGAAAGTGCATAATGTGCATACGTACATAAAACTTTGTCCCAAGTTCTAATCAAATGCTGGCTCATCAGAACTCCGCTTGAGTGGGTCAACATTTCTTCCTCGTTCAATCACACGGCCTTTCGTATTTAACTACCCTGCTTCCCTGAGGTGGGCCATGGCCTTGTGGGGTTGCAATGCGGAGAATGACGTTTCCGCCCCAAGATGTGCTTCTCCTGATCTAACCGCGTAGCTCTTTGGATTAATCTCCGTGCGCGTTGCTTGAAAAAAAAAATTTCTTGTGTCCTGTTGTCACGCCCCCCGTTCCACTCCTTATAGATTGAACACGAGTACCGCAAGTCTAGACATTCAAAGTACAATATTGTGCACACAGATAGATGCTTAATCTTGCCAATATAGACACTAAAAAAATAGGAAAAATAAAGAAAAGGAAAAAAGAAGTAGGCAATCATGCAGTAAGCTAGCTACCCTATAAGATGTATTCGCAATTGATACGCCTGTAACTTCTAAGCGCTCATTCTATGAATAATGCTCTTAGCTGTCCACCTACCTTCTTTATCAAGCAAAAGTATGCACAGGCCATTCTGTAGTCGGTACATGTACATTTTATGTCGCTTAGAGGATAAACTATGACGTATTGTACGTTTACACCCTAATCTTCATCTTAGTCAGACGAGCTTGTCAGCTGCGAATTCAGTCTCGGTTAATTTAGATGACGGGTTTGCTTATGAAGAGCGATTCGTGATCATTTACTGTTAAACCCTACTAGAAAGCCGCGTTCGTCTGCATCCCTTGTGTTGTGGGCGATCGTCCAAAGTTTGTTCGTGTTCCCATTAAAATCTTATTTTGATATGGGTGGATGTAGCATTGCCCGATTTCTGTTGCAGTAAGAAGTATTTGACAACATACCGCGCGTACAATGCACTTCTTTTGTATTTATATTTCATGGATTGTTCCTGATGTTTGGACCCTGTTCCTTTCCTCGCCGGTTTACTCTCATTTTCCTACGTTCGTTATTTATCTCCTGCTAAGTCTTCATTTTACTCCCATGGCTGAATTGAGGTGTGTTGAATCTACACAGACGATATTTTTTACCCTCTCCCCCCTTACCAGGACTCACTTTTCACACTGAGCCTAGTTGTACATATCCGGCTGGGTGGTGCAATTCCTACCTTCAATCATGACGAATCTTTTGACCTTGCTTGCTTCGACCGCTTTGGTTATACACCTCCTCTTCCCGTTTGTCATTGCCAATCCTATTCTCAACGCGAGCATTTCAATAGGCGATGATTCTGGCGCGTATGCTGAGTCTTCTTGGTGGCTCGCCAACATCCAGCGCCAAGGCTCTGCTGCTTTTGGATCTCCGCACTACAGGGTCTTCCGCAATGTGAAGGACTACGGTGCTACTGGTGACGGTAGCACTGATGATGCTGATGCTATCAATGCCGCGTTCTCAGACGGAAACCGCTGTGGTCTAGGATGCGATTCTAGTACAGTCACTCCAGCCCTCGTTTATTTCCCCCCAGGTATCTATATGGTCTCTAAACCTATTCTACCTCATTACTATACCCACATGATCGGCGATCTTCACTCTATTCCTACATTGAAAGCTTCGGCCAACTTTTCTGGCTTAGCCGTTATCGATGCCGATCCGTATACTAGCAAGGGCACCAATTGGCATACCAATCAGAACAACTTTCACCGGCAGGTTCGCAACCTTAAGATCGACCTTACTGCAATGCCTATGACCAATGGTACCGGTATTCATTGGCAGGTCGCTCAAGCAACGTCTCTACAGAATATTGAATTCATTATGATTGAGGATTCGAGCGAAGAGAACGGCCAGCAGGGCCTGTTCATTGACAATGGGTCAGGGGGGTTTATGACTGACATTGCTTTTATTGGTGGCAGATATGGCGCATTTATAGGAAGTCAGCAGTTTACTAGCCGCAACATGACCTTCCATAACTGCAATACCGCTATTTATATGAACTGGAATTGGGCTTGGACCTTTTCTGGCCTTAAAATTCAGAATTGTGGTGTTGGTCTGGATATGACCTCTGGGAAGGTATCGCAGAGTGTCGGATCCATTATTATTCTCGACAGCAAGATCTCTGATACTCCTGTGGGTATCGAAACCTACTACGCAACTAATCAGACTGGAACAAATGGAACTCTTATTCTCGATAATGTCGACATGTCCATCAACGTCCCAATTGCTGTCAAAGACGGCCAGACTGGCGCTAATATCCTTGCTGGCAATGCAAAGATTGAATCCTGGGCCCAAGGTCGAATCTATATCAACAGTACCGCCAAAGCTGCCCAGAGCACACAGGTTGCTATCCAACGACCTAAAGCTCTTATTGATGGCAACCATAACTTTGTGACCAAGAGCAAGCCACAGTATCATGAGGTTGCTGCTTCTAGCTTTGTCTCCGTCAAAGATATGGGTGCCGTCGGCGATGGCTTTACAGACGATACTGCAGCTATTCAGGCCGTTTTTGACAGTATTCGCAGAGATCAAATTGTCTACTTTGACCACGGGGCGTATGTTCTTACTGATACTATCAAGGTTCCTAAGGATATCAAGGTCGTCGGCGAAGTCTGGCCGCTTATTATGGCTGGCGGAGATCAGAACTTCAAAGATCAATTCAATCCTAAGCCTGTCTGGCAGGTCGGCGAAGAAGGTGACGTGGGTGATGTGGAGATTCAGGACCTCATATTCGAGACTCTCGGTCCGCAACCCGGGGCTATTCTTATGGAGTTCAATGTAGCCGGTGCCACTGCTGGCTCCGCTGGCCTTTTTGATGTCCATTTTAGGGTCGGTGGCTCTGCAGGTACTAAGCTTCAGTCTGATGTCTGCAAGAAGACGCCTGATACAACGACCGTCCCTAATGAGAACTGCTTTGGTGCCTTTATGCTTTTGCATATTACTTCCCAGGCTAGCGTTTACATGGAGAATAACTGGCTCTGGGTTGCTGATCATGAACTTGATCTTTCTGATCACTCACAGATCAATATATACAATGGCCGTGGGATCCTGATTGAGAGTACCGCTGGCTGTTGGCTTTGGGGCACGGCCTCTGAGCATCACGTCCTTTATAATTATCAACTAATCAAAGCCTCTAATGTCTTCATGGGTCTTGTCCAAACTGAAACCGCTTACTTTCAAGGCAATCCAGACGCTATGGTTCCTTTCACCGCTAATCCAGATTACAATGACCCGGAATTCACTAGTTGCACTGGCCTTTCTGAAAAGTGCGCCCGTACCTGGGGTGTGCGAGCTATTGATTCCTCTGCTATTTTCGTTTATGGCGCTGGTCTATATAGCTTCTTTAACAACTATGCTCAAACCTGCGTCAACCTCAACAACTGCCAGGATAACATAATTAGTCTGGAGAACTCGGAGGTCAACTTCTACGCTCTTAATACAAAGGCCTCTATCAACATGGTTACAGTTGATGGCGTCCCTGCTGCCCTCGACTCTGACAACCGTAATAACTTCTGTGCCTCTATTGCTTTATTCACCACGGCGTAAGGCGGCAACAGTTTATGAAAGGGCTATCATACGGAATGGGTCAAAGGCCCATGCACTTGTCATAAAGATATGAGGTGGTAATAAATTTCAGAATTTTATGATAACTCGTCGCAACGTGATGTTGAACGAGGTGTACTACAGAGTACAGTCGATGTAGCAGGTGTACCTCATTAATTTCTTTTTGAATTATTTTGAAGCTACTCGGCATATAGCGGTTAGTTGTATGCCTAAATTAATCGAACCTCGACGGAAAAGTCTGGTCGTTTCTCAGTCAGATATCGCGATCTCAAATATTCGATAAAACCCACTACGCCCAGATTAGAATTTGGCTATGTGATTTCTTAGACCAAGAAATATTCTGCAAAATGACATTTCCACTATATTATTTAGGGTTGGATCGTCTTTTGCCACCAAGGAAACGTAACACTCATGCAGATTACAAGTACTAGGTAAATACGATATTAGGTATATGGTGACATGGAAAGGACTCTCGTCCTTTGTTGTAGATACTTGGGACCGGATTGAACGATATCCAAATGCCCATGAGACCAGTTAGCCAATGCATCCCTTTAATAAGGACATCCACATTAAAAGCGCTGTTGATAAATTCCGATTTCGGACATGCGTGCATGGCATGGTTAGCTCATGCATGTAGATTAGCATGGGCAGAGAGAATACGATTAATCGTATTCCACACGGGCTCAACGAGAATATGGTTGGATTTTCTCACTTTGAAAGGACCCAATTATCCTTGTACACTGCTCTGACGATACGGATTGGAAAAGATGGGCCAAATATTTTCACATCACACTTCAAGTAGAATTGGAGACGTTTATGAACATACATAAGTTATGGGTCTACTATACAAAAAAAAGAAAAACTAAAGAAAAAAGGAAAAGAATTCACCTGCCGGTGGGATAAGAGTAGAGTACGTATCTAGCCGATTTGTGTGAACTGAGTCAGATGACCATCAACTATCCTAGATTTGTAGTTCACTAGTGGCTCATTTACTTCGCGCTTTCGGACAAATGTCCAGCGAATCCACTAAATCCACCTTCCTAGAACGTTTAGCGTGATAAGACCCAAATCTTTCTTATATATGCCCCAGGTGATAGTTTTACGTCCCATATAGACACACCTCTTTCCATCATAGCCTTGAGCTCTCAATCACAGCCCATTTGAAGATTTTCGACATGGCCCCTATCGATGTCAGTAGATTACTTTCGAGACTGACTTTAGAAGAGAAGGTACTATTTGCTACCATTGGTTGTCCATCGTTATTTCTGATTAACGCTTGACTGAACAGATATCTCTCCTGGCGGGCGGTGAAGTATGGTCAACCACTCCCATACCTGAGAAAGGTATTCCGTGCGTAAAGGTACGCTTGTTTCCTACAGATAAGGGAACAAATAACATAATATCCTAACTGCTAATAGACTAGTGATGGTCCAAATGGAGCCAGAGGCAGTAAAATTAAAGACGGCACAAGCGCCGCATGCTTTCCCGCTGCCTGTAGTATTGCCTCGACATTTGACGTAAATATCGCCAGAAAAATAGGCATCGCATTAGGTGAAGAGACTCTCACCAAAGGCGCCCGATGTTTATTGTCTCCCACGGTTTGTATCCACCGACATCCCTTGGGAGGGCGAAATTTCGAGAGCTTTTCTGAAGACCCATTCCTAACTGGCCAAATGGGCATAGCCAACGTAATTGGACTACAATCCACGGGTGTTTCTGCTACCTTGAAGCACTTTGCTGTGAATGAGCAAGAGACAGATCGTCTCAATGTCAATGTTGTCATTGCAGAACGGCCGCTGCGTGAAGTCTACCTCAAACCATTCGAGCTTATCATCAAAAACGCCAAACCTTGGGCCGTCATGACCTCTTACAATAAGATCAATGGACACCACGCCGATTCAAACGAGTATCTCCTTAAAAAGGTTCTCCGTGGGGAATGGAAATGGGATGGCTTGGTGATGAGTGACTGGGGTGGTACCAACTCAACAGCTGGCGCGTTGAATGCTGGTGTAGATCTCGAGATGCCAGGTCCTGGTCAGTGGAGAAAGCCAATAGATGTTCTGGCCGCTATTACATCTCGGCAAGTCAGTGAAGAAATGATAGAAGAGAGAGCCCGTGGTGTGCTCAGCTTCTTGGAACGATTGAAATGCTTTGACAACCCTACCTGGAGCGACCCAGGCGAGAAGGCTGTCGATAAACCAGAGCATGCTGCTCTTATCCGCGAAGCTGGAGCTAAAGGCATTGTTCTCCTCAAGAACGAAGGAGAATGTCTACCTCTGACCTTTGAAAAGTTGAAAGGTAAAAAGGTCGCCCTCCTTGGGTATGCTAAAGAATGTCTTGCACACGGTGGCGGAAGCGCTTCAGTGAAGCCTCACTACAAGGTCAGCCCGTGGGATGCTTTTCAAACAGCGTTTCGCGATAAGGATGTCGAGTTTTCTTACTCCAAAGGTATCAATAATATTGAAATATGACTCGGAGCTTTGTTGACAACTCATAGGCGCCCACACATTACGTCAATTGCCTCTTTTGGTTAACAGTGTTTTTGACCTGACTGGCAACCCAGGCTTTACCTACCACATCTACGAGCCTGGCACATCTAAGCCCGCAAAAACTATACATGGTTATGATAAGTCTGAAATGACACTTTTGGACGGACTTGACATTAAAAACGTGGATATAAGTCTAGTTGCCACCTTTTACCCTCCCGAGACGACGACATATTACTTCACCTTGTCTAGCCTAGGCCCGGCTACGTTGAGAATTGATGGGAATACGATCCTTGAGCAGAAGAATAATTGTAAAGATGCTATGGGCTTTCTTTTTGGTGGCATTCCTGTCGCGTACCAAACGGTTCAAATGGAACAGGGCAAAGGCTATCAAATTCAGATCGACTCGGCGCCGCCTACGTCCAATGGGAACGAAGAACTTGGCTTCTTAGAGGGTCAAGCTGGTGTTCGCTTAGGCTGCATACCCGCAACGCAGTACGATACCGATTTGCTATCCGAAGCTGTGGAAGTTGCCAAGACTTCGGATTATTCAATCATCTTTACTGGGAACGACCCTTCATGGGAGACGGAGGGCCAGGATCAGACAAGCTTCAACCTACCTAAAGATGGAAGTCAAGACCGCTTGGTAGCTGCTGTTGCGGCAGCCTGCCCGAAAACAATCGTTGTGAATAGCACCGGTGTGGCGGTGGCGCTTTCATGGCTAAATCAGGTTCAATGTCTACTACAATCGTGGTTCCCAGGCCAAGAGGCCGGTAATTCCATTGTAGATGTCATTACTGGTTTACAGAACCCTGAAGGCCATTTGACTTGCACTTTCCCGAAGCGCCTGGAAGACTGTCCTGCATATGGAAATTTCCCAGGTTACAAAGATGCCACCCACGGGCTCCAAGTGACCTACGAAGAGGGAGTATTTGTTGGCTACCGACATTTTGATCAGCTACCTGCTGAAAAAGTGAACTTCCCCTTTGGCTTTGGGCTTTCGTATACTACATTCAATCTTGGGGGGTTGAACGTTCGAGAGATACCAGCCAATCATTATGCGGTTACAATCAAAGTATCAAACACTGGTAGCGTATACGGCGGCACGGCAATACAATTATATGTTGGAAAGAAGACAACTTCAAGGAAGGATCCGGTAAAGGTTCTTGTTGGTTTCAAGAAGGTAACTTTGGAGCCCGGCACATCTTCAACAGAAGAGCTTGAAGTAGGAGCCCGAGACTTTGCAAGTTGGGACGAAGAGGTGCGAAAGTGGGTTGTTGAAGCCGGCGAGTATAACTTCAGTGTCGGCAGGTCATCGGCAGACCTAGTTCAAACATCATCAATGTACATAGAACATAAATTATTTGCGCCTTAAGACACAATGACAGAAACTTCGAGGGTCGTCACGCAGGAAGGATTCAAGACCACTTTATTTGCCGCGCAGCAAACAGAGGAGAATTATTGACACAGACATTGAAGTCTACACATCATTCGTTAATTGATTTATTTGCAGGTCTCAGACAAGGTTTCTCGCAAATTTTATCGGTTCACCATTTCCAGTTTTGAGTATAGCCCCGTAACATAAGCCCGTAGAGTCTTCCCCAGAACCTTTCGGGTAGCGTTGCGCGGTATTTCTGTCACTTCCCGCACGCCTCCACGCAATCCCTTGTATCCACTCACTCTGCTATCAACGCGCTTTCTTACATGTTCGAGAGCTTCCAGCTTTGAGGTATCGCATTTTAGGTTAGTGTTCAGCATAACGTAAGCCGTCGGAAATTCTACGTCATTGATGAAGAGAAGTTTCTTAGCTCCAAACAACAAGTTCAAAATCAAGAAGGTCAATTGTCTGTAGGTATGTTTCATGATCCAACTTCACCGTACTGCACCGAGAGCTGGCCTCCCAAAACCTTAGTTGCAAAGTTAAAAATAGCGAAGCGGTATCCAACGAACCCGGTAGGTGAGTTATTCATGGTGAAAATGGGGCCTAGCTGTGTGAATACTATTCCATCGTAGCTGTATTCAAACGTAGCCTTTCTATGCTGTTTCTCGTATCCATCGATACACGCCGCAGCAACGTCGATATTGATTCGTAACCACACTCGGTTGTAGATTAGCAATACGTCTTCTTTAACAAGCCCTTTGGATACCACAGCCCAATCTTTCGAAAAGGGGCGGTCATTGAACCATCCAACTGGGTTTTCAACAGGTGCGAGCACCAAGTCATCGACGTAGGCGAGCTTTTTTATCCCGCCGTCCTGATGAATCCCAATGTATGCGCTTTGGTCGCGAAATAAAGATGCACCAGCTCTGTCTCCATCTTTTAGTTCAGAACAGTTTATGCAAAATGTAGCCGTACTTTCTGGTCCTATGGTACGGTGGGTGATTGTGTTGGCCGCCAGGTAGAGGTTGTCTGTTATTGTGCTGGTTTCCAGTACCAAGTGTCCCTGTTGGATGCGCCACTTCGAATTGTCAGGACTGTGATTCCATTCCCAGCAATCCTCTAGTCTTCCATCCTGAAATAAATGTCTTCTAATGCACGTTTGATGCTTAGATGAGCGAGGGTCGTTTTCGAAATAGGGATATTCAAGCCGCCATTGACCGCGAGAGTCTGCGTAATTCGCCACAATTACCGGCCACCCCTCTGGATCAAACTCAATAGGTGCCAGAACAGGTATCCTGCCAGCGGGAAAGGCATCGGTGAATGCCATGTAGTACCAGCTGCCCCCAGGAACATCAACCAGTGCTCCTTGATGAGGAGCTCCAGCACCTTCGATCGGAGACCGCATATTGCTCAGTACCTGCCGGCACTCATAAGGCCCGAAAGGCCCATTTTTGGATTTAAGTATATATTGTCCATCCCAAGGCTTCGTCAACCATATGTAATATGCTCCATTAATGTTGTACATTCGAGCACCCTCAAGATATTCATCTGAATCGTACACTGGCTGAAATGACATAAGTCAGTATTATTTCACCACCAAAGTAACAAAACTCACGCTAGTTGAAATTTCTTTCAGTCCATCCGCAGATAGCTGTGCTACATAAATTGTCTTTGTTCCGTACGCGATGTAAAACGAATCATCCTCGTCGATGAGCAACCCAGCATCATAGTAGAAATTCTCGATAGGAGGATGAGAATCCCATAAGCCCTCAGGATCTTTTGCAGTAAATATGTAGGTTTCATTTGTACCTTGAATGGCTCCGTACCAATAAAACAATCCATTGCTCTTGCGGTGCTTGAGCGTTGATGCCCAAATACCTTTCACGTAGCCAGTGGAGTTATTTCCGTTCATGAGAAACTGTGAGCCAAATGCAGACAGGGTTGGAACTGAATGTCCAATATATTCCCAGTTAATCAAGTTGTTCGATTTTAGCAACGGTGCGCCGGGGGAAAAGTGAAAGGAGGACGCGCTCATGTAGTATGTATTTTCAACGCGAATCACCTCCATGTCGGGTAAGTCTTCCCAAAGTATAGGATTAACGTACACAAGAGGCTTCTTGCTGGGTGAGGGAATTGATTCTTGTCCGACCATTTTGAAACGGCGACTGCTGTCACAGGATTTGAGAAGGTAGCTTGACGGTCACGGTACCCGTACATAAGCAATGAAGCGAAGAGGTATGTAGTGGCTTCCGGTTAGGTCTGGAGTTACATCTTGTATTTATGCGGTTCGTTCGCTTTATGAAAAAGCTCACCTGATCAGTGGGTGTATTTGATTGGAGCCACTCACGTTGGAATACCATGGAATGCAAGACAAATCCCCCAGCGCCTAATTGCTGATTTGGCCGCTACCGATCGCCGTAGAAATCGCAAGCTTCCGATATCTCCACCGTGCTTTACTCATTAATGCACTTCATGAAGGGTGTGATTTTTCGTTCTCAATACGCCTTTTTCGGTCGAATGACCCCCGAAGCCCCCGAGGCGGTCCGCTTTGGGATAATCTTGTGCATGAGTGGGGTTGTAGTTAGCATTATTCAAAGCTCTCAAGGATCTGACCAGTTTCTACCTTAGATGTGATACCGGTAAATCCCCAGATTTTGCTCGGGAAATGTCGGCATGGGTCATCATTCTCTTTTGTTTCATTTAAGCATTTCCGGAAGTGATCGCCAAAGTTTCAGCCCAGCAACAGCTATTGGCTTTGTATTTATGTCTTTTCTCATATGCATCGGTGTGACCCCGAACCCAGGGAACCTGAGATTCAAGAGGTGCTTGCACGTGGCCCCACGGCGTATTGTCAATGTAGTTCGACACCAATGCAAAAGACTAATGTTATTCGCACACAAAATCCTCAGCATTTTAAATCATTTCTTGCCTTGCATATTAGACTGTAATCAAATAAACCATTCTAATTAGCTAGGATGATGAACTTATAAATTAATCTTGTTTGATTTAGATGGCTATCAAAAAACTTTGTTAAATTGTGACTCCTGTGAAAAGAGTAAAAGAGTAATGTGATCGTGTGCGAATAGGGTTACTCAATATATTTAGAGCATACTAATAATTGTTATGAATAACCTTCAAACCTTTTCATGGTTTTACCATAGCAGCAATAGTTTCCTCCATCAAAATCTGCTTCTTGCCCATACTTTCCAATAGCCCCTCCAATGTGGGGTCATGAATAAGACATTCGCCATCCTCAAACGCATCGTATCTACTAGACCACCAATCAACTGGTGGTCGCAAGTAAATCCCCTCAGATGCCTTCCTCCCCACAATTGTGACAGTCACATCCTTTCCTCTCGCCTTTCTTACCAACTGCGCCACCTCTTGCAAGCTTTTAGCGTTTTCTGGAGCACTCGCAAGGTAGAAAGTTTTCCCATGATAGTTGTCTTCTGGACCAGTAAGAACCAGAGCGTTTGCTAGCCCTAGATCTGCAAGAGCAGTCCAACATATCTTGCCATCACCACCCAGTGGAATCACGCTTCTCTCATCATTCTGAAGATCATAATATCCGAGGTAAAAAGGCCATGACTCGTTGTACAGTCCCTCCCTTATGATAGTATACTTCACATCTTCCAAGCTTGATAGGTACTTCTCTGTTCTGATATGCGCCTCCATGACGGCGGCTTTACTTGGATTACCAAATGCAAGAGATGTGTAATAGATATGATTTACTCCCGCTTTCCTGGCAGCATCTATGGCTGCAATGTGCTACTTCTCTCGCCCCTGGCCCTCTGGAGGATTATTGAAGTCTAGTTCAATTTGTGGAGAGGAGATCAAAAAGAATTTGGTCACATTCTGAAGTGCAGTCTCTAGAGATGCGACATCTTCAAAGGATGCATAGCGAACCTGAACGCCTCTGGCTGCAAGACTCTCCCACGTATTTGATGCAAGCTTTGAAGATGTCAAGGCGACTATCGCCTCTGCAGGCGCATGTTTATACCCAATGAGGGCGTTGAGAATCGATCCACCCAGATTGCCGGAAGCTCCAATTATGGCAAACATCTTTACAGTTGCAATCAATAGATAAGGCTCAAGTTGGGATCTAAAGAGTAGTGATGCTAAAATTTGAATAGTAGTGATAATAAATCGAGAAACTGTATATTGGCGTGTATGCTGTTGTGTTGTATTTGAGGAGGGCACGGAGAAGGCTAATATACTTCAACCTCCCTGCCACGTAGGAACCTTTGGTTTTGTCAATGCTTGCGAACGCCCTTAGCAACTCATAATTATCCCCACTACTGAGAATCATCCAGAACGAATAAAACTTCCAATGGGCAGCTAACGGGAAATTATCAGTGCCGAAGTCCCCAATTCCGCAACTCCGCAACCCCCTCGACCTCAAACAGGACATCTGAGACAAAAGTAACATCCCCAGACCAGTGTCTATGTTACGACCGGGGTTCTAACTCCCATCTGTAATCATACCAATAGCAAATCAAGGGAAGGATGAAATCCACGGGGGCATGAATTTGCCAAACCATACCGGCAAAATAAATCCGACCACCCTCATAAAACATTATTAGAACTATATACGAAGAAGCCCTGACCTCTAACATGACAATCATTCATCGCGTAATATTAGGCGATGTTAATCGGCCATACGAACTTGCGGACTTGTGAGCATGGACGCGTTGCACTAGCAACTCCGCTGCTAAAGTCCTAGTCAAATCGTCTTGCGGTATCAAATTCGGTAAGTGTTTAATTAAAACAGTCTTTAAATACGAAAGAAAATTTGATGGTCTTATGTTGAAAAGGAAGGTTTCCGCGGTCCATATGTTAGTATGTGGGTAAGTTCCGCCCCACAACATGAAGATCAACGATGGAACCATGATCCATGTTGAACATACCCTGGGCCAAGTCAGAATCGTACAAGTGGGCATTCCATGATACCATTAGACAATGTAATGGAACTTGTAATGTCCTGCTCTTCAAAATACTTTTCCAAAAAGGTCATGGACACATATCAACAGCTGATTAAATTAGCATACAACCTGC
Source organism: Calonectria pseudoturangicola (assembly GCA_013403825.1). NCBI lineage: Eukaryota > Fungi > Ascomycota > Sordariomycetes > Hypocreales > Nectriaceae > Calonectria > Calonectria pseudoturangicola. The sequence continues at coordinate 1,463,218 of VTGA01000005.1, read as the reverse complement.
CTCCGATATGATTATTAATAAATGTCACAGCGTGATCCACCGTACAGGACTCTTAGCCACGACTACATACTACGGTAATTACCGCAATAGCGACTATTAACCTATCTTTTGCTCCTTAGTATAACAGTCTAGCATAGCTGTTACAAAAGGATGGTGTAAGCCTTTCAATATATAACGCCAGAATTTGCCGCTGATCGAGCATTTACAGTATCGAACATGTATGACACAATATCCACACTTTCAAGTAAATAGATCCATGTATGCGTTTACAGCAATATAGGCTCTGCTACTGGGTAAAACAGCGGCGATCCATCCCGAATTGTTCTCTAGGGACAATCAGCAGGCGCCTTGTCAGTAAATTATTAAAAGATGGCTGATCCAACCGACCCTATTGCATATGGCTTTATTTCAGGCTCTGGTGGAGAATTCCTAGGCGGAGAAGACACGCCGCATGGACATTTCTCAGCTATAGCATCGCAATTGGGTTGCAGTAACCGTGATGCACCCGGCGAGTTCAGTTCTATGCAAAACCTCAACGCTATCGACCTTGTTCGTACTGTTGATAGGTTATGCGCCACATTTGTGCCCCTAGCTGACGGTAAAACCGCGTTTGTGAATCCCGAGGAACACATTAAAAGTGATTTATTGGCGATACGGGTAAGTCTTCATTCGAAGCAAGGCAAAAGTCTAACAATATCAGCCATAAATCATTGGATCAAACAAGGATGAAGCCGAAGTGGCTTTTTGAAGTGAGCCAAGATTCCAGTGAGTCTGTCATAGTTGTTATATTGGACGTTGATCTGATGATTATAACTTCGAGGCCCCGTGTTGATGTTGTTGTTCAGATCTATCGTTATATTTACGCTGGAAACTTCTCAAATAATACACCGCTGTCACAGCTGGGTGCTCCTCATTTTGGCATGACTCTTTATGAACTATTTGGCAACCATCATGATCATTCGCAAGCTTATTTCTGACATCTTTCTTGACTGAGCTTCCTCTTGTATTTGGCACATACTACCAATTCCACCAAACCTCCACAGCGTTTGAGTATCAAGCATCATCGACGATGCAATGTTAGTGACTTTAATTCAATCAGTGAACTGAACACTGGTGCGTTGCTAATTAACACATGATGCAAAGACCTGTGGCTCTCATTCATTACAAATCCCGATGTGGAACCACGCACTAGAAATTACACGTGGTCGAAACTTGAAACTGCCAATGACAAGACGTCCGTTTTATTTCTGAATGGAATCATTGTTCAAACCAGTCCAAGCGCTGAAATTCTGTCTTGGGCCTCCTAAAGATCGAAGGAATATCAGTGGATTCTTCTTACATTCTTCTATGGCCCATTCGGGCTACTATGGCGAGCTATGTATCATCCAGTGATTTATTATCAAGGTTTCAGTCCTTTTCAATCGTTGTGACATAGTTATCACGAAATTGTAAATAGCAAGAGCTTTAGCTGCCGTTACTTCAATACATGACACAGATAGGCCCTATCTAACGACATTGGATATAACTATATTTTCAAATACCGAATATTCAATTTAAAACAACAGCAGTGGCTAAAATGTATAACTGAAAGGAGATGCCTACATTATGATTGTCTTGGCTCGTTTCCTGTTTTCTTTTTTTTAGGACGTATCAATGAACACAATGGAACCGTGTTTCGCAACCGTATTAATACACTTTGTCGTTTTGTCACATTCTCGTATTCTCTCAGTTAGGGGGTAGCCATAATGATACTATTATTTTAAATCTGAATGCCATCTTCCTTCTACGTATGGAACCACCATATATCTCGTACCCGTTTAAGTGTTTTAAATAGCGCAGCCTCTTTACTTACATTTGAGTATTCTCACTAGCCTTGACATTGCATCCAGCTGTAAGCTCAATCGTTGTATGAAGACTCTGTTTGTCACCTGAAAATCTTCCAGCCTCAATTTTAACCGAATTAGCCACTGGAGTCCAAGATCCTTGGCACCAGCGCTGGAGAGGCCGTTTCGAAACTCTCATTTCCACAGCCTTCTGTCGTCCACTCTTGATATCTTGTGCGCTAAATCCAAGCAAGACTCTAGCTGGCCAGTCAGTCGCATCAACTACTCCATAGACCTGAACGACATAGCGCCCATCTCTTTCTCCCGTATTCGAGACAATTAGGTGAACCAGGAGCTCGTCTTCATTTCCAAAGCTTTCTACTACCTGCAAAGAGGACATAGAGAAGGTTGTGTACGATAGCCCAAAGCCCAGAGGGTATGAGGCTTGTACCTGAAGTCGGTCAAGCAATCTTTGACCAAACCATCGATCGTATTTGACGGTGTCTGCATCATTATCAAACATCGGAAGGTGTTCCTCAGATGCAGGGATTGAGAAGGGAAGCCTTCCGGCGAAATTAACTCGTCCCAACAAAAGATCAGACAGGGCACGTCCTCCTTGACATCCTGAATAGAAACTGAATATGATGGCGGCTGGGAGAGTCTTCCAGTCTTCAATGATGACGGCACCACCAGCAACAATGGAAACGATCGTCCGCAGATTAGCCTCCACTGCAGCTTTAATAACATCCACATCTCCTGATCGCAGTCTCATTCTTAGTCGGTCTCCGCCTGCTCCAAATCCATAGTTATCCCTTCCAGCGTCATCCTTCTTTGGTACTGGCTTCATTAGCCTTTCTATAACAGCGGCCGCTTCCACGGAACCATCGTCTGGGGGTATCACATGCTTCAGGGCTGGCGTGCCATTAAAAGCTGGTGCTGTGTACTCTCCTTCATCTCGAAAGTCGTATCCCACAACCACGACCACAACATCAGCCGCTGCTGCTGCATGCTTGATAGCCTCGATATCATTTGAATCCTCAAGTACTACATCCGTATTAGGAAGCGCCTCTCTGATTCCCTGGTAAGGTGATATAATCTCTGGGCTTCTAACAGCCGAAGAGCCCTTGTCACCGGTGTTCTTTGAATCAGCCAACCAGCCCACAACTGCCACCTTAGATATGTTGGATTGAAGAGGCAGCAGAGGAATTCCATCAACATTCTCATTTTTTAACAACACCATGGATTTGGTGGCTGATTCGCGAGCCAAATTCCGATGTTCCTCACTAAAAACAATGTCAGTCGTCGGCTTCGAGTTCCCACGAAAGGCCTCGTTTTTTATCACAGTCTTAAGAATATTTGAAGCTGCGCGATTGAGATCTTCTCTGGTAACCTTGCCATCCTTGAGAGCAGACTCCAGATGGAGTGCACGCTGTTGACGATACGGGGCTTCCAGATCCAGTCCGTGTCGAAGAGACGCAGCAATGTCACGGAAGCCAAACAAAAAGTCCGAAATAACGAAACCGTCAAATCCCCATTGAATTCGGAGTATCTCATTTAGCAGCTCCCTACTTTGACCGGCAAAATGGCCACGGACTGAGTTGTATGATGACATGACAGAAGAGACACCTTGTTCCACGATGAGACGGAATTGGGGGAGATAGACTTCATGAAGCACATCATCATCGACTTCAACATCTACCTTGAAACGGGCGTTCTCCATCGAGTTGAGAGCGTAGTGCTTGACGCAAGCCATAAGGCTTTCCTGCACACCTCGAGTCATGGCGGCACCCATCTCTCCGAGGATGATTGGATCTTCGCCGTACGTCTCTTGGACACGGCCCCAGCCTGGGTGTCTTGGGAGGTTTACGCAAATGCCGCTGAAGAAATTGGCTCCCAAAGCTTTGCATTCTCGCCCTATAGCCCTTCCAATACGCTCCTCTAGCAACACATCCCAGCTACCTCCACGCGCCATGGGGACTGGGAATGCGGTTGATTTTCCCATGGTACAACCTCGAGGACCGTCTGAAAACCGAACTCCGGGGATTCCCAGGCGTTCTATTTCACCCATGACATAAGGTCTATGACCAAACCCTTGGGTCAACATGGAATGGAGGCCCGGCCAGAATTCCTCATCACCATCAAGGAGCCATAGGTGTTCATGAAGATTGAGGCAGGACAATAGGGCATTAGATGCGGCCTGTGGATCTAATAGGCCGCTCTTGACAGCGTTGATGGCTTCATCAAAATTCGATATTTGACTCGATGTCTCCGCATTTACATTGCTTTCAATGTCATCCGAGGTCATATTGCAGATCTTAAAAGTACCGAAAATACCAAGATTGATCAAGAACAATTGTACGATAGCCTTCAATTGGTTGTGGATAGGTGGAATAAATGAAAATTGCAGTTATTATGTGTCCTTGAAAAACAATAAACATAACCTGAATCTTATTTGTTTCAATAAAAGTTACAATAAGATCTGTCTTGTAAAGCTAATAATACTTGATCGATCTAACCTACTTCAAATATTTAGCCGAGTTCCCCCACTGGGTGCAATCTAAGCCACCATAATACCGACCTCGGCATATCCGGGGTAATGTATGCCGACCCTGTTCAAGGCATATGAACAGTTTGCTGCAAGGGGGGTCGGCTAATTATGAGTCAGAAAACACTACCCAGTCTCCACAGGTACGCCGGATCATTCGTCACTGACTCGTCCAAAATCTCAGTACGATGTACACACCACTTTAGCCAAGTGGTTTTGCCCACAATGCACCCCTGTTCCGATATTTTGTGTGAGATTGCAGCTCCAATATTCTTATTCGTACATTTAAAGGCCGCTATTTGGTTTGTTGATGTCAGGCAAAGGTCTAACTTAGCGAGACTAATCCGATAGAATCAGAACTAGTGCCGATAAAAGCGTTCAGAAGGTCGTAATTCTGAAGTGCTTGTGATTTTATAATAGAAATTTCAGCCATGTACCAGAAGAAAAAGTCAAGCTCGAAATCATAACCTCTAAATGACTTTGTCCGAACATCACGCTGTTACTCTGCTCGGGCTGACCTTTACCTGCCTGGGTGGTCATGCCATGCCGCGGCAACCCAACTTAGTTCCCCGCATACACATGCTCCACATTCGGCTTTTATGTATACTAAACATGGTTACCTACTGGACGTATCGATTGTCAGCCCTAGCACAGAATGGCTAGAAGTGAAATGTTTCGAGTCAGATGCTCCACCGCTTCTTTCTAATCTCGATGCAGGGGATCTTGCATAAGCAGTTGATCCATAGCTTAAGCCCCATCGCATTAGACAGCTAGTCGCTGTCAAATTCATTAGATATGAAGTAACATACCATCCACCCATTCTACAAAGTCTTGCCACAAATCTCACAACCAACCTTTCATCTCCCCTTTCTTGATTTTGTCTACACACCCAGCTTGTCCCACCGTACCCTGAAGCCAGATGGCATTGAAGAACGTCTTGACGGCGGCACCAGCTGCAAGAGTCGAGTCTCAACACGATGAGGTTATCAACTTAGGAAGCGTCCTTCCACAAAACCCGAAGCCATGGTGGAAGACTGCCCATCTGGTCAAGTTGAATCTGCTTCTGACAATCCCGATGATGACTGGTTATCTTATCGGTTTCGATAGCAGCATGCTCAACGGATTGCAGTCTGTCCCAGTTTGGATTTCAGGAAAGTATTCCAGTTGGTGATCATTTCTAGAGCATAAATCTCATGCCATCACAGACTTTGACAATCCTTCCGGAGCCCGCCTAGGCGTTCTTGGCACTATGCAAGTCATTGGGGCTATCGTAAGCTTGCCAATCGTTCCGTTTGTTGCTGATCGTTACGGTCGCCGACTGCCTGTGTTCGTGGGGTCCATTTTTGCGCTCCTTGGAACGGCTCTTCAGACAGCCGCCCACAATATCGACTTATTTCTTGCGGGAAGATTCTTTGTTGGGTTCGGGACTGGTATGGTTGGGGTAGCTTCGAACCCTCTTCTTGCAGAATTAGCCTATCCAACACATCGTCCATTCATCACGTCCTTTGCATCAACAACCTGGGTACGATTCTACAACCATTCCTCTCTAAAAGATAAAGTCAAGCAGACAAGACCCGACTAATAATTCTTGAGTTTTAGTTTATTGGAGCTATTGTGGCCGCTTGGAGCACCTATGGTACGTTCAGACTAGACAACAGCTGGAGCTGGAAAATCCCATCTCTCCTTCAGTGTATTCCCTCCGTCTATCAGCTATTCTTCATATACCTCGTACCAGAGTCTCCAAGATATCTTGTTAGCCAGGGGAGATTGCCCGAAGCCCGTATGATCTTGAACAAATACCATGCCGGCCAGAATACAAATTCTGACATCTCACCACTTGTAAACTACGAAATGGCAGAGATTGAGGCAACAATTGAACTTGAGAAAGTCCAAAACACAAAGTCATACCTTGACTTTTTTGCTACCAGTAAGAAACAGCTTAACAAGATCTTTCGCACAAATCTGCTCACAATAGCTCAGGCGGTAACCGCTGGCGACTTGCCATTGCGATCATTCTTGGCTTCTCCGCCCAGTGGTCTGGTAATGGACTGATTTCGTTCTACTTGGTCATCGTTTTGAGAAGCATCGGTATTGAAGACGCAGAGAAACAGAACCTGATCAATGGTGGTCTAACGATTTTCTGCTACGCCATTTCCATCATTGGTTCCACAGGCATACTACGATTCGGCCGAAGAACAATCCTCCTTGCCGGGTTTGCCGGAATGGCGACAGCTTATTTGATTTGGACGATTCTCTCATCAATTAACCAGCAAAGGGGATTCGAAGATAGCAGCCTCGGCTACGGCGTAGTGGCCATGATATTTGTGTTTCAGTTTTGCTATAATCTTAGCATTGGCCCCGTTCTGCCCACCTATATCCTCGAAATCATGCCTTTCACGCTTCGGGCCAAAGGTTACACGATTGAACAGATTTGTACGTACGGCGCAGGTCTGTTCAATGGCTTTGCGAACCCTGTTGCTATGAAAGCCCTCACTTGGAGGTACTACATCGTTTGGGTCGTTATGCTTGTTGTCTGGTTCTTTTTGGTTTGGTTCTTATTCCCTGAAACTGCTGGACGAACACTAGAGGAAGTCAGTCAGATTTTTGACGGGGTGGATGTTAACATCAGTGTCCTTGCACATATTCACGAAAAGTCAGAGGCTGTCCAGAAACAAGACGATGTGTGAGCGTGGTGACAGGTAGCTACTATGGACTCGGTATGGTGGAACCAAGGATGTTTTGTATCCATGAAACCCATAATATATCCTTGTGGTTGGATTATTCTCAAACGAGTCCCACGAACAATATTGCGCACTCTATTTAGTATACTTAAGTCTTTGAAATTTTAAAATAATTAGAGGCGATCAGAGCATCTACGGCAAATGATACCCTCCATGGGTACTAAAAGTTAATTTTACGACAGATCAGAAGAAGATTGAAGCACTCATAATAGTTTAGCCTTTGTCCCTTTTTCTTTTCTTTTCTCTCTTTGCCAGTAGCGGGGCAGGAGAGGGGCTGAACTAATATTTCTCAGATGGGATCTCCAATTTCGTATTCAATACGGCTTTTAGGACTGACAACGTCATGTCTGAATCACTTGCGAAATTCTCCGGCTCCTTATAGCTTATTTGATCTAGACTAAATTCGATAAATTACATAATTTAAATACTACTCAGACCTCAGTTGCATATGCATCCTACTAGCAACTTTGGCCAAGAAATCCACGAGGTATAATCCGGATCCAAGTGCTCAAGTACACCATCCATTACATGATGTCCCCATCCCCTCATAAACCAAAAGCACTCCACAGTCTGAAGCAACACGGAAAAATGAGCTAAGAGTATCAGGGCTACTGGTGTCTTCAACCTGATCTGATTGATGAACCCATCATCCAAAAACCATAGCCAGCGCATGACAACGGGCATTTTGCCTTCCGTCTGATCTGCCGGCTCCTGAGCCGTTCCATACACTTTACTAAAGCAGTCCGCAAGGGCTTCGTGAACCATGGCAAAATTTTCATACTCGTGCTCCTCCCAATTCAAAATCAATTCCTTTAGGTTAGCCAGAGGTTCCTCCCATGGGATGTAACCTTCGTCGCCACCTGTCTGTGGTATTACAGTCGTATCCTCTGGTGGAAATGGGCCTAGATGACCGGAAAATATTGCTGGGAGGCCCATAGTCTCAATGATGAAACGGACGCCTCCAAATAGATTCCACCAAGCAACCTCAGTACCCTCGGCTACAACCAAGAGATGGCCCTTCTTCGGGGTTTTGGCGAAGGTATAATTACAGATAAGTACGGTAGCAATATATAATGCTGAGCAATTCTCACGGTTTAACTGAGGAAGCATTTCTGTGACGTCGCGCAGTGCTATCGAAGAATGAGCTTCGGCCAGCTGTTCATACTTGGTTGCCTGTGAGACATGGAGTCGAGCTAAATGGAGTGCCGATATACTAAGCATGAGGCGCAGGACAAAGTGGTTGTCAAAAGCAAGACGAGGTACCTTGTCACGCCAAAGGATGTTATCGCCAAGGGTAAGCGACGCATTGCTAATGTAGTGGTGGAATAGCTGAAGGTCCTCGACGTTCAAGGGTTGCGGAGACTGAGCCAAAGACAGTGTTGGATCCAGCAAAGGAAGTGGGTCAGTCAAACCATTCTCAAGAACAGGTAGACTTGCAGCCCATCTCTTCATAGGTCGACCACGCTTTCTCGGGGCATCAGCATCGGCAGCTGCGGCGGCTGCAGCATCAGATTCATTGAGGTTGAAGTCGCAGGGTATAGAGCACCGAGAACAGTTTTTGCACGACGGCTTATTCTCGTCGCACTTTCACATGCCAATCAATTAGCACCGTAGTTGCACCAATGGACAAGGAAAGAAACCGCATACCTTGATTCTGCGCCGCTTGCAGTTGCGGCACCCGTCACGGGATTTCTTATGTGATCTGCGCTGAATCGGATGCCCGGGACAACGTGAGGAAGCATGGACACGTTGGCCCTCTTCTTGGTCCCGCATTACGGCAGCTGTAGGTGTCTATTATGTGTTGGATGAAGACCTCATCCGCATCAAAAGAGGACGGAAAATGGAATCTGGGCCAACTCTCGACGACCCATGTCTCATGGGTGAAGTCGTTCTGGACCCACATCATGTCAAGGGTGATGCTGGCTGCAGCCGATCCTTAGATACAGACTAGTCCCAATACAGGCTTAGTACATTTATCGTGTTCGATACGAGAATTTTCTATTGGCTGCTTCGAAAGAAGACTCAACGACTGGTCAAGAAATCGCCTTTACTCTGCTGAATATTATCAACGCGTGAAGGATATATTTTGCCTATTCTCAATCAATTTCTGGCCTGTTGCGGCTAAATTCTGGACCCTCATCTTTGTCAGACATGTTATTTCCTTCCCACTTGAGTTTCTCGCAACAGTTACTGGGCGTGGTTTTAAAATAAAGCCTTACCTAGGATGGCCTAGCGTCCAATGCACGGTGCGACCCATTGACTGACTCTATTCCTCATCAAGTTAAGCGGAAAACAAATTTCCCCTTTGCACACGCGAATTGCTGCTGTGTCGCGGAAACTTGCCTGGTCCCACGACTCGGGATCCGGTCATTACAGCCATCCAATTCAAAAGCCTCGGCTTGCCCGGCAATGCTTTTTTTTTCTCTCCGTAAGCATTCTCTATTTTTGAACTCTTTTAACCTTAGTTGGCAAAGTAAAATTAACGCTCTTATGAATTGGTTCATATTTACATATCGTAACTTTTTAAACAGAGAATTAGCGTTTAGGATGATGAAATTTCGAAAATGAGCAGAACATATAATTCTAAATTAAGATCAAGACTTAAAACATTTACTCGACTCATTCGCCAAAAGTATTTATAGGGGGTCAAATTTCCCATATTACATCTCCTACCCTATACCCCCTTTAACATTCTCTCCTTGACAAATTTCTATAATCTTTATTACCATCCTTAATTTTATTTATCAACAAATAACACATATCGTTAAAACGGAACAAAGACTAACGTGCTTGAACACACATAGTAAGCTTAAAATTCTTGTGACATTAGTTGCAGATTAGATTGCCACAGGAAAATATAACGTTAGGGACTGGCCAAGTGAAACTAACATAAAATCACTTCCCTACACTGGGGTCAAATCAACAATATAAATATCCCTAAGATAATCTGGTAGAGCGACCTCTCAAAAAGAAATCTCAAAATAAAGAGAAGATCCTATATCGAAGAGTGCATGGTAGGCTGTGCTGTTGTTGGACCAGTGGCGGCCCTTATGACCAATATCGGTGCAGCCGGATTAACTATTTCACCGATTGAGCTAATTTTGAGAGGTTGAAGGTTCGAACCCTCGTCCCAACACATCATTTATCTTATCCATAGAAAGTTTTAACTAGGCTAGAACATTACGAGAAACACAGAAGTTCTTTGAAACTTTAGGTTTGGACCAGCTATCATAACGTCAACATAAATGCCGTGCTTTATTATCAACACTCGTTACCGTAGCAGTCATAATACACGATCTCTTAGATACTTTTTTTCTTATTTGAATCGTGCAAAATATATAACCAGGCTATAAGCTATGATATTTGTATGCTTCATCGCTGTTTTCGGCACCTTTTCGTCCAGTCAGGCTCTCATTTGGACAGAAGCTCTAGCTAGAGGCTATACAGACTTGGTAGAACTATCGGACTCTTATGACACCATAGACTCGATTTGGTGGCTGTCGTTGGCCCAACCAGAAATTTAGATTAATTAAGAGAATAGCTGCAATGCCTAGATTTTGTTTACCGATTGATGGGAAAGAGCATTTTATTCACCGAATATAGTTTAATCAATCATTAGCCTATGCTCGGATTCCGCAAGAAGGTATTTTGGATCAGTAGCATTCGAATCGACCATCCGTGTTTTCCGATAGCATGTACGATTGTGCTCCCTTTGGTTTATTGCTCCGTATAAACGAGCGGGAATTGTAGAGTGTTGTGTAGAGCTGAGTCAATAATGGGGCATTTATTAAGCAGTAGAGGGTCTGAAAAAGATCGCTGAGCTGAACATGAATAGGTGGTGCGACTGATGAGTGACACGAAATTCCTGCAACTCGCTCGGTCGAACTTTGCCCCGAGGTTGGAAAGCTCGGTTGCGCGGATGCTGAGAACAGAGGAATTCGTATTGAATACGGAAGTACAAGCCTATGTACAAAAGTTAGCTGTGAACGAAAACGCGTTATTTATTGAAGCCCCTCACAAAACGCCTGATGTTCTGTGCGACTAAGAAACATGTGAATGCCCAAGAGAAAGCGCTAACCTATATCTAGGGTTAATTTATTCGTTAATTAACCGTCAAACACATCAGCTGCTCAAGACCAGACCTCCACTCTTGAAAAAGTAAACTAATCCCAGCAGATTGTCATACCTGAAGTCAAGTCAGCATCATATTGTTGGAGATTGAAAGAGATATTGATGAATATTTTGGTTAAGATGCAAGCGAGTAATTAAACGAGATGGCGATGAGAAATTATGCGCCACATGCTGTATCGTCATTGATTTGCACTTCAATGAGCAAGCTTGCTATTTTCTAGCCCCCAAAAAGCGGGAGCAGCGTAATGAAACCAGCGAAATTCACTCGTCATCAGTGAGCTAGATCTTCCAATCCCTGCACTACATTTTGGCACTGGTGTGGGATTCGTAACCCCGCAAAGTCGATTAGGTGGCAAACCCCATTGCTGCTACTATACTAGAATAGGTTTCCGCCCCCATCGTTATTCGAGGTTGCCACATGGATGTCAATTTAGAGCTTAGCCAAAAGTGGCATAGGTATTGGAATATTAATCTCCAAAATCCGGGGTAGACCGCCATTGATCAGTTTTAAATGGCCGAAATGCCCCGGTTTTTCTCCCTCAAAAGTCTGTGATCAAAAACTTTGTCGGGATTTGCTTCTAAATTTATTCAACTCTCCAAATTTATTCAACCATGACGCTAATGCCGATTGCAGAAGGGAATGCAACAGATAGACGGGCTAGAAAACGAGAGTTGGACCGTCTCGCCCAGCGTGCGGCACGTGATCGTAATAGGAAGCGGATCGCACAATTAGAGTCCACAATTGATGCCCTAAAGAAGGATCGTTGCGTGGAGAAGGTTGCTCGTTTGACCAAGGATCTTGCCGAAGTTAAGAAAGAACGAGACAGTCTAGCGAATACATTGGATGCCATTGGATTACTGGAACAGGGAAATATTCGCTTTGACTGGAATCTTGCGAATCTGCCAAATGAATCCAGCTATCTGCCATTCAACAGTCAACAGAATACCTCAAAACCGGCATTTGAATACGTGGAAACGCCAAATCAATCAACAGACTTAATGTCAGAAATGGAGTCCAGCCAAAATGGCCAGTCTCCTGTACCAATGACCTCTCCATCGCAGTCGGGTACACAGACACTAACGATGCCACAATTTGGCCTTACGAATGAGGAGTCCTTAAAACTTTCTTCCATCTTCCTGCCCTGTTCGACAGATGAGCTGATAGTGCCTGAGCCAACAGACATCTGTGACTGCGTGAGACCCACGATAGCGAGTGAGGCAACAGAACCGCTCAATGTAAGCATTTGGCGAACTGTCAATCAATTATTGGGCTTGCAAGATCCACTTTGTGAGAGTATTCTCCGACTAGAAGATGAAATGTGCGAGGACCTACCGATTCGTGTAATCCTGCAGGGGTGGAACGATTTTGATATTGCAAGTCTCCCGCCGCTGTGGCAAAAGCTACATCAGACTGATACTTTGCAATTCCAAAAATGTGGAGATGTTGAAAGGTTGGGAATTCTTATTCTAATACATCGGATGCTTCGATATCGAGTCGATGCATCGATGAAATCCGAATATAACCTACCGCCATGGTTATTGAGCAGGTATAATCAACCACAAGTGTCGTTAAAATATGTACTAACTAATTGTTTACGTTTTAGGCCTTCGCAATCATTCCCCCATTCCCCGGCAATCGATTTCTTCGCATGGTCTGTTGCCTAGCTGCCGACTTTCGATGGAATGTAATTATGCTGATAACCTGGTTTCACAGGCCTGGAGTCCGAGAGCGATTCGTATTTTTGCAACATCTATATTGCTCTGGCAGCTTCTGGAAGATCTTCGCAGGATCATTTCGAATATCCTGGCCCTTTGAGTTCCGAGATTGTTATAAAAAGAATTCTATTACGGGACAATACTCAATATCCCCAGACTTCGAGGAGCGACTACAAGATATCAACGCGTGGACAATGACGGTGGACTTTTTCTCTCATTTCCCCGAATTCTATGCTGATATAACATGCTCTCAATACGTACCCCGTTTACAGTTGTCGAGGTACTATCGAAAACATCAGGCATCCGAATCAGAGAATCACCATCTAGTTAAGGTGTCAGGCTTCGGCATAAACGTCTGAGACCCTAAAAGATTAGTTAATTGTGTAAGAGCCATCTTGAATTTCAAAGACCCATCTGTCAAGCAAGGAGTGTAGATCATGGGAAATAGATGGCTCATACCTATCAAGGTGAATAGTGAACAGAGAAGTCAGGGAATAGCACAGTATATTTAAAACAGATTTTCTAATCAATGTTGCTGAGCTTCACCCGGGTAATGAAGTTCAAATCTATGTACCGCTGTACTGGCAAGCCCATGATACTCTTCATCTTTGTTGGGAATATAGAGGGAAAGTTCTAGGTTAAGAAATCTACTTCTAAATATATGAGCCTTTATTACAGCCCCTATAAACCAAAATGTAAACAGAAGCCTCATAACCAGCTGTTATATTCCATTGAATATCTGCATGACCTGGATTAATAACCCCTTTCAAGTTCTAATTTGGTCAAGCCATTCGCCACGCTGAGTTCTGATGCCATAGAGGCCCGTAGACTTGACAAGTCTACACCTATGCTGATCACTGTCCCATTTGGCATTAGTAACGTCGTGACTAGCTTTTATAAACATCTGTGTAATGGGCCAAAGTAAACCTACTCTCAAATCCTTTTCCCATATACTCTCTGGCTTGCTTTCCATTTGATGCGAAGAAACCGGCCTTCTTGCCAACTTTGTGCGTGGCGTTGAGAATTCTATCAACCGCGACAACCAATTCCCGATGCATCTTTCCTTCTAGGACGGGATATCCGATGCTGTTACCTAAGTCGAAAGGTCCCACAAAGAGAAAATCAACCCTGGCACGGCTGCAAGCTCTTCAATGTTATATAACAATTCCCGTGTCTCAATCTAAACCATAGTCAATAAGTCATCGTTGGACTGTTGAAAATATTCTGTGAGAGTCGGGATTATCAGACTGAGTTTGGAAGTTACGTCAACGAACCGGAAAAGTGGAAGGTTCATGGTTGGTTTTATGTTGATGTGCGCGACTTGGGTAAGATAAGATGTGCGCGCTTGGGATCAAAAAAGATCGCCTGGGATTTCAAATCTTCAACGCTACAAATGATGAGATTACCAACATGAGAAATAGTTCGCAGTTTCTTCGCGAGCAATGTCCCAATACCCCATTTACAAGACAGCTAGGGGACCGTCAGGCCCCGATTAGCAACCGAAAGGTGAAAGAGTATTTGGGATTTAAAGAAGACCACAGTTGGAGACGCTATTATCAGGTGCACCACGAACGAGAGATCTCCATATGGTATTGAGCACAGGGGACGATGGGCAGTAGCTACAGCAGTCTGGGAGAATTATAATTGTTTTTGACTCTTCAGAATATCCTTTATTGTTGCATTCGTCGTGATAGTAAAGAACTAGATTTTGGCATTTCTCGGCCAATTTTAGGATCAGCCATTCCATTGACGGGCTAAGCTGAACTCCTAGCAAACGAAGACCAATTGAGACAAGCTCTGCGAATGAAGTTGGGATTTCTAAACGATTGCTTTCATAACTAGGTTGCTCGGGGCGATAGTCATGGACTGGCATGGTGGGGTAATGCGCATTCGCTGTTTCGAATGTCCGAGTAGCCATCTAGCCGACGGTAGAACCGATGCAATCTGGAATCTATTGCTATCATCAACATTATGAGGGCTTGCGAATGAAGGGTAGTCTCTTTGAACGCAGTGGTTTAATCTCGCCAGGTAAGTGGTGAATTCATCTCTTGCATAACTCATTCACCGCCGCTCCCCCGCTCGGATATGAATCCAATTAGGCTAAATGGAACGGTGCCGTATTTACTTGAAAGAAAGTTTGAATACGCTATTCTCTATTCGTTGGACATGGGGATGAGCTGTAGGAGATGCTGATTTTTGGCGCGGCGATTCATTCTCGGAGGTGGTCTGTGTAGGGTAGCATTGGATACAGACAAGCCGGCATTAACCATTGGCCCATATGAAATACGGTGTCGACTGGGATTAATTGTCCGTCGGCTCTTTAAGAGAAGCAGGGGTTAGAAGACGGAAACCAAGGTGCCATGTCTGAGCTGAGTCAGTTCTTCACTAATTTACGATTTTTCGTGTTGCAAGTCTGTGCTACCAATTGAACTAGGCCAAGAGAGGATGCGAGTACGGTTCCGTAATCCCAGCCCATCCTCCTGCGCAGCTATGTCAAGGGAGCTTCAATCAGGTTAATTTGGTCGCGCGGGGTAGAGCTTGCTGCTGTTGCTGGCCACTACGACCTTTCTCGTCTTGATGATTGATGTTGTAGAATAAGAATAAAAAACTATATAATGGCGCATATCTTGGTTAGTCCTCATCTCTAGTATATTTCCCTGTAAATTAAAAGTGACTGAAGTCGACTTATGTCTTATAATAATGGCCTCACTCGTGGAAGCCGAAATTAGCCAACCGAAGGCACCAAAAGATCACACAGACGATCAAGAGCGCACAACAGAGATTGTACAGAAGAGCGAAAACTTGTTAGTTGAAGCAGCCGCAAAGGGCCAAGGCGCTACTGGTTATGAGACATTGTCTGCGTGGGAAACGGTCCTCCGATTCAAAATTAATGCCGCCATTTGTTTTGCCGTTACATTCAGTGCCACTACTGATGGATATCAGATCGGGTAAGTAGATACAATTGCCCAAGTCTTCCATCTGTAAATGGCGTGTACTTGGCTGACATGATACTGCAGAATAATGGGAAACATCATTGCTAATCTTGGATTCATCCAAAAGTTTGGTACCGAGGTCAACGAAAAGGGAGAGGTTTATCTTGCCTCTTCCGTTCTCAGTGCCTTCAACTCTGTCGGAGCTGTTGGCCAAATCATAGGCATGACATTACTTCCGTTCTTGTCCGATAGGTTTGGAAGGAAGCCAGCCATGTACACTTACTGGTTCATTCTCAGCATTAGTGTTATGCTCGAATGCATCGCTAAAAATTGGAAAGTATGGCTTGTTGCCAAAATCTTTGGCGGTATTGGTGTTGGCTGTCTACAATCCACTGTTCCTACATATATTGCGGAGGTCGCACCTATTCGAATTCGGGGCGCGTTGCTCATGTGTTACAGTTTATGGTTTACTGTTGGCCAGTTCTTCGCCCCCGTGGCTCTCCAAGTTATGACCGAGAAAGACGCTTATGATTACCTCACCCCAATTTACACCCAATGGTCGCAAATCGGCCTGATGATCATAATCTATCTTTTAATACCCGAGTCTCCAGCTTGGTGCGCCACTCGCGGCCACGCGGAACGAGCGAAAAAGGCACTTCTATTTCTACACCGAGGCGTCAAGGATTACGATGTGGAGTATCAATATAAACTCCTAGTCTTAAATATTGAGCATGAACTCGCCGTGGCCGTAGAACAAAAGCGAGAGAAATGGTACGCTATTTTTAAGGGAAATGATGGTCTTCGTACAGTGATTGCCTGTTGGACCCTCATGGCGCAACAATTCATTGGCCTAGGGATCTTTTTTGCTTATGCATCTTACTTCTTCCAACAAGCAGGCATCCAAGATCCTTTCAAAGTTACATGCATCAGCTCAGGCATAAACATTTTCTTTAGTATCGTTATTATCTATGTAGCTGATTCATTTGGTCGCCGATGGCTCGCCTGCTCAGGAACGACACTCTGCTGGGTGTGTACAGTTATTGTAGGAATCCTTGGAGTAGTACCGGCTACAAATGCCACAAACAAGCTCCTAGTTTTCTTCACAGTGTTGTGGAGTAAGTATTAAAGCCCTTGTCACTCCGAAAACCATCAGCCTAATTTCGCATAGATATTGGCCTTGTTGCAAACGGTGCAACTGGATGGGGCTTCATAGGCGAGGTTTCGTCTCAGAGACTTCGGCCTTATACTGCCGGATTTGCTGCTGCTTCTACATGTGTAGCCGGCTTGATTATGGGGGTTCTCATCCCGTACATGGTTAATGCCAATGAATGGAACTGGGGTCTGAAAACTAGTTGGTTCTTCGCAGGTCTAGGCCTTCCATTCACCGTTGTGATATGGCTTCTTATCCCAGAAACTGCTGGGTATGTAGAATGACCAGCTTTGTGTGGAGACTGAAAACTAACTCAAAATATAGTCGATCAAGTGCAGAGCTTGATGAACTCTTTGAACGCAAGATTCGACCATGGAGATTCCAGAAAACAGTTACAGCAACGCAACAAATCGTACAGAATAGGCAGGGAAATGATGTGGCATAAGTTGATGTTCGACCGAACCAACATAAATCATCTAGTACCATGGTTTCTTTCCTATTTCTTTTTTCTTTTTTTCTTTTTTTCTTTTTTTTTTCTTTTTTTCTCTTTTTCTTTTTGGCTTTATGAGTGTATGAACCTTCTCTGTCCATAATACGAACATAGGCATTCCATACAAGACACAAATTGCTTTTCTTAGTAAAAGAATCTATCAAGTACATGCTAAACTTGGATGCCATCTTAGAGTTCTGATAGATCATGTAAACTGTGAATGAGGTGAAGATGAGAGCTGCCACTCAAATTACATTGTCAGAAGCTCAAATGAGATGAGGCTGCAACTTTCTATGGTCCATAGGCTATTTACAGTGTATAAACCCACCCATCCATTCCTTCATTGTATGGCCCAGTGGTTTTTGCCGCCTTATTTTTACACAATAAGACTAGATCCATGATAATGATCAAAGCAATACTTGCCATTGATAGAGCGAAGGTCACCCATACACCAGTCTGGGACACATATGTGTTAGCTTAAGGAGATGCTGTCGCCTAGATTGAGGAAACTTTGAGAGTTTCACTTACACCATAGTTTGGGCTTTCTGATGCTTTGAACGCAATACTAGCAATGATCCCGCCGGTGCCTCCACCAATAATACAAATCGCGGAAGCGACAGCTCTCTTCGAGTGTGAGGTGATGTTGTTCGCTTGAAATGAGAGAACACCGGGAACACAATACTGTAGGAAGCCAACTCCTTAACCCACAGGTTATTAGAGAGTGATCCAGAAATATCCGTGGCGTGGGCTTGACTTACCAAGGAAAGCGCCAAAGTATCTTACTGAATTCGTGCTTGCATAAACGGTGATCAACATTCCTGCGCCTGTGATTGCTTGATGCACAGCAATTATAGGGCCCCGTAGTTTTAATCGGTCGCTAAGCCACCCAGAAAATAGGGCTACTATAGCCGCAAGAATGTATGGCGGCGCGCTGAGAAGCATAGATGCTGTCTTGGAATAACCCATTCCGTCGCGCAAGATGATTGGGAGGAAATAGCTGTACGCATATCCTGGTAAGGTAGAGGCCATAAGGTTGAAAGCCCAAACATATAGTTTCCAGTCTTTCAGATGATGTAAAACAACAGCAAAGGTGACCTTATCCTGAACTGCATCGCCGCGGTCATTATTTAAGCGTCTGATGATGAATTCCTTTTCAGATGGACTAAGGAATCTCTCAGCCTTCCCTGGGAAATCGATGATAATAAGCCACCCAATAGCGCAAATGACACAAGTGGCGATGCCCTCGATGATAAATACCCCTGATTGTCATTTGTTAGTCTCAGACAGTTTAAAGCAATCCTTGAGGTCTGCCTGTTGTGCATGATACAACAGGAAGATTTAGTAAACAATGAATGAAGGGGCTCAAAAGAAAAGCGGGATATCGTACATCTCCATCCGGCTAGCCCAGCTTTGCCGTCAAGTCGGCTCAGAGCGAACGCTAAAATATTGGCGAAGGAGCTTGCAACAACCGAGAGGATCCAAAAGATAGAAAGTCTTTTTCCTACTTCGAATCGAGTATACCAGCATGTGATTAAATAGGTGCACCCTGTTTTCGATTCTCATAAGCCAACTGTATGGGAACAAGGCTATTGACCTTTAATTTGCGCATCAACCTGATGAAACGCACCTGGTAGGAATCCGGCTTCCATTACGCCAAGAAGGGTTCGACAAAGAGTCATTGTGCCCCAATGGTGGGTAAAACCCATTCCAATCAGAATCGCACCAAAGCCTGAACCAAGGAATGCGAGCCAGTTCGCTGGTCCAGCTTTTGGAAGCAAGAGGTTCTGCTCGGCCCGAATTAATAATCACGATTCACTTAAGAACATTCTTGAAGAAGCCTAAACGTACACTGGGGATTTCGAAAAGGCTACCGAGAATTTAGCTGGTGGCCTAGGTGTGATGGCTTTTAGTTTTAATACAAAACTCACATATATGAAACAAAGAATGCCATGACAACAATGGTGTATCGGTTTCCTGCCGCAAGCCCAAGGTCCTCCTGCATGCCGGCGACCAGAGCAAGACCAAGATTGGTACGGTCTATGAGGGAAATCGAGTACATAATACCTAAAATTGGTAGAAGCCGAAAGTCAATTCGGCGTCTCCGCGCGTCACTGTCAGTTCTTTCTGTCTGCATATTGATATAATGAGATCACGAATTGAGGCGTGACCTACATAATTCTTTTCCGCTCTGCCGGATCAATATCATCATATACATCGATGTGCTCGACTCTAGCCTCATCTATTGGCTGAGAATCGTGCTTGTCTACCGGAACCGGAGACATTTGGCTGTTTCCAAGTTTGCTTCCGCGCTCAGAAACGTGGAGATGACTATTTGTATCCATAATAAGAGCCTGTGCTACCTGGGGTGGGTTAATATTGAGGATATTAGTATCCAAGGTTGTGTATTCTGAAGATATCGGTGTAAGGTTCAACTGTTGCGAGTGCGATAGCAGTTCATTTCAAGTCGTGATTGATGAGGGATTAGCAATATTGAAAGCGTAGTGGTTCTAGATTCCCGCGAGGACTCGGTAACCTTTCAGGCTAATGGAATAGAATAAGCCGAATCTTGGGGTCGTCTTACACAGTCTGGGCAAGCCTAGGGAAAATCTGGGGTAAATGGGCCGACAGCGCTGATGTGGAGAACGGTAAAAGAGATCCGGCCTTGATCTGAGTCAGTGGACCTGAGTCAGCATAAGACAGCCGAATTGGATCCCTACAGGTCGTAACACAGAATGATCTCTATATGCTGTGGCTCTTGAACCCTTGTGACTTAGTTCTAGCCGTGCTAGGCAAGATGGCGAAGACTGGGGAGGGGATACCCACGAAAAGGTGTGCCCTGAGAGCCATGTCTTGTCTCACGATGGTGCCACTGTCCGGTGGTTCAGGAGAAACTCTGAGCCATCCGTCTTGTAGATTAAAACAACATTACAATTGTAAATTGAAATCAATATACAATAAAGAAATGATCTACCTTAAAGTTTGCTCTCCTTCCAAATTGGAGATCGCTTCTGAACGAAAGCCGCCAGCCCCTCGCGTACATTCTCACCCCGTTCAAGCAAACTAAAATGTTGCTGTAGCCACTGCTCTGTTGCCTTTTCGACATCTGCCATTTCCCAAGCCTGTCTCAACCCTGCGCGTGCGCAAATAACGGCGTCAGGACTGTTTTCTGTTATGAGAGCAGCATAACGCAATGCCTCTTCCAAAACATTGGCACAAGGAACTACTTTGTTAACAATTCCCCAATCCTTCATTTCCTGCGCGGAGATCTTGCGCCCCGTGAGAACAATTTCAGATGCCAATTGCATTCCAACGGTATGCACAATACGCGTAAGGACACCTCCTGTTGGTGCCAGTCCCCGCTTAACTTCAGGGAGACCGAAAATGGCCGTATCTGCTGCGACCACAATATCACAATTGACTATGAATTCACAGCCACCGCCAAAGGCAAAGCCATTCACCGCAGCCACGATGGGCTTCTTGCCCTTGCGTCGTGTAAATGGGGTGACACCTTGTCTAACGCCAAAACGTTCTTGGTTGCCTCCTTCCAGTGTACGCCGCCATTCTTTCAGATCCGCCCCAGCAGTGAAAGCGCGACCGCTTCCAGTGACAACTAGGGCCAGCAGACTAGACTCAGAGTCATACCACTCTAATACAGAATCTAATTCTTGCAGAGCATCCGAAGAGAGAGCATTAAGGGAGTCTGGCCGATCCATGCGGGCCAAAAGGATATGTTCCGCGGGATAAGATAATTTCAAAAAGTTCCATTCAGAAGGGGGCTGAGACTTTGCCTTAAATTCAGTCGACATGATTAATCGTTCAGAAAACAGAATCTTGCTCGAACGAGTTGAGGGTGTATCAGTGGTAGAAGATTGAAGACGATGGAGTGATATGTGCACAGTCGAACCACAAGAACGCCGAAATTCAAATGCCACTACAATAAGATAAAGGTAGCAAGGAAACTTTGGATTTTCCGTACATTGCGGAGAAATTGCGGCATGCTCGTGTCTCGCGACCCAGAGGTAGACAAGGAGGAGCCTGTATGTTTAGTTAGTTTCTTCTGAGTCAGTAGATCTGAGTCAAGACAACCCAGACCAATGGAATCCCGGACAATCTCTACCGGCTACAGGAGTCGCTGTATTAATTGCAAGAAAAAGTCGTCCATGACAAACAGGGCTAGGCTTTATTCGACCTGCTGGAGAGAGCATGGTTGCACATCTGTTCTTGAGAATTGCTTTTGAAATTACCCCTGAACTGTGTGCTTCAGATGATTTGGCCTAGGTGTTCTGACACTCTGACTCAGATGCGCTGGCATTGGAAACCAATCGGAATTTTGAGGTTGAATTTCAATCAAGGGTCTAGTGCAGAGTGGTCACCCCTGGTAGACTAGAGCTCAGTCGTGTGTTCATCAGATGTGGAGATGTTTAGTGATGTGGCGTCATGAATACGAAAAATCGTTTATCCAATAGTTTCGACATGGATTTCGCCGGGAGCAGGCCAGGGAACCAGGGTATTCAGCCGCGGTATTATACCACAGTTTTACCGAGGGGCCCAGCCTGCCGTTCCGTTTTGAAAATCGTGATAGCTGAAAACTAGGCTTATTTGATATCGGGATTTGGGTTAGATTCCCCAGAACTGACAGGGCGCAGATCTGGTACCTAGCGATGCAGCGACATGCGGGGATAATGTTTCCCCATGGGGAAGCCAAAAAGACAAACTGGATTCGATTAGAGTGCATTCTGGCTGGAAATCAATATATAGCCGTGAGGTCATCTACACCGGTATCACGTAGAAATACATTGTGGTCATTTATTGCATCTACATCCATCTTTTTTTCTTGAGAGATCTAGCCTCATTCTTCCGCGTATTTGAACTAGCCTTATGATGGCCTTTCTAAATCCGAAAAAGAGCCAAAGGGTCAACAGAGATGGAACCCATGATGGGCTGGCTGCAGTAAGATCATTCATAATTTTCCTCCAGTTAGCCAAGTAGTGAGGTTCATGAGAGCTTATTATCCTCTTACAGGTTCTCCCAAAAGACCCCAGTCCTTGGTACCTAGTTCCACACCTCTTAAGGCTGAACTTGATTTTGTTGGTGCCTCTCCTCTCCTCCGGAGCTATTGGTTATGACGGTAAGCTTAACGAAGTCTTTATGCATGAATTCGGAATTTAATGCTCGAAGGTTCCATGATGAATGGTCTTCAATCGCTTCCCCAGTGGCGTGAGGCCTTCCAGAATCCGGAGGGAGCTATCCTTGGCCTTATGAATGCCATATATCCGGTGGGAAAGATCCTCGCACTCGCTTTGGTGACGTACTTTTCAGATCGTTTTGGACGGAAGCCAACAATAGTTATTGGTGCCATTACCTGCGTTGCAATCCCTTTTGTCCAAGGAAGTTCCAAGAATATTCCGACATTTGTTGCTTCCCGAGCCCTACTGGGCTTCTTCACCAGCTTCGTGTCACAGCCTAGCCCCATCCTCATCACAGAGCTGGCATACCCAACACATAGAGGCAAGCTAAGCGCCTTGTACAATACATCATTTGTGAGTTGCTTAACTAAATCGATAAACTATACGAAATAGTTTGTACTGATTAGTTCATATCTATCAGTACCTAGGAGGTATAATTGCATCATGGTGCACGTTTAGCACTTTCAAGTTCGCCTCGGACTGGAGCTGGAGGCTTCCTTCAATGCTTCAGGCGTTAATGCCCGCAATACAAGTAATTTTCGTCTATTTTGTTCCTGAGTCACCTCGATGGCTCGTGGCCAATGGACGAGTTGCTGAGGCACGCAAAATATTGGTCAAGTATCACGCTGGAGGTGATGAGAGCTCCGCACTGGTCGACTTTGAGCTTGCTGAAATTGAAACAGCCATCACCATGGAAGCTGATATCTCTCAAACCTCCTGGTTTGAGCTCTTCCGTACACCGGCTAACCGCAAACGAACTCTCATCGCCTTAATTATTGGCTGGTTCACGCAGTGGAATGGCGTGGGCTTGATCTCATACTATTTATTCCTCATCCTAAACACAATTGGTATCCAGGACGCGAAAACCCAGACCCTGATCAATGGATTGTTGAATATTTCGAATTGGATCGCTGCAGTTTTCGTTGGAGCTTTGATGGTAGATCGTCTTGGTCGCCGTACCCTCTATCTTCTGTCAACAAGTGGCATGCTCATATTTTACATTGTTTGGACTGCCCTGACTGCTCATTTCGTCCAAAGCGGTGACAAGGCTACCGGAAAAGCTGTTGTTGCGTTCGTGTTCATCACCTATTTTTGCTACGCTATAGCTTGGGTTCCATTACTACAAGCATATCCGGTGGAGATCTATCCATATACCCTACGTGGACGTGGTCTGTCCTTCGTTTACTATTCGAGTTTCAGTGGCCTAGTTGTGGCTAATCAGGTTAATCCTATCGCAATGCAGAAACTGGGCTGGAAGTATTACATCGTGTTTTGCTGCGTTTTATGTTTCCTCATTGTGGTTATTTATTTTCTTTTCCCGGAGACTAAAGGCTATACGCTCGAAGAAATACGAGATGTATTTGAGGGAGATGGAGGACTCAACCAGGAGAATAAGTTAGCCGCGGTTGAGGATGGGCGAGCAGATGACAAGAAGAAGAATACCGAGGATTTGGACCATGCGGAGAAGCCTTGAGCATGATTGCGTCACACCATACTAGTTGATGCTAAGAATGGACAAACAAACGAATGAATTCTTTTGCTACAAATAACTTCTCGGAAAGGCTTTGCAGACGTAATTGTATAGTATCCACTGTGGAGATTTTCCCATGCCTTGCAGGAGGACAAGGTTAGGCTACGGCAATTTATCCGTGTCGTTGCCACATGATTCTGCCTCAGTGGGGGGTGGGTCTACTAGTGACTAATTTGAGTCACGAAATGGTATCAGAGCTATGCGCAGATCTCCTCTTTCTTTCTTTTCACTATCACAACCCATCATATCCAAATTTTGGTCCCAAACATCTCTTCAATCTATCATGATGACGACTGCCGCTGCTTGTCCTATGGGTCAACCAGATATCCAATACACGCCTGACTACGAAAAGTATCTCGCTAGAGCCAAACGCCAAGAGGAATCTGGCAAGCTGGACAAGACTCTTCCACCGGGGTTTCCTCAGAAACTGACCTCAGACTTGGTTTGGGACGGCAAAGATGTGGCGAAGAAGTACGACTGGACCTATAAATTGACCCAGTCTGATCTAAAAGAAATAAACGATGCGGTCAAGCACTTCAAATGTAAGACAAAACGATTGACCCCATGGATCTAACTAAAATGAAAAAAGCTCTCTGCCTCCCGCTAGGACACTTGAATCCTCACACGTTCCCACTTCCCACGCTCCACCCAAAATTGCGGGACATTTCGCGCGAACTTCACTTCAGACACGGATTTAAAGTTATTCAGGGCTTGGACGTTGACGAATACACTCGAGAGGAGAACATAATCATTTACGCTGGAGTTTGGTCTCATGTTGCGCCAATTCGAGGGCGACAAGACAATAGCTGGCAGGGTAAAAATGCTGATGTCGCCTTAGCTCACGTTGTGGATATTTCCCGAAGCCTGGATTCAGGAAAGATCGGTTCTCCTGCTTATACCACTGAGAAGCAAGTATTCCACACCGATAGTGGTGATATTATCACTCTGTTTGCCCTCGGCGAGGCTGAGGAAGGCGGCCAGAGCTACCTTGCGAGTAGCTGGTTCGTCTACAATGAGCTGGCATCCAAGCGCCCTGACCTTATTCGAACATTGGCCGAGCCTTGGACATTTGATTGGTATGCCCATCTGTATTAAATCTAATGTGCCGTGTTAACAGTGGTTCAGGTTCGGTCGAGATGGGAAAAAGTCGGTTACTCGTCCCCTGCTGTACTATCAACCTCCGACGAGCAAACAACCCGAACGAGCCGTAATCCAGTATGCCCGTCGCTATTTCACGGGGTATTGGGGCCTCCCTCGAGCGAGCGATATTGAACCAATCACTGAGGCTCAGGCCGAGGCCTTGGATGCACTACATTTCTTAGCCGAGAAGCATGCAGTGACTCTGGACTTCCACAAGGGAGATATTCAATTCGCAAACAACATGAGTCTCTTTCATGCTCGTGGTTCATTCAAAGACTCAACCGAAAAGCAGTGAGTAGCCAATCAAGAGATCCTGCCGCACAGGCAAACACACAGTGCTAATTGAATTTCAGGCGCCATCTGGTCCGCTTCTGGCTTCGCGATCCAGAACTAGCTTGGGAGACACCAGAGCCATTGCAGCCCCTCTGGGACAAAATATACAAGGATCTTGATATCAACAATACTGTTTTCCCATTAGATGCGGTAATGCGAGACTTTGATGAAGTGAAGAACACGAAGGAATAAGCTACAATGCAGTGTGCATAGCCATTGAATGATTACTTCTCGGTCTGGGAAGCTACCACCTGAATACATTGCATATCTGAAAGTCTTTTCGCCTTGTTCTTTAGACATATAATTTGCTCGTGACAACGTTATCCGCAACCTCTAAGGCCTTCCCACTTGGGACAAATTCCTGGGGGAACGATAGTAACACGCAGTAATGCATGGCATTAGCCTTGCTTTCAGCTTTTCAGTAAGTACCTCTTTTTGTCGGTACCAATGCACTCCACGGGGGAGGTGGAGGAGAAATAGTCTCAGACTGAGGTAATCGTTCGAAGTATTGTCGAAAACATTGTGCCAAGGTTAGAGAAGTGCAGAGGAACAGAATTCTCGGGTAAAATCACGGTTGGTCTAATGCAGCATTGTATTTTTCACCGTGTAGCTCATGCGGCCTCCAAAATCCGCTCCAAGGCCCCCTGCTAGGAGTGGCAGGGCAGGCAGAGAGGTTGAGCAAGGTTGCATTACACCCGGACCGACCGGTTTGGTCAATATTCTCATCAACCTACCGAAGTTGAAGCCGGGGAAGGAACACAATCCCGAGTCAGAACACACGGGTCACGACAACCAACATGTTGCCTCTCAGGGTATATTCCCTACTCTTCCCGGCATAACACTCAAATAAGTAACATCCCCATGTCCCTCCTTTCCGGCCATCACTCCAATTCAGTTTTTATTCCCTAAAACTAGACCCATACCGTCTAGCCACATCCCCAAAAAGGATGTGCGTCCGCTCCCACCGCAATGTGGCTTATTCTCGCTCCCCTTGACGTTGATGTACAGGTCAGCATCAATGCATCTGTCTACCACTCATTTTCCAGACCTGCTTTTGATATACCCAAAACTCATTTGTTTTCCTTGTTCAAGGTTAATAAGGAGAATGGCTAATAGCTGTGCCACAATTCCCAAACGCTTGTGTCGCAATCTCTTTAGTAAGATTATCTTGGTCTCGAAATCTGTGCCGATGAGCTGCCAGCTCGCGTGATAGCGTGCGGGGGTTTGCTCGTTGAACTCCACTCCCAACCCGGTCTTGAAATCAAGGACCCTTCTCTGTCGTAGTTGACCCATGAATCCTTATATGTGCATGTTGACGCTATCACCCTCAGCTACTCCACTTGTGTCCTGGCCCGATCTTGATTGATTGCCTTTCGGAAAGGACCAAAAGTCACAATCATTTGTGCAGATCGCGTGCGATAGCCTCACCAGTTCGGCAACGGAAGTGCGCCCTCGTGCCACAAGCGATTACACGTATCCCTATTCACCATTGCAACATACTGGCTTCGCTATTCTCTTTTCATGTCCATCATTGGCATTTGTTATTTGGTTTTTAAGAATATATGGGCGCTTAGTAACGAAGCAATTAGGACACGGTATTTCATTCAAATCTCATTCATGATCATTAATTACGTTTACTGATGTTACGCTGACATTTAGATGATACATTTATCACGATCGCCATGGTATGTTATTCGTTGATCCAAGCCCATCAACATCATCACTCACTTTACTCTCCGAAGGCATTTTCCCTGGCAGAAATCGGCTGCTCATGTAAATACATGCGCTTGGCCTTTGTTGGTGTTCATGGCGCCGATATTCCCGCTCAGGCCGATTGGGTTCTAGCTCAAAAATGGAATTTTGCTATGGAGCTTCTTTACAACCCAATCTTAGCCATGGCCAAAACCTCAGTGCTCGTGTTCCTCCTACGAATCGGTGGACAGAAAGATCGAGTTCGGAAAATTATTATAGGCCTCATCGTCTTCAACTTGGCCCTCATGGTTGCCATCTTTATCACTGGCGTCTTCCAGTGCACACCCGTATCATACTTCTGGATGAAAGCATCCGATGACCCTCCTGCCGGTTCATGCGTTGATCTCAAAGTTCTTTACATCTCCACTGCGGTGCTTACTATCATAACTGATCTGCTTGTACTTGTCATGCCGATTTGGATATTCATAGGCCTAAAAATGCCCCTCAAAGTCAGGCTCGTCATTATTAGCATATTCATGCTTGGTGCCATGTAAGTGTAGTAATCTAGTCAATGTGTCTTAACGTATAGCATATATTAACTCAATCACATAGTGTTACCGTTGTAAGTATTCTTCGGCTAGTATGGATTGTCGACATCTCTTATTTTGCCGATCCCACATCTCCTACGTTCGATCCGACCTACGATATTCGCTTCACCTTATCATCGGTGGAGACAAACTCGGCTATTAGCACGGCTTCGGCCCCCGCCTTACGACCTTTATTCATAAAGTGGTTTCCCAAATTATTCGCAACGCTCAGATACTCCGATCAACGACCACCGAGTAATTGGTATCATCGATCAGATATTCCGAAACCTTCGCTTGCCGGGACCACAGTGGAGAGTAATCCCGGTGGGGTTTTCCCACTTGTAGAAGTTCAACGACGTTCCCGCACACAGACTTATACGACAAATAGCTCAGAAGAAGAAATTCTGCCATGCCAAGGTATCTTCAGAACATTTGAGGTCAGAGTCGACTATGCTGATTGACAGGATGAGAAAGGTGAAGGCCTCAACAGTCAAGTCAGGCCAAGAATCTCATCTTCAGCTTCAATTTATGGTGGAATATGGGGTATTGAGAATTTCGAATTGTAATTTTCATCAGTAGCTTTGAATAACTCAATACAGCAAACGGTTGCCTCAAACATTCTCTTTCTTAAATATCATGCTAGAACAAGACCTTGTGTACATAACAGTAAGCTTACCAAAGTAATAAAGATCAATACAACACGCGCTTTCCCTCTAATATAATATTATATAATAAATCTATTACAAAAGCGTACTGTATCTAAATGAATCGCGATAGAGTCTTGAGAATAATAACTATTCAAATGATAGGACTCGATCAGAATTTGTTCAGTCAGAACACGACCAACAGCTCAGGACAGCGGTATCAATAGAGCACTTTTTGGACATAATTGCATTTTGCGGGTAAGGACAAACGATCCCTTCGCTAGTACCGTTGAGTTGCATGTATGTGATTTTGGATTTGGTAGGGGCCTCGCCATTCTCAACCCAGCTCTCCAATTGATTAAACATTGACACTGGGTGGCTCGTTGAACCTCCCCAACAATGGTTCAAACCCGGAACACGAAAATATCTATAAAAGTCCTGGGTATTATTGAAGTTATTGCTGATAGTCTTGTAGTAGCTCAGTGAGCTCTCAGGTGGGATATCAGGATCCGTCTAAGTCATGTCGAGTCAGTTGTTGCCATGTAATTACATATTCTGTGAACTTACAAGACCGTGAAAGGTGAGTATCTTGCCGCCCGCATCTCGGAACTCAGTAATATCGGCATCATTGGTCGCAAGATTGGAAGCAAAAGTGTTCTTCAGGGTCCGATAGAGGTGATCAAATTGCTGATGGGTCTCAATTGATGACATGTTACTTGTCGCGTCCCTGTCAATGAAATACCTGAAGGGGAGATAGGCCGATGTATCCAGTGCGGTGCATTTACCATCCGCTGTGCATGTAGACAGCGCTAAACCGGTAATATTAGTTCCAATCTCAAACCCATACCAAATAAAACGGCCATTGGAGAACCTAGGTCCATCCCAGATGGCTGATGCGACCGAGACAGCAGCAGAGCTCAGTTTTATATCTGAATTTGTGTTGTAGCACTGGAAAGAAGTACCAATATACTTCTTAGGATCAAAACTAGCTCGACACTTTTCGGGATCAGCGATTCGACCATCTTTCACCCCATCCAGCTCATCACAGATAGATATGGCAATCTCTGTCAGCTTTGTTAATTCACAAGCAAGTGGATATTGCTTAGTAAAGTCCATAAATGCCACAGGCCAAATAGAGCTTGCAATGAGTTCAGCCCAGTTGATAGCCGGTGCTCCAGCCAAAATTCCGTCATAGGCCGTGGGGAATCGCTGAGCAAGGGCGAGACCTTGTCGACCGCCCTGCGAGCATCCATTCCAATAAGAATATGAAGGGCCTTCTCCAAAATAACTCTTCGTAAGAGACTTGGAAATTGTAGCCTAGGGGCTCGGTCAGTCTATAGAATAAAATGTAGGTTATAGATTGGCAACAAGCTGTGAAGAGAATTGCTAACAAATATAGGAGCTTATATGCAATGGGGGTAAGCAGAGACCTACCGTATCATTCAACGAAACAAGTCCAAGGTTCTGGAGAGCAAAGGTATTGACATTTCCTTGGCTGAGGAGCACCCAGTCGTCCAACCCGGTGTACCCTGCCTGTCCCGCATCCGTGGTAGTAGTCACATAGCCATCTGCCATTGGTTCTAGCATTCGAACGCGGGACAAATAGCCTTGACCGGCCACCCATCCACCTCCGCCGACGGATTGGAGTTTGCCATTCCACCCAGTAAGAGGCAACCACGTTTCAACATTAATCATGTCATTCTGCCCTGGATGAGTATATGTGACCGTGACATTGCAAAAGCTAACAACAGGCGCTGGGTTCGCGACTCCTACATCTATTCCGCTGAAGATGGGGAGAGTATAGTTGTTGACTTGGGCCGCATTGATCTTGAGAATTTCGGCTCCATATACTATGGGCGTTGAAAAAGAAGAAGCAACACAAGGGCTGTCAATTGCAGATACAACAGGCATTTTTGATGCATTTTGAATAGTTGGCACATTAAAGAGTCAGTGTTTGGCCGATGGTACTGACAACGAGTGCGGTAAGCTCACTTATTACGCTGGTCTCGGAGCTCATATATAGTTAAGTAGCTGAACGGTGTGGTTCTCTCGGAACACTCTTCAGCTGCCTTGCGGATATAATCCATGGTTGCTCTCGTATAGCCCTAGTACACAGTATGACGGAATATGCCAAGGCGAGCATAGTCTAAGTGATGCGTGGAACTGACAGGGAAGAATAAATTAGAGGTGATAAACTAATCTTACACCACAATTTTCCCGATGAGTCCATGTCGCACTGAAGGTGGGCAGTCCTGCTTCCCCAGATACGACAAATCGCCTATCCAATCATGTGCGACGTGTACATGGAACGGTAGGACAATTATCATAACCGGCTTAATAAAAGTCAATATCGTAGTAAATGTGGAGATATCCACATTTTATAATACGATAAATCGTGTGTCCAATGGAATATTAAGCGTCTCCGTGTTTAGCCGTTGTGGACAAGCCCGCCCCTGCCAATAATGGGGCGGCAGGGCTCGTGGTGTGCAGGGTAACTACAGCTATATGTTAAACAGATCATAGAGGCACATTGATATAATAACCAAATATGATTTGAATAGATTCAATTTACTTTACTAAGAGAAGAGGACCCACAGGTTGGCTAATTTGATTCTATCCTACAGTGGTTGCAATATATTTACTTTTAGCTTTTTCGATTCTGTTAATTTAAGCCTTCGACCATTACACGTGTTGCGATGAAATATCTGCAATTTTCCAGTTGTTCTCACGGTCACGATACCTAAGCCTTCGGGTGCATTTTTATTAATAATAAAAACTGCATAAAAAGGTCCTATTTTCTTTTGGTATTTTATCCCCTAAGTAATGGAGAATTCTTTCTGTTCTTGCTAGCCTTCATGAACTTGCCCGCTGGTTGCCTCATCTGGAATTTTTCTGCTAATTGTTAGTTACCTGAGCAGTCTATACTTCATGATGCCTCACCTTTCCATCTTTGATCACGTCGAACCACCACACAAGTGCACCGAATGACATCATGTAGCCAATCCGAATGAAGGCATTTGTGTGGTTCTCGTAGTCCTCCGTATGGAACGAGGCAAAAAAAAGCCAGGCAGCCGCTATTTTGATAACCGTAGTTGGACGAAGGTCAGATTTATAAAAATGGACAGTGTCGTCAAAACCACGCTTTTCATATGCCTAGAACGGCTGTTAGTAACCGCACACCTGTATCAAACCGACGTTGTAGAATCTCACCTTGCGTTCTTGTGTATATTTAAGCCACCCAGGGAGGCCGAAAAACAGTGCCGCGCCCATCATGAGGCCAATTCGGCAACCAGCTGCGGCAGCCCACTTATAGTTGTTCACCCTCGTCGCAGCGATTCCAAGCCACGAAAGTAAGGTGGCAATGGATGAAAGTACAAAGATCATGTACTGTTTCCCTACCATGCCGTAAGGGCCCCGATTTTCATCAGATTGTGTTGGTTCGACAGGAATTATGGTGTCGTTTTGCACATGAGTCTGGTGATGCGTATGACGCTGATCGTTGACACTCGGCTGGTGGTCCAAATTGCCTTGGTGATACGCAGGGGGTGGACTTGTCCCATGAGATGTGCTGGTACTTCCCATGGCACAAGTGCACAAAATGCACAACCTAAGGTCTTGCGTTGGATTCATGGGTTGTATTCCATCGTTGGTACTCGTCATCTCGTGTCGTGGCTGTTGAGTGGATGTTTGGTGAAGGTGTTTGTGGAGAGGAGTGCGCGAGTGCGACGGGCGAGAACGAGGCACTTTCTTGGTCTTGTGCCTTCTACTCGGTTAGCCACTGGCTGCGATTGCTCTTAACCGTTGTCACTATTGTTGAATTGGTATTAAGCAGTCCCTAGTCACTATGGGCTTGATAGCTCTAGCTTAAGAGGTCGACGCCAAGGTCAGTAGTTGCGAGTGCAGATTGAGAATGGGGGGAACCTTACCCCTCGCACTTTCAGCTAAGCTTTGTATTACGATTTTGATGACATCAAAGTGAACCGATGTGTGTGTTCGAGGGTGTGTTTGTTTTTTGGCTGGAAAGCCGCCCTTTTATTGTATGTTATTTCTATCAAGGTTTCCGTCTTGCATCTCCTATAGGCTTCAAGGTTGGCACGAGCGCATTCCACGAGCGCATTCGTACCACAGGATTTGAAAGTCTATACAGGCCGTCCTCAGGTCATATGACCTTGTTAGGCTATTCGTTTCCTCAAAAGAATAAAAGAAAGTATGAATATCACGATCACGGTCAAGGTAAACCGGTGGCTCCCAAACAAAGCGTTTGGCGAACCTTGAGATGTTTCAACTTAAATCCCCAAACACAATTAAATCGGTCTAATCTAAGGGTAGCTCAACAAGGAACTCTCAAGAATGGGGCAAAATTCTGCATTGAAGAAGGCATGCCGACCAAGCTTGGTATTGAGACTAGCGGCCCTTTATCATTCAGTTCGGCCAATTGTGGCCGGACTAGCTGACCCGCCGATTGGGGCCAATCTCAAGAGGTCAAAGTAGTTCAAATCCACGTCTCCAACGCAGCAATTATAACGATTGAGGGTTTCTAATCGTCTCATTACATATTTAACTGACTTGTTCATCATTACTTGGTATCACCCGATATATACAACACCGATCCACCTAAAAACACTTATCTGCCACAGTAACTTCTGTGCAGCCATCTCGTCCCAATGTCCATCGATCGCACAACTCGTTGCAAGCGACACCCGGTTTTACAAATACTCGTCCTTCTTGTCCGCTCCAATCCAATCTGAACTGGACGCTGGCATCATCCGCCTTGGCCCCGTCCCCGGCTCTGAACCCGTGCGCACAAGCGCAGTAATGGTTACCAGATGGCCCCGAAATACAGCTGGTACTAACGTGGCACTGATTCTTACCCGCTGTGGGATCGCAGGTGGTGCATGATCCTCCGCCTCCCTTGCTCTTGAGTTTGCAGTCGTTAGTGCAATTGCTTCCACCATTCGAGGCGCCATCGTCGCACTCTTCGCCTAGCTCTGGCTGGATCTTTCCATCTCCGCAGGTTCCCGGTGTCTTGTTCTTCAGTTTGCAGTCGTTGGTGCAGTCATATGCGCCATTCCAGGCACCATCGTCGCACTCTTCACCAAGCTCAGGCTGAATTACCTGGTCACCGCAGAAACCCTTTGGCGTTCCACTCTCCTTTTTGCAGTCAGCACTGCACCCATCTCCATCAATGTTGTTTCCATCGTCGCACTCTTCGCCGTTGGCTGGCGCCAGGACGCCATCGCCACATACTCCTCGGCAGTCTTCTGGGTAGATGTTGCAGACGCGAACTGCATCCCAGAGCGAAGGATGAGGCGAGAATCCTCGGTGCAGCTTCACGCCGTTCTTTCCGACTAGCACGGGTACGTTCCACCAGTCGTAGCTAAAGTCAGAGTCGCCATAGTGCATGATGCTCTCGACATCATAAGTGCCTGACCAGTCTCCCTCAAACTCGCCAAGCTTTCGGAATGCGCATCCCCATCCGCTGCAAGAATCA
The DNA here is from genome assembly GCA_013403825.1 of Calonectria pseudoturangicola. NCBI lineage: Eukaryota > Fungi > Ascomycota > Sordariomycetes > Hypocreales > Nectriaceae > Calonectria > Calonectria pseudoturangicola. The sequence goes on along the minus strand of VTGA01000005.1, from coordinate 1,429,085 downwards.
CCGCAGACGGCCTTGGTTCCGAACCGATCGGCAACGAGGTTCTCGCATTTGATATCAAGGTATTGGTCTCGATCAGGACGCTGTTGCTCATGGAATAGACCAAGGGTGTGGCCAATCTCGTGTGCCGTCGTAGGTATCGAGCATCGGTTCGTATCGAAAATCATGACGCTGTCGGTCGCCCACATGGACATGCCAATTGGAGAGAAGCATGCACCTGAGGTTGACTGGACTCGTAGGTTGAGTACACCGAGCTCCATCTTTGTGCTTGGAGAGTCGGAAACCTCCTGGAATTTTAGGAAGGGCAGTCGATCTGTCCACAATTTCATGGCAGGCTCCCACTCGGAGAGCATCAGGTCTTTACCCTCCTTTGTCTCCCATCTGTATTTGATGACACCGCCTGGCCATCTGTCTCCGTTGCTCCATCTGTACAACGAGAGGGCACGCTTTCTAGCAGCAGCATCTGAAGTGTTGCTGACGGTTGCATCTTCCATTTGAGACACGGTGCCAAACAGGACATCTCCATCAATGATGGCAAACTTTCCCTGCTGGTAATATGTCACACGTTGGATTTGGGGCTCCAGCTCAATGTCAGTGCCGTTGATAGATAGGGGATTCGCCTGGACATAGATCTCAACCGTGGTAATGTTTTTGACTGGGTCGGTAAAGGAAGAGGAACTATTATTGGGAGGAGGATGATCGTTGTTTGTGTTATTTTGGGCTACAACCACGCTGCTAAGCAGAAGCCCAGCAGTGGCGAGCTTCGAGAAAAGACGAAGAGGGCCCATGATGATGTCCTTTGTTGCGGGCTGCAACTTGAACTCTACGACTCGTCTTGGGGCGAGGCCATGCGCATTTATGGTGACAATCCCCACTCCCGTTGACAAGAGGACGGATACCTCCGCTCGAAAGCTACCCACCACACATGTTGGGCATTCTTTTCTCTAGGGCTGAAAGATGACAGAGGCAGCTGCTGAAAGCCTCACACGCAAGCTTCCAAGCCAAGCGAGCACTGGTCCCCGACTCGTGGATGCCGCCAGCGCTAAAGTTAAGCCATAAGCTTAATGGACTAAACGCTTGCCTAGCTGCATCTGGCTAAATAGGGCTGGGAATCCCCGAGGTCCCCGATCAGCTGAGCTCCTAGTGGACGCAGCAGCCGCCTAAAAATAAAAGCGGACTCAAACATGGCCAGTCATTGGGCGGACAGCTGAAGGCTGGCGTTGGGCTTAGACGACCTCAATGCCAGTCCTAGCCGGTGTCCAGACCCGGCCATCGCATTCTTGCTTTTTGATGGCTTCGTTTCAATTACCGTCTTTTTGAGGCACCGCCTCAATGTTTGCTCTGCGCGCCTGTCTCCTCAACTGCGCCACCCAGGCTAGTGGAACAGAGGCCTCGGAGCGAGGCCAACCAGAGCCATTCAACCTTGCCGGCAGTGAGAATTTGAGGCACTTGACCGTGCCACGCTGTCAGCGAGCTGAAATATAGCGTCAAGCCACAAACCCGCCATCTGGAAGCCTCAGTTATTTACTGTTTGCTGCTGAAAACCCAATGCTCCTAGGACTCTCTCACAAAGGGCCTAAAGATTGCCCCTCTTCCGTTCTCAAGAGGTGTCTGTCTTGTTCCGACTTTGTTTCGTTCTCCCTCTCCATCGACAACTTCACCCAACCATGGCTCCCAACGCGTTCAAGTCCAAGCCTCGAGATGTGCACGTTTACCCCGCAGTGCCGTTTCACCTTCTCAGGTTCCTGCAATTACTCTCTTCAAGCATGATTGCTGGCATCATGTTTTATTTCATCGGTCATCTTATCCATGGCAAGTGGAAGATCCCATGGATGTATTATTTTGTAAGCCTTGAGATTCCCCTTTTATTGTTGCCCTGTTCATGAAATCTTCACTTCCCATTGCTCGATTAAATTGACAATATCCAGCTCCAAGGCGCCGCACTCCTTAGCTTAATTTATCTCTTTGCATCCAGTGTCATTCGATGCATGTGGGGCATTTCTGCGTTCTACAACAGTGTTGCGAACGGCTTTCTCGCGATACTGTGGACTGTGGCCTTTGCATTGCTCGCCGATTCCATGCGGGGGACCATTTTGCGTCAATGCACCACTTCACTGTGGGGTTCGGGAACTGGCGTGACTATTTGCGTCTTGTATAAGATGCTGTTCAGCGGATCATTTATCGGGAGGTAAGTCTATCCTAAATTAACCTGAGGGAAGATGCTAGGTTCTGACCGGATTTAGCCTGAGCTTTATTTCCTCCACAGTCTTGGACATCGTGGTCTGCCGTCGCGGCTCAGCAAAGGGAAAATATGTCAAGGCGGTTGATGTCTCGGATGAAACAGCATACAAATCACCGCATGCCTGGGCTGGAAAGTGACCGGTGAGATTAGGAGGATCCACATTATGGCGATCTAGCATCGAGGGCCTCACTTCAACAATCGAGAATAAAATTGGATGTGCTACTTGCAGGAAGGACAGCTATAGTAGCATAACGAAGATATTTCCTGCTGAGTGCTTCCCTTGACAAGGAAAGGGCTTAACCGTTTTGGGCAATGAATTTTCCCTTGATTTAGATGCTAAGATTTGTGGTGAACAAGATTTACGGCGCGGATTATAGTTAATGATGTTTCCATCAAACCCAACGGTGATCAAGATAGCCTAATGTGCTCTCCAAATTGCTCGTGGCAAAAAAGCTAAGCTTTTGAAAAGACGCATAACGGTGAAAACGTCAGCAGCGCTAAGGTTCAAACAAACATCACTCAACGAATAAAATTAACCCTATTCCCTCAATTGCGTTTTTCCTGCCGTAGATCCGACTGCATGTCCGATAAGGACCGAAGGCAAGAGTCAAATTTGGCACTCAAAGGATGTCTAATGCTCAACGCTTTTTTCTTTCCTTGGGTTCTCAACTCTAAGATGCTATACTTGTGCCTAGTCGACAAGGACTAGCTGTATGACCACTTAGGGCCTTGACTAGAAGTACCATATCAGGTGCGATCACCATTCAGCACGTTACTTGGATACCGTATTGGTTGGTCCTACAATGAACGAAGCCTAGTGCAACGAGGGCCAGAGCCCAAGCTGATTCCTAAATTACTCTCTCTTTACTAAAATAAACTCGGGTTTGAGTTCACTCAACAGCTCTTGCCCTAATATACAATTGCAACTCTCCAGAGAAATCCTAAAGCAAGCACAGTAAATGGCTCACCATGATCCAATCCACAAACCTTCCACACCTTGTGAATAGGGTTAATTGTTGACACGAATCCCGAACGGGCGTCATGGCCGGGTTACATAAACGTCCATCACAACCGCTATTTCATTTTTACATCTCATCCCACTTCTGACCACTCGATTTACACAAACCGCCAAGATCAAACAACCACGTCCAAAATGAAGCTTGCCACCATTTTTGTTGTTGCTGCTGGAGGCCTCGCCGCCGCAATTCCCGTCGCCCCGGCCGAGCAGCAGGACCCTTTTCAACATGCGCATCGTCTAGCTCTTGCTGCTCACCACCATGCATACCAAGCTGCCAAACATCATGTTTACGGAACTCTGCTCAAGAACACCGCGCTTGCGGTCGCTACTCAAACCAATGGGACCATTCCCAAAAGACCCAACTAACCTCTCTTCTGAAACACTGGACTCTGTGAGTTTACACATCCCGCATCAAATGTCCTAAAACTCGTCTAATCGTTTCTGTAAAGTCGGCGAGGGACTTGTCATTAGGTTGGATCTTCTGGGTGTAAAGGCTTGTGCAATGGAGGGGGTCTGATGGAAGGTACGGTCAGAGTGTAAGCGGTCAGATGTGAGGTTGGAAATCCGAAACGGAGAGTCAGATATGGCGCAGTAGTATTCGGTAGCTTTAATATGATCCCAGTCCAATTCTAGGCTTTCATTAGCTGCTTCACAATCCACAGACATCTGGCAAGAAAATTTGAGTGGTGGAGTTGTGGCAAGTGTCTTCTATCAATCATTGGGAAAGTCATTCCACTCATGGCAAGAAAAATGATATTCAATTTTTCGGATAGAGCTACTTTCACTGCTTCTTGCTACAATACGTATTGTGACTTGTGAACTGGGTGCATAGCAGGTTTTGGTACAATGCGTAGTCCAAATTATGCATCTTCTTCTCTCTTGACAACAAGAGAAGAAGTCGTTGGAACTTGGGTACTCTTAAACTTTCTGGTTGGTGTCCTTTGCTCAAAAAGAAAGTCTAGCGCAGCAAAATCTCGCCCCTTGAACTCTGGGACCTCGAACCAGGCCCACACGAAACTTAGAAGAGTCAATCCGGCCCAAAAGAATGCAGCCTTGCCACCAAGGTTTGCTGGTGAAGTAATCGTTAGTCATCGCCCTGTCCAAGTAAAATAAACAAATACCTTCATCGGTGTTGATAAGATAGGGCGTAATAAAGTTCATGATCCAATTCAGCAGAGCGTTGGTAATCGTGGCCAGACTTTGTGTTTTAGCGCGCAGGGTGGTGGAGCTTGTCTCGGCACTCAACGCCCAAGAAACGGCCCCGATCGTTGGAGCATACAATAGCTGAGAGAAATTGACAGCGTAGGCGATGAAATAGAGGGACGCGCTTGTTGTCACTGTGCCCGCAATCCCGATTCCGACGAGCAACAGGCCGTTAATGATGAGGCCAAAGAGTACAAGTGTACGACGACCTGGGGCATCAAATGTTAGAAAAAAAGGCATATTTTAGGAGCGAGCGCGAGGGGAAATACACACCGACGTAGTCCATCACAAACCATGACGCAATGTTCCCGAGCATGGCAACACCAAAGCCTGCCAAGGCGAGCTGAAACGTCAACGCAATAGGCAAGCCAGAAATGCCCAAGAAATAGAGGGATTGGGCATAAAATGCAATGCCCGAAAATTGCTGTATAATAAACATGCCACACACAATTCTGGTTCGCCTAAAATTGGCGCCCCGAAAACAAGCCATGTAGCTAACGCTCTGCTGGGCAGCAGAAAGCTCTTGCTCAGCGGCAACCGACATGGATATCTCACTAATCAATTGCGAGACATCTGTGTTTGCGGTATGAAGTCGTACAAGGCTCTTCTTGGCATCCTCCTGGCGGTTCTTGCGGACAAGATACCAGGGGCTCTCAGGCATCATGATAGCAAAAAGAAGGACGAAGCCGACGAACGCCCACTGTGATGCAAACATTACTTTGTAAGATGCTTTGGACATGATGGTAAATCGTGTGTTGCCAATGCCGATAGCCGTCAGCTGTCCTGCGTTGATGAAGAGGTTGACAGCAGCCGTCATGACAGGTCGAAGTTCGGTTGGTGCGATTTCTGACGCATACATCGGAGCGAGCGTTAGGAAGAAGCCGAGGGCCACACCATTGATCTGCAAATAAAAATTGATCGTTAGCAAAAAATGGTAAAGCCTCAACAGGTGGTAACAAAAAAAAAATAAGTCGTACAGTCTTTGCCGCAAGCAAAAGACCTGGTGTCTCTGCAGCATACATAAGCCCCACGCCAAGCATAGAAATGCATGATCCAGCGATAACACCAAGGCGTCTTCCGCGGTAGTCTGCGACGTAACCACACAAAAAGCCTCCAATTAGCATACCAGCTGCAGTCATGGCAGACCAAAGCGCATTCCAGGTCGCAGAGAGGAGCAGCTCTCCTTCGTACTCATAGCCAAAATGCAACTTGAACCCAGGGAGCGCGGTAGTGATTGTGCTAACACCTGATTGCAGACTTTGCATTAACAACTATCATTAAGGGGATCGTCGCGACTAAGAAAATCCAGTATCTGACATACCAAGATCAAATCCCCACAGAAAAGCGCTTACATGAGCACCCAAGCTATAAAATATGATGAACGGATAGTTTTTTATGTGGTGTAAGAAAGAGCTGTTCTTCTTTTCCTGTCGTTGCTGAGGCTCTGTCGCGATAGCAGCAACGTGCTCGAGCATGGTGTTGTCCGGTTTGTGATCGAGCTCCATGATTGGGTGAATGATACACTCATTCAACTGTGTCAATCATCAATGATTGGAAAATTTCTATAGATTGCAGCAAGGTACAAAGTAAGGCCACATGAGCGTTTATACTCGAAAGACGGCCTATTTCCTACGTATGTATGATTGATTCCCCATGGGCGGCCCCGTGGGGCAGCCGCGTTAGAACAAATGCGGGGGAAATGCGTAGCGGGACCAGACCAACGCAACGACCCAGCGATGTCAATAAACTAATCACCCTTGTTCTACTAGACTAGTCTGTATTGAGACCTCACCTGATGGCTGAGGATCCACCTCCACCTTGCTAAAGACGCCACCTCCACTTCAATCAACTCCACTTCCACTTTGAATTCACGAGCTGAATCTGACTTGACAGAGGTCCCAACTAACATCAGTCTCTCGGTTGTCTTTTCTAAAACACGGCGATTGATCACACAATGACAAACATTCGAGGGAAATCTATTTTGAAACTCGTAAAGTTGGTGAGTTAGCACACAAGCATCACGAGTCGAATTTGAAGTCGCTCTCCCCAACACCAATGATGCATCACCACAATTCCAAACACCTTGACCTCTTTTCCCTTAGCCATCCGCCCATCAGCGAGCGTGATTGGTTTAGTGGTAAAATTCTCCGTTGCCATTCGTGCAGCGTCGGGGAGCCCTGGGTTCGATTCCCAGATCACGCATTCTGTTTTGTCTTTTTTGCCTCCATGAATGACTAGCTAGGCCATGCAAGCCTTGCCGTTGACCTTTCGCCGAGGGAAGTGTTTCGATTGATATCGTGGTGGAGCTAGGCATAATTCTTTTTTCTTGGAACGGCCAAGTCCGTTCATCTATTCGCTATGAAAGTAGCATTACCTTGCAAGAGCTGCCGCCTGTTGATTTCTTCTCTGGCAAAAGTGCGCCAAGATGGATGCGAAAAAGCCTCCAATTCGGCATTGCCAAAGTGAACGCAGTGCCTGAGCTGCTCTGTCTATTTTTTGGTGGAGTAGTTCTGTCTCAAAGCCCTCTGGTAATGACGCCGCCGTTGATGCGTCACCAGCAACACTTTGCGAGTGCGGACGCCAACGACTACAAATCCAACAAATCAGACCTCCCATGAAAAGAGCTATTGTCACTTCCAAAGTACACATGTCAGCCGTTCCATCCTCGACAGATCGAAATGCTACATCAAGCATTTGACTGGTCAAGGTAACCGTCTCTTCAACGTGATCGTTTTGGAGCCAGTCGTCGAGCGCTTCTTGGGCAAGTGCTATGTCCTCGTCTGAGCCGGAATTTCCGGTGGCGAGATGAAGGTAAGAGAAACTGATCTTCATAGCTAGGATAGCTAGATAGTAAACCAGCTCGCCGCATGGATTCTGTGTACTATCCGTGACCTTGGGGCTAGGGCAATCTCCGTAATGAGAATGCCAATTCTCTAAAGCTTGTAGTAGCCACACTCGTCGCTCTTGTAAGCTCTCTCCGATAAATTGAGGGCTCAATGCCAAAACAGATCGCTCCAGGCGATTCGTGTTGAGGGTCGATAAAATCTGCTGATACTCAAAAATATGAACATGCAACGTGTAAATAAACAACGTCCGACTGAATTGATCCAGGTCAGGAAATGGAAGAACCTCGGAGCTTATTCCGTGAAGCAAAATCGAGTTAATAGTGGTGAGATAGTACGTGCCAGGAGGAATTTCTGCTGGACCCAGCAATACCTTCCATGCCTGGGCCGACTCAGCATTCCAGTACGTGTCGGCGCATGGAAGAACGGCATTAACCATTTGTGCCTTTCCGACGTATGCTGGGATATTTAGCAAGGCTGCAAATTGGCAGTCATAGAGCTGCAGAATCTGGTCAATATCCGACATGTCTTGAGTTTTGATGATACCTACAAAGATACTCAAACCGAGCCTTTTATTCCTTTCCATTGCGATCCAGTCGTGCCATGTCTGTGATAGTCCCGAGTTCCTATGCCTATTGTTCAGTTGTTTTCGCGGTATTGGCCTGCAGTCAAAGAGTCGCAGTCGGCGGCAGGCAAGCACCAGATTACCGCGCTCACTATCCGCTCTCTCAAAAGCCACTTTGTCGCCGCTACTACTGGCAAAAATACAAAGGAGCAATAATGAAAAGACATTATCGGTATCTCTCATCTGCAATTGTCAATATCTTTTTTTTGGAACCGAGGATTGGGGTACAAGGAAAACATGTCAGAGTAGTGGTTACATACAGCAGCGACATCCTTCTCTCGCTCGAGCGCAAGCACAGCTCGAGCCTGGTGAACATATTCCAGCCCAAATTTACCATGATTATTCTGTGAATACGATGAGCCAACCAGAATCATACAAAGAAGCAACAACGGTTTGGCCCTCGCCACAGAAAATGTGGGCAGATGTATGACGGGATACTGCGGGTGCATATACGCAAAGTACAACTGCAGGTAGTAATTGGCTGATTCCGAAGTGGGAAATGAGCATGTGTTTGTGGAGAATCCGTAGATCTGCTGCAGCTGTGTCGAAGTAATCATCTCAATCATATTATCTATTTGTTGATCGCCAATGGTCCCTATGCCAGAGATGAGCTTTCTGGTAGTAGAATAAAACCCCAGGCGCTCTGTCTCAGCTGCCTGTGGATCCGACGGACTCAGGGCCACCTCCGGAACTTGGGGGAGTGAGCTTTGCTTTTCTGCTCTAGGGGAAACATGTCGGGTGACACGTTCGGGTAGTTCCTAAAAGGCAGTCAATGTCGAATTCTTTATATGATGAACCATGGGCATCTACCTGTCCCAGTGGAGTTTGAGGCGAGGGAGGCCGTCCATAGAGAGCGTCACCCAGGAAAGCATTTGGCTGAAAGTCAAAAACCCAGGCCAGGTTGGCATCATAGGCTCCCTGAGGAAAAGAAGAAAACCCAGGCGGCAATACGAAGTTATCGGGTTCGCTTGCGAAAGTTGAATTTTGTATTGACGAAGGAAAAAGGTCTGAGGGTGGTTGGACGTAGTCAAATGCCGATCCAATGTGGCCAGCCGGGGGCGTAGTAGTTGGTGTGAGCGCCGATGCTGTATGTGATAATGTGGAGGCGTCTGGAAGGTTTATTCCATTGTCCATTAACGGTGCATCGTGCAATTGAGAGCCTGAATCTGGAGCACTACGCTCATGGATTTTGAGATGACGTCTCAGCAGATCGCTAAAGACAATTCACGACCATGATCAGCAATTGTTTTGTCATTTGGCTGCAGCAAGCCAAAAGGGTGTTCCTACCTGCGGCTAAAGCGTTTCCCGCAGTGACACGCGTAGCGTAATTCGCCCTTGTCTAGAGAAGTGAAGTCAGATGCTGCTCAGGGATGTTTTCATGAGCAGGGTTCTTACATGCGGCCTGGTGTCTTGCCAGGTTCTCAACCCGGGAAAAGACCTTGTTGCAGTGGTCGCAAACCAGGCGCGGACTAGCCGCTGGCGAGGCCGACAAGTCGGGAGACCTGCTGTGATTGGATTCGTTCTGCATTGAGAGAATAGCTGAGTGTCAACAGAGATGGAGGTGGAGGGAACAAAGTGGAGTGAGAATAGTGGAGTGGTTCAAGTGGACGGAGAACAGGTGGAGGTGGAGGAATGTGGGGCAGTGCAGGGTAGCTCAAGTGGTGACTAATTCCAGCCAGCATGTTTTTTATCAATCATGATGCACGATCCCAAAATGAATGATTAGAAGTGAAGAAATACCCTATAAAGAAATTTTTATGTAAATTTACTTAATTGTATATACATGTTTGATATATAGAAGGCGTAGGACTTTGTTGTAGAAAAATTAGAATCACTAAACATTGTTATCCGGCTCCCGATTAAACTCTTTGGTCTTGGAAGTAAACATCATCGCCGGGTTTCAAGCATCACCTTCAAAATGCGCGACTATCACATACTAATCCATCGCTCCTCTTCTGGTAAATACAAAGCAGCTCGACACACATCAACAGCTATGCCGTATGCTCCCTTCAACGACCGCCATTGCTTTGCTTCTTCGTCCCACACACCGCTAATGTCTTGCTTTAAAATCCGAGTCTCCACTACCGCGCTCTGACCAGGCGCTAAAAACACCTTAGCGAAGGCCTTGAGCTCGCGTCTTGGTCGCCAGAATTTGGCGTCAACAGGGGCCAAAGAGTACACTTGCACAACCTCGTGCCCCGGGAAAGGTCCATCGTTGCGGACCTGAACCTTGACTGTCACAGCTTGTTCGACATAAGGAAGGTTTCCTGTAGACTCCGCAATAACCTGTAGGTCGCTGTAGGCAAAACTCGAATACGATAGCCCGAAGCCAAATGGATACCTGTACATTTCTTTGGCCTTTGGGTGCCTATATCCGAGCATCAAGCCTTCCTCATATTTCAGGACTGGCCCGTTCCCAGTCATGGTGGCGGGAAAGTTGTCATACGTCGGAATGCTCTGGCGGTCGAACTTAATAGGCCACGAGGTTGCAAGCTTTCCACTGGGGTTTGTGAGCCCAGAGATGATGTCGGCAATCGCCTGGCCCCCTTCTTGACCAGGAAATGGTGCAAAGAGCAACGCGTCGACATCCTCAATAAACTCTGAGACATCGATGGGATTCCCGCCATGGAGGATGAGAATCGTCTTCCGGGATACGGCGGCTACCGACTTGATCATTCGGACCTGGTTTTCTGGCAAACAGATGGTCGCCAGATCAAAACCCTCAGACTCATGTTCATGCGTGCGCCCGCCAAATATGATGCTAAAATCACTCTGTGCTGCCAGTTCCATCGCCTGCGAAATGCCCAAGTCGTCCGAATACTCCTCCTCAAAACACAGCTTGGCCCCATTGACGGGAGGTTCATCGGGGCGGCGAGCGCGCGCGTGGACGACGAGTCGAATCGCGTATGTTTTACCGCCTTCCATTTTAACTTTGGTGCCTCGCTCGTACTTTTTGGGCTCGAAGAGAAAGTCTTCGATGCTAATGTCGGGGGCATCGCCAGCTAGGACCTGTTCATTGTCGACATACAGCTCAAACGCGCCGGTGATCTGAGCGCCCAAGGTATGCATACCAGAATGCGTGGGTGTCAGATCTGTTTTACAGACAAAATAGAAAATTTCAGGGTCAAGCCCAGGCCTGATATACCCTAGCATTACAATCTGGGATGCACTTTTGATCGTTTCCGAGCTGACAGCCTTTCCCTCGCCCTTGTTGAAGAAGTCAACCTCCACTCCGCTCTGGCCATTTGATGTTTGTAGAATATCGGGGGAAGCCGCAGGGATCGTGTAATGAGGATTGATTCCTTGTGAAAATTTGACACGGTCTGGAATAGGGTGCGAGTCCCTGATGCAGTCTAGAGGCCGCTGGGTGTATTGTGGATGAGCAGCAGCGCTGCCTCCACCTGTGACGCTTGGTTCGACGGCTGGGTTGCCCAAGACGGCAATTCTTGGTGCTTTGCGCATATCCAGAGGCAAGGTCTGTGATGTGTTTTTCAGCATTGTGATGCCTTCGGAAGCCAGTTGTCGCGCCATGCCGCTCGTCTCTTTCGAGATGACCACCTTCTCCTCGCCATCACTATGGCTCTTTGCGGTTTGACCGATCAAGGTTAGCACAGCGAGTGCCGCATCGTCAATTTCAGACATTTTCACGCGACCCTGCTCGTAGTCTTGCACAAGCTTTTCTCCACGGAAAAGGCTTGGACCTGGCATTTCCAAATCGAGACCGGCCTTCAATGCTTCCGGTCCAGACTGAGTTCCAAACCAATCCGACATTACGCAGCCATCATACTTCCATGCATCGCGGAGGACCTCCTTGATGAGGGGCGTCTGGCTGCAATAGGTTCCGTCAACCTTGTTGTAGGCCATCATCAAACTAGCGGGGTTAGAGTCTCGAAGGAGGTGCTGGAAGGCCTTGAGGTAAAGCTCCCTCATTGTGCGTGAGTTCCCAGACTCGGCAACGTCGTAAGACTTTCTTAGCGTCTCGCTGTCATTGCATACAAAGTGCTTGGCGCAGCATGCGACGCCCGTACACTGGATGCCGTTGACAATGGCGGCCCCCATTTGACCGGTCAGCAAAGGGTCTTCGCTAAACGTCTCAAAGTTTCGGCCGCCTCGGGGGTCGCGGTGCAGGTTGATGTTTGGACCGTTGATAATTTGTGTCGTCTTGCGCTTTGCTTCGACGCCGACTCGTTCTCCAAAAGATCGCATCAGCTCTTTGTTCCATGTTGAAGCCAGGGCGGTCGAGGTTGGGAAACAGGCTGTGCCCTTGTCTTCGAGATGCGAGGCGCTTCCGCGAACGCCATTGATGGAGTCGGTGATCTGTAGTGGCAATGGGGTCAGGCATTGTTCTATCGCAGATTTGCAAATATTTCTCACCTTCAATGCGGGTATGCCCAGCCGGGGGACTCCAGTGGTGGAGGTGAATGATGACCCTGACAACAAGGAAACTTTCTCTTCAAGACTCAGCTGCGAAAGCAAACTTCTGTAGTATTGCACATCATCATCCTCGCTGACGAGGGTAGGAGCTTTCCCTTCGCCAGCTTCAAACCTTTCCTCCAATTTTGTCGCAACAGGGAACTCTTGAGGGGGAAAGGCAGTCAAAGAATTGGCAATCGGACCCTCAACCATTGAAGCAGCCATAATCATAAGTTCAGCGTGAAGATGAAGATTAGGCCAAGAGGCAGTAGAGTGAAGAGGAATACGACTAGGCGCGAGATCCGGTAAGCTTGCGAGAATCACAGTATTCAGAGTGTTCTCCGATTATTGCCTCGGACGCGGAATCCCTCCGAGGCTCTCTCCTCATCCAGATGTGTAGACCCTCCACTTCAAATCCTAGTTGTCATGACATGATGGAGTACGCCGATATTTAGCTCGCTCCACCTCCACCACAACTCCACCTCCCCACCTCCACCATTGGTCTCCACTTCCTCCACCTCGTGTATGTGCCCTCAAGTCGATGTGGAATTCGCTCTTCTAGGACATTTTGGGATACCGTCTGAAGGAGTGATCCGGTCCGAGCTCCTTTATGTAAAAATATGATAAATTTAACCAGTAAACGGGCAAGTACCATTGTATCGCTTTCCAACATCACACCGCCTCGTTGGTCAGCCCAAACATCATGACTCCCAAGGATACTGAATATACAAACCCTATTGTGCCAGGGTTTGCACCTGACCCTTCTGTAGTCCATGTTGATGGCACCTTTTTTCTCTGCAATTCGTCGTTTCATGTTTTTCCCGGATTACCCATCTATGTATCGAGAGATTTAAAAGAATGGACACACATCGGTATGTGCCCTTAGCAGTGTTTGCGAATCTAACACTAATTGGCTCCCGGCAGGTAACGCATTGAACAGACATGCTCAACTGGAGCTCAGCTGTGCATTCACCGCCAAGGTGCCGCTCGAAACTGGCTTTTCCATGGTTGCATCTATGGGTATCGTGGCACCAAGTATCCATTATCATGAGGGTACCTTTTACATCATAACCAGCCGGATGGGCATTACAGACGGTGAATGGGGACTCACCAATTTCATTCTAAGCACCAAGGATATTTGGAGTAATGAATGGAGCGATCCTGTCTTCTTTGACTTTCACGGCATGGACGTCAGTCTGTTCTTTGAAGACGGTCGCACTTATGTTCAAGGAGGCTGGTCACTCAGGCGTGATAGACAGCCCATGACCACCATCTACCAGGTCGAGATTGACATCAATACTGGTGCATTGTTGTCCGAGGCCAAGGAGATTTGGGGTGGTTGGGCGCAACACGATACAGAGGGTCCTCATCTCTACAAGAAGGATGGGTATTACTACCTCGTAGTAGCCGAGGGCGGTACGTTCGAGCACCACATGCTGAGCGTGGCCAGATCGAAAGATATCTGGGGCCCATATAAAGCATGGGAACATAACCCTATTATGACTGCTGATGGCAAGGAGGAGTACATCCAAAATATTGGACATGGCGCCCTCTTTCAGGATCTCGACCAACGATGGTGGGCCGCTGTGCTGGGAGTGAGGAAACAAGCCAACGGGACATTGGGTCTTGGTCGCGAGTCATTCTTGTCGCCGGTAGACTGGCCGGAGGGCGGATGGCCAACCGTGCGGCAGCCCAGGATGAAATTCACCACAGAATATAGCCAAGCACTTGCGCTAGTTCAGTCATCTTTTAAGGCTCCCGCATTCGTCGAGGATGTTTACATTCGCCACCACGATGCATCATGTTACAGTTACAGTGATGATGGTAGTAGCATAACCCTTTTACCAAGTCGCACCGATTTTACTCACCCTGTTGAATCTTGTACATTTCTCGGACGTCGGCAACGATCTTTGAACAGCCAGGCTTCTGTCCGTCTGATTGTGTCTGAGAAAGCCACCGGGAAGCCTGTTATTTGTGGACTCGCTCTGTACAAAGACCCAGTCCGGTTTGCGAGCATTGGATATGACTTTGCTACCAACTCTCTTGTGTTCAAGATTCATAATTCTGCAAGTATGCTGTCGGGCCTGATTTCCCGCCACCTATCCGAGAAAGTTTCGCTGGTGGATTTTCGCATCACCGCTACACCCTTGCGTCTTACCTTTGAGGCAAAGGTGACTTTTGCAGAAGAGAAGGCAAGTAGTGAGAAAGATTGGATTGAAATGGGATCTGTGGATACACGAGAATTAGATGCCCGAGATTATACAGGTCCTCTGTTTGGTATATTTTGTCACGCTGGATTAGACGAAGGACGGTTAGTACCTGTTCTTCTTCAAAATTTCAACGTTCATTCCACAGCTGAATGAATTAATTGAGTGGGAACGTATGCAAGGAGTAACATTTATTGAATATTCCCATTCGTACACATCAGTTTTGCTATTTGTATACATTAAATATATGAGTTTATTATGTATTTAAAAAGTAAAATACTTTATATAAATTATTTGTATTAAATAATCTATTTTATAATAACTTAAAAATATTATTTAGTTTTTAAAAAATAGAATTTTTAGAAAGATCCTAGCTAGGTGCTCTGTATGTGCATATAGCGAAATGTATGTGCAAGAATAGAAATACTCTTTATATTCATAAATCTGAATAACAGCTGACTTGATGTTCTACGTCACAACTTTTCAAATCCTCATAGCTTACGAACTTTATGCGTGTAAAATTATAGTTTTCCATCGTACCAAAATCAAATCCAGGTCTCTATGTGTTCGCCATCTCTCCGAGAAGACGAGCCATTATATCATATCAACTTAACCATAAATTGATGAAAGGGCTATAGATTACCCTAGCTAGCATTTTGTTTGCTGGTAACTTTCGATTCATCACCCTCTTGTGAATCTACACATGAAGCTTCATCAACTATACCTTGCAGATCGTGCGATTGGAGCCAGCCATATTGCCCGTCACAAAGAAACGAATCCCAAGGATCCGTAGCTGCTACTGAGCTGCTCTGACCAGTAGCTATTAGATCGGGCGCAGTATCGGAGTCTGTAACAGGTATTGATTGCCCGGTCTGAGCTGTTTGAAACGAATGATGAGATGTGTCTCCAGGACTGACTCGTTCTATGGAATATTGGAAAGGTTGATGCTCCAACGTTTCAGAGGAATCCTGTGAAAGTAGTGGGAGTATGGGGTCTAGTGACATTGTTTCATACGTGAACAACGGCTGAACCGTTCGTTGAGATAGATCTCCGGCGTTCAGTCGCTCTGGCTGTGTTTGCTCGAATGATTGTTTGATCCGATTGCAATCAGGGACGCCGCTAGTAACAACGGGGTCTTGTGATGCATTTAGGTGTGATGGTTCGCCCCCATGTACTTCATTCGACATGCTTGAAGCAAGCGCTTGCTGCCCACCGGATGGCGATGTTGATGTGCTACTTTGCTGATTTCTTGAAGTCCATCTCTCGTACAACATAGCCGTGGCCTCTGGATAGAAGCTAGTATGAAATGATTCGATTTCTTCTCGGTGCTCTTCTAGATGAGCAGGTAGTTGTCTTCGTAAAATATCCGACCAGATTGCTGGTCCTTCTAAAAGGTGATGATGTTCTCGAAATGCGGCGAGCTCCCCCGAAAGAGATGTATCAATGAAGGGACTGCTTGGCAGAGGTTCCCCCGGGAAAAGAATCCTGAAAATCTCATACCAATTTTCCTCGGGAGTGTTTGAAGATTTTGTGCGCGTGCTTAATTGTCTCCTTTGCTTTTCTGTGATTCCCTCCCATATGCGCCGCGGCCTCTCCGGCCAGGTTTTCGCTAGAATATGTTCGTCACGTATCGTCTCTTCATCGAAGGTTTCAGAACAAATTGGGCAGTATAAAGGCAACTGATGATCTTTACTGCGATTCAGATGGAACTTTACGCGCGATACACTCTCGAAATTGTAGGCATAGCATTTCTGGTAGCGTCCTGGAAAACGTTTTACGAAAGGGCATGCGAAGACTAAACTGCTCGCGGTTTTTTTGCAAGCTGCTTTTGACCGAGCTTTCTGGGAGCGATTATTTTCCTCGGCCTCATCAGAGTCTTCTTCATTGTTAACAGTTCCTCTTTTAGGTGGTCCACCTCCAGAATTCCGGCCTGAATACCGGCGCTTTCTACTTTCAGATGATTTCGAGCAGCTAGAATGTTGCTTATCTGATGAGCCGTCAGTTGCACATTGTAGATGTGAAAGTGGAAATGACGAGAGCAAAGAGTCAAGATATTCCTGTTTCAAGTAACAAAGCTCGTCACCAAACGCATCCAGCTCTGGTGTAGGCTGAGAGCCTTCCGTCCATGGAAAAGAGCCACTGTATATTTCAGAGTTATCCTCATTATAGTTCGAAGATGCAAAATCTGCCGTTGATTCGATGCCTCTTAGTGCAGGCAATTGTGGGCTATGCCTTGGCGTATTGATGAGGTCATTCGGACTCTGCCCGCTTTGAACAGAAATATCTTGGTTCAATGAAAAGGGAGCTGAGACTTGTGTGGATGAGTGGATTAACTGGTGATTCCCGGGTTTTATAACTCGACCCACGTCCTCATATTTCAATTTCCCGGATCTCGCCTCATGCAAAGGTACAGCGGAATCAATGGGCAAACTCGCTAATTGCGTGACTGCAACCTCAGTATTAGAAATTTTATAATCGCTTGCATCTTTGTGCTCCAAGCCTGAGCTATTGAAGGCGATGGAGGGGTTTAAAAGGCTAGTTATAGTATGGGCCCTTGCGCTCATAATATGCTCCTCATCTTGATGGAGGGAAATGGACGGTCCCTCAATGTCGGTGAAACATACATGCTGGATGAAAGGATCAAAACTCGAAAAACTTGGAGCTTTATTCTCTATGTAGCGTTAGAATGGGCTAATCATAATGTTGTAAATACCAAAGGGCATGAAACAGTCATATGCCAGGGTCACAGTAGGAGAGCTAAGCGTGCATACCTGATTTTTCGTATTGAGTCGTAGGCGGGCGCAAAACTTCGTTTTGCGCTAAGACTGGGAATGCATTTACGCTAAAACCGGCCATTGTAACTTCTGTGTCGTTCTTCGGATGCTGTTTCCCTGTATAAGATGTGATGACGCTACTAGACCGTCCCGCGTCATCCCCAAGGCTCTAAACTGGCACTCTGAATCCTGCAGCCGGGGAGCGCTTTAGTGGCTGCAGTTGCGGCGCTGTTCTGGAGGCGCCGTTTCTTTCTGGCAGCCATGTTTTCGCTGTGCATACGCTTCAGTTCTTCGTCCAGAGATTCATCGCCCAGCGGCATGGCGTCCTGACCCTTATCCTGCGGGGAACCTGGAGCCAACGTTGACGTGGACCAATCAATCGGCGCCTTTTCGATAAAGCCATTGCCAATTCCGATGAGATCATCAGCCACTCGGTGGCTTGGACCATCAACCTCAAGCACGTCCTTGGTGGGCAGGTTGGACCGTCCTGTTTCCTGCATCCTTCGTTGGAGGAGGCTGCGGGTGAGTCGCCCTGGCGTCACTGGGGTGGTACGGGGCGATCCCGGAATGCTCGGAAAATCTGGACAGTCTGCCATACTTGGATCGGAACTGGTAACTAAACAACCCAAACTTTGCCGAAAAACTCTTTTCGATCAGGCACAGTTGGCAGGATGCAAAAATTGAGATCGAAAAATGATAGGCTAGGCAAATTGGATGAATAATGCGACGGAGTAATTCCGACAGAGTAGACACTCCTGAATTAAATTTCGGACAATTGATGAGAAAGGCTGGTTAGCACATAGAGTCAGAAATTATGCTAGATTCAGAAGCAAAATCAATAGCACGCTGCATGCTCATGAATTTCTCCTATTCTCAGCATTCGATGCCCGCTCGGCTGATTAAGCCGTTCTGCTTATCCCCCTTTTAGGACTAGCGGCGTCTTCGTACGTGTGCTTGAGCACATTTGTGCTCAACTCAGGATGTGCATCAACTCCGATCTCAATTCATTCTTGAATCGATCTGCATACCCCCAGCTACACACATGATCTCTTGAAATCAACGTAAATTTAGTCTGGATACCAAATTTTGGACAGCATGAGCAGCAGAAATATAGCCGGAGTGCCAAAGCCTTAGCACGACCACTGGGTAACACTTGGGTGTATCCAGATTGCAACAGATGATGGACTGTTCAAATTTATCAAGAGATCAATTGTGCTTTCATCAAATATTGATAAAAGCCGCGTGTCACACGTGGAGTATTGCCGTAACCAATCTTTAAATATAAATTTACCTTGCTGCTGTATCATGCAAATGTTCCCGGCCCAAAAGTCACCCCAGTCATAAACGCTACGAGTGAATAAGGCGACTATTTTCAGAATGCCCAACATAACGAATCATATCAAACAAACCCACTATCGCAAAAATAGCACGGAGCGCCCGGAAGTTCCACTGCAAGCCATTAGCCCTAGCGATCAAGGGTCTACAATGCTGGCTCGCCGAGTGCTCACGGATGGAACAGGAATGATCTGGTGTGAATATTTCCCTGTCGACTCGCTAAACCAAGGCAACTATTCTTTTATGAAACTTGATGAAATGAGGCGCACAGGACGCTGGTCCAGATCATTTGCGTCTTGTTTTGATGCTGCGCTTATGCGACGCGATTCCCTATGGATTGCATCGATATCGCCGGTATGTATATATGATTAGATCTAAACGATTTATTTCACTAATAGCTTGCTCCAGCTCTCTAGAACTGGAAATAATGCAGCAGGCTTGGAAGCTCAGGCCGGGGGCCAAAGGGTTCATGTCAAGCAGTGCGAGTTTAGCAGCGCCCTCACTGAAGTGCTTCACAACTCTACAGCACTCCACGGCGCTGGCGACTTCCTCGTCGCCAATTATGAAGGTCTCATACATACTGGCGATACACGTGATAATTTTCTCTGGACTGGGTCGAAAAAGGCGATATGCATGAAAAAGACCTTTGATCCACGTGCTGCAATGACTTGGTTTGGTCTATGCTGTTCACTGCCCATAGTTGTTGGGATATCGATAGGTGTTACTTCTCATGATCCAGATCTTGAACAAACTGTAGCTACTGGTGTCCTCGCTGTTCTGAGTGCTGTGCAGGGGATATTGGTTTGGCAAATTTGCTCTGTCAGCGCAAATCAATATGAGAATTAATGATCTTTACAAATCCAGTTGCAGGGTATGAAGTTCAATCATAACAAAATATTAGAATTATATGCAGAACTGAATACGGTTGATTAGACCTTGACAGGCGGGGTATATTGTAAAACACTCTCCTTAATTACGAAGTCTATACGTAGTGAAATAGCCAATACACGTGTTAATATCGAACTCAATGGAGGGAGGTGTTTCTTTAACGACAATCTTTTTGTTACTCATCCGAATAATCTTCGAAAATATTTTATATACCTTGCCCAAGCAGAATAAAGACAGTACACAGTTATATAAAGAAGCACGATATTTCTCTTAGACATAGGAAGGGTGGCTAGTAAGATGATGAGCGCTTTGGCTATGTGTCAGCTCTCCTCAGCTAGCCTCTGAACCCAACGCGCAGGATAATGTGGGGTCTTGACAAACTACTCCGTTTTACAAGCCAATCTTGTGTTTTTTTTTGGATGTGTGGATCAGTGGAGCTGTGGTAGCGGTAGGATTGACTTCAGCCCGCCACTAAATACAACACCGGCATTGCTTGGAAAACTATTGGCCTCTAGTTCCAGCTGAAATGCAAGACGTCCAATACTCTCGGTACTAGCGTGATGCGGTTCACCGCGATCCGGTCTCGACTAGCCGTTGGCTTGGTTCTGGTTCAATGAACCCAACACAAAAATCGATAATAGCCAGCGCTATACTTTTCTAGGAGAGATTTTAGGTTGAGCCTAGCCCGTGCGTGTACACACCTTTCAATAGCGCAGCCTGGCACTTTGGATCAGCTTTGATCCGAATATGCAAAGACGACACGTCTCGTTTGAGCTGATAATACTAAAAACACAGTCTGAACAAGGTTTCATCATGATCCTTGCGTGTCACATTTACCTTTTTCCAACTTCCATTTCGCTCTACCAAAATCACCATGCCCCCCCACCGGTGTCGAAGGATGGATGCACGAGCATCTTAAAGTCTTTGGTAAGCGCAAGCTTAGCCAAATTTGCTTGCCAGCTTCGCATAATTCTGGATGTTACAAGCTGAGGTTCCCGACAGGTCGTAGCACGGAAGCCACTGTTTTGACTCAGAACAACACTATCCTGGAGCAACTTCAGCTCGGCGTTCGCCGTCTTGACATTCGTCCGGTATTTACGGTCAATTCCAACGAGGACAAGTCTAAGGCTCTCAGTCGCGATGAGTCCTGGCAATGTGGACATTACACTGCCCAAGTGACAAACACAATCGGATTGCAGGGCGGGAGCTGCGCTCTGCTTGCCGAAGTTATCTCTGACATCAACAAGTTTACAGCCAATCATGCCGAATTGATCATTATTGACATTAACCACATCTACGCTCTATTGATGGGCAACATATCTGCTTCGGAAGAGCCATTTGGCGACGCTGAATGGGATAACCTGTTGTGAATCCTATCCAAGATCGACCACTTATTCGCAATGATATGAGTGTCTGGCGACAATGGAAAGCCTCTTCAAGATTATGATTTAGAGCAATTCATCGGAAATGGCCAGTCTGCGGTTATTGTCATAATTGATTCAGATCAACACCGAGAGAAGATTATCCAGCATGGTTTCTGGCCAAAGAAGACAAGATCAAATCAAGATTACCTATGGCTCCAAGAGGAGCGGATCACACACCCTCAAACTTCTAGCGAGGTTTACAATGCCTTAATGCCAGCTTGCAGGTCCTCGTCTAGTGTGCTCGAACTAGCCGCTGAAGAACAGAAGGAACGGTTTCCGTGGCTGTTGCAGGATATAGCCGCTCAGGGAAGCTTGCCATCTATGATATCAATGGATAGAGTTGAAAATGCAGACCTGCCTACTTTCTGCCTTGCTATTAGCTATCAGCGATATTACCGAGATGTTGGAAAACAAGATCCCGTCATAGTCTATGGAGCCCATCTTATTACAACCTCCAAGGCACAAACAGGGATAAAGTCTACTATTTCTCAGGGAACCAATGTTATGGTCAGCAATGATCTCTTCACGGACCCCTGGGATGGCATGGTCAAGTCTTGTGCCGTATTCTATCAAGACAACGGTCTCATCAAAGGACGTTGGGCCCAGGAGTCTTCGACTTTGAGGATTGGAATGGACGCTATTTCTCTCAAGTACGGGGAAAAGGAGGTTCTTAACCAAAGCATCTATACGCGTCTCTTGAAGCTTATCGCAGAGGAGGGATCCATCGAGATCACCAACGAGAGCATTGTAGGTGGCGACCAAAATGATCCAAAGGTAGGAGTTAAAAAACAGTGCATCATTCGCTACCGGGGGTTGAGAAGTTGAGAAATTCAGGAAGAGAGGGGCCTCGAGTACGATGAGATCCGGTTTAGCCGCTAGGATGTAAGAAGTGGTAGATAGAGATAATATTCATAGCCATACATATACCTGCGCACAGAATACTGGACTTCATACTAATCACTTTGATTTGATGATGGGTTGTGAGCTGAAAAAAGAACGTTGTTTAGTCTATTTTTCCTTAACTAATTATGTCTTTACTTTTCTTTCACGGCATCTGTAAAATCGTGTGAGCTGCTTTCTCTGCCGCTGGATTGAGATGGGATCTGTAGACACCTGAGAACTAGACGCCAGAGATTATACAAGCGCTTTGTTTGGTATATTCGCACATACCTGATTGGAGGCAGGACCTTTCATACCTGCTATGGTTCAAAACTTCTATCCGTAAACAACTAGCGAATGAGGTAATAGTCTTACGGCGCCCATATAGTTCCCTAGGTACACATACAAAACGAAATCTAGGCCATTTATCCCAAAACAAATATAATAAAAAACAAGCAAACATATTAATCGTTATTAAAAGCGGTTCATCATGGCATAAAATGATAACGGTCCAGCATTTTTCCGACTCCATTGCAAAAACCCCAATCGCGGATGTATGTACTCAGCAAAGGGTATGCGTGCGCGGAAGAAAAATCTAATTAATCAACTTAAGACGAAGATATATAATCTGAGTTTGATTGTATTTCGGTTCGTGTACTTGCAGGCCTTCCGTCAATCGCCGTGCAAATGCTTCCGACCAGAATATCGGCAACATGATCTTCATAGCTTTTGGTGTCAACAATGTCACTAAGTTGGTTAATTAGGACAATTCAAAACAAGAAGATATAATTGGATCACATACA
Source organism: Calonectria pseudoturangicola (assembly GCA_013403825.1). Taxonomy (NCBI): domain Eukaryota; kingdom Fungi; phylum Ascomycota; class Sordariomycetes; order Hypocreales; family Nectriaceae; genus Calonectria; species Calonectria pseudoturangicola. The sequence goes on along the minus strand of VTGA01000005.1, from coordinate 1,406,434 downwards.
AGCCTTTCTCCAAACCAAATTTTCTCACAATACCATCATCCAAATGTTGAAGCCTCTCAATTCCGAGTTTGTTATCCCCAAAACGGATAAATTGTATCATGATCTGTTCTCGGGTCGCTGAATTTTGATTCAAGTGCCTGGCTGTTCGAGCAATAACGTTGTCGGCTTCCGATATCCCGTCTCCCCACACACCATCAGTGAATACGTAAATACTAACGTACTTTTGTCTGTATCGTATGTTTTTCATGACATAATCCAGGATATTGCTCAAACAATGTTCCATGGGACAGTTTCCGCGTTTGAAGGTATGGGATCTGACTGAGGCTTCGAAACGCGAGCTTTCCAAACTTGTAAATGGTTTGCTTAGCTCCGATGCGTAGTACAGTTCGGCACAATTGGGATCGACGGTTTTGACGTAGTAACTGATGACACGGACTGCCTTTTGGACGTCCTTTTTAAAAGGCTTCATAGACTCAAAATCGTCTACAAGGAGGATCTACGGCAGAGGATTATTAGCGAGCTTTCTAGAGTATTACTTCAAAATAAACACACGTACCTGTTCGCGTCCACCTGTTGAATTGATTTGGGCTAATGCCACCTCAATAGAAGGCAAATCTTTCAGCTGCTTTTTTAATTTGCTCTTTTGTCTGAAAAAGGTAAGCATGGAGCTCTTCTTCTCTATTATGCTGTAGACTTCCGAAAAGGTAACTCTCCGTTCCACTGATGTATTCCGTGAAGCCAAAGTTTCTGGAGCAATCGAAATTGTGCGAGTGTGGCCTGTTTTACTCGAACTTGGCTTATATTGAAAATTGGGATATGACTGCACCATCATGCCGTCGTGCAAGTGTTCGCCATTCGGACTGGGTTCAGGTATATGATGGACATTTGTCATGTCTATTGGGCTTTCTCCAGGTGATTTATAAAATGTTTGAGTTGTCGCGCCATTAACGCGCCAATATTCATTGGTACTTTGGCTGCCAGTCGAGGGCGATCGTCCCATGCAGTGATTCGACGTTGCCAAAGTTGACACATCATGTTCGAGGCTGCCTTGACTAATCGTGGGTATCGCTGGTGCTGAAACGAAAGTTTCGAGTGGTGGATTGGAAGCAACTCTATTGCTCACTTTCCCAGAGTACCCAAGCCCTGATTCTGGGTCGTTTGTTATGTGATACGTATGGCGGCGGGGGTTCATGACGGTTCTGTTATTTCGGCTGGATGTTGTGTGACGTTCGTTGCGTCTTTCTTCATACTGCGATAAGAGCTGGAGAGGACCAAGCCGTCCACTTGGATTTTTTAGCAGCATAAACTCAAGAATCAGACCACTAATGATAGCGGATATGTCATCACTTTTTCTCGCTTCATTAAGAGCTTCCTCATGCATTTCGCCGACAGTTTTGAGTCTGGAATAGCCGTTGTGAAAGGATCCATCGTAGCCGCTTCCTTTAATTTGCTTGTGTTGTAAATTCTCTTCCACTCTCCGACGCCGGTACTCTTCACGACCTCTCTCGCCCAAAATTGACCAAATCAAGGTTTCGCTGAAAACTGCACCGAGCGACCACACGTCGACTGTTCGGTCTACTCGATTTGGGCGAGCATTCTGAACATCGTATATGATGCAAGACTCAGGAGCGACTTGGGCGTTTCAATTAGCGTAGATCAAAACCCCTGGTATCCCAATACTTACTATACATTCGATTTCCATATCTGGGCACATAGGAGACGTGATTACGCCCTGCCATCTTTTTTCTAATATGGTTCGATCCGAAGTCAGCGAGCTTGAACTTGATATCGAACGTCGAACCCGGGTCTGAGCCATTCGAGAACACAAGAATGTTGACTGGCTGGATATCGTGGTGCGTGCTGGTTGAGGTCAGTACTCTGTGGTATTTAAACCCACATATCTTCGACTAACGCGGATAGTACCCATCTTTCCGATTCAACATCATTCGGCTTGTCCATCTCATGAATTAGATGCAAACCTTGGAACAAACCCAACAATGATAACCAGAGCTTTTCAAGGTCCTCGGTGTTTAGAACTGGATTGGTCTCAAAAAGATTCAGTAAGTTACCCCTTGGGGCATACTCTAGGATGATGGTACGCTTTCCAGCTTGCTCAAAGGTTCCATAGCAATTCACTATGTATTCACTGGATTCATCCGGAAAAGTGTTGTAAGCATCGGCTTCAGACGTAAAGAGATCTCTGAATTCGTCATCTTCATAGATTTTGAAAGCGACGGTATTCTTCGAAACGGTTAGCGGAAATTCTGTGCCTGATCCACATATCCACTTACGTTTGGTATTTCTCTGCTGTCAGTATACTCGTCGTCGATCTCTACCTCCCATACAGCGACCACATCTAATGGTGGTTGGCTAAGACAGTTTTTAAATGTGACGGGCAAAATAATCTGGGAATCTAGTTTCCTCTTGTGCATGTATCCGTCACGAAACTGAAGAGGACAAAAGGCCCATTGATCTTGGAAAAATCTTTGGAATAGATCCTCGTTCGATTTATTTTTCGCCCATTGGTGTGGTATGCTGGTAAGCGGTAAATTTTGGTCCTCGCGACCATATTCAGTGAATAGGTCTAATGCGTCCAAGCGATCGATGAAAATCAGAATTGAGAATGTCAAAAGATAGAATTCCCTTATCTTTTGAGCGTTATGTAGGATTGGTAGACTAGAATGAAGAAAAATCTCTCGTAATTTCTCCTCGGTCCAGTATTGCTCCAGGACCGATCGTGGGAAATATTCAACTTTTTTGCCGGTGCCGTTTTGGCCTACCCTCTTCTTTTCGTATATGCTATTGGCGAAGGCGTTCGTAAGCTGGTTGGGCATTTTGCGAGGAAGCTTTGTGAATTTCGATCGTGAATTGGTCGGGTCGTGGAAAGCCGTCTCGTATCGGCCGAGGGGACTGAGTCATAAAAGCTGAAAGTAATTGACGGGAAACGGAGAGAAATAGCCTGTAAATGAGCGGCTAACATTAGGCAAAGTCTCTGTGCCCCGTCGCAGCAAGGGAGGAGGGGTCAGCGCATGCAGATAAGGCCAAGTCGCCACCAGGAGAGATGGGGTCGTCCGAAGGAAAGGAAGAAGATAAATAAGACAGACAATGATGTAACGAGATAAAAGATTGAGTATGCGAAGTTGCCTCGCCATAAATTTTAATTTCAAATCAATTGCCATTGGTAGAGAGCAAGGCTTAGCACGCTCTGCATGCAAAAAAGTGGGAAAGACACGGTCTGAGTCGAGGCACAGCGCGGACTATTTCAAGCCACCACCAGCTGCAGGCGAGCAAGGCAAACCACGTCTCCGTGACCCGACCTTTCCAGAAAGAGAAACATCCTCTGACATGCAAAACGATTTGGCCTTAGCCCCAGCGCAGCCAAGCAATTAGCCTACCAGCCAGCTGTGGGGCCCATGCTCATCGCATGACCATCACTTGTGGTTCCATTGCCTAATGAGGTACCCAACGGTGTGCCTTGCTTGCCGCCTTGAATGGATATGCAGAAGCTTAGACGCTGGTCATCGTGCAAAATAAAGGGGGTGGTTTTTCTAGTCTCAAGCATGGTAAAACGCGTCGTCTTAGGCGGGAATATTGAGTTGTTCGGCGAGGTAGATTACAAAAAAGTCCCGCATCCTATACCTCTGTCCTCTTTTATGTCCCTTTCTTCATCCCCTACTACTATCACAGACTGAGAAACTTTTTCATACCTCTGCTGTCCCTGAAATTCTCCTATTCCTAAGAAGCAGGATTATCCACAACACGAATATTAATAGCGTCATTGGAAATGCTATCAAGCAAAACCAGTAGAATCCATGTAAGTTTAGATGCATTGCCTCGGCAATATCCTTTGCATTCTGCCGCCAGTCCACAAGTCCGCTCTGAAAGAAGGTCTGGTCAATCGTCAGCAGCCATCGGCAGAAAGGCGAGCATGAATATCTTACAGCAACAAAGGTAACTGGAAGGAATACCATCGTCATTATAGTAATGAAATGCATTGATCTTGTCTTTTGGTCTGTCCTGCTAGCAATATCTTCCATTTTCCTTCCTTGCTCTTTTGCCAACTTCTCAGAAATGTGCGTAGCTCGCATGCTTCTGAACTGGAAGATGTTGTCGTACTATAAACGCAAAATTTAGTACATGAAGCTTTTTCCGGTCGGAATCAAGACTGACTAGTGCCTTTCCGTCATTTAGCCACACAAGCATAGATGCTATTTGTGTTAATCGAATTTCCAGGTTTTTTGCAATTCTGTCCACTTTTCGCCCAAACTCCAAAACCCTTGCTTCACATTCTAGCTTAAACTCTTCAGGTAGTTCCTTTCTACCAAGAAGATCCTGGTAGCATTCTTTGATATCCCGGAGAACCTGAGAATCCAGTTTAATCACCAGTTGCATCTCTTGCAGACGTTCACCGATATGGTGCAGCTTCTGGAGTTCTGCAAATGTGAAAGTCTCAAAGTATTCGGCGAGATGCTCTTGATTCAGAGTCTGTATGCTGACCTGCGGCTTTTTCTTTTGTGGTGTGGCGGGAGTTGGGTTTGGGTTTGGGTTTGGGTTTGGATTTGTTAGGTCACCAGTGTGTTTTCTCCATGTTTTTTGAACACTGGTCATGAGCTTTCCAGGGCCTGAACGAATGCTACCAATGAGTGTGGTATTTCTTGACAAGTGGTGTTTTTCGTTGAATGTGGCCGCGTTACTTGTGAGTCCAGACATAGCCCTTGCATGTCCGTCTCTGTCCAATGGGGATGTTTTCTCTTTGTTGATAATCTTCCATAGCTCTTTCTCGGTGTCATTAATACCTTGACGCCAATTCCCGTCACACCACTCTAAAAATAAAAGATGTGTAGCAAGCGTAGCTGAGAATCCCCCATGCAGATTTTGTGCTGCGCTCGACTTTAATTCAGGAAGTTCAGTCAGGGCTTCAGTCACAGTATCCTTCATGAGAGTGTTGCCCTTAAGATTGAGCCAAAATGCTCGCCCAGTAACCAAGTCAAACGAATGGTACACAGCCGTTTGACGGATTTTCCACGGCCATTCCTCATCTGCATCAGATCGTTCAAGCGATCTCAAGAGGTAAGATATGCGGAGCTCTCGACCAGAGCGGCCTAGCTTGGGGATCTCTAAAATCTCCGACTCTGGGGATCCTAAAGAGTCTTCCGATTGGAACCCTGTCATGGAATAATCTAAAGGGAGACTTGTTTCCCCAAATGAGTACAGGTAATCCAGAAATTTAGGAGATATCTGATTAAATGCTAGTATCAAGGAAAAGCTTTCTCTAGAGCAATTTAGTGGAGACCGCGCATCATCTGCCCGAACAAAGCTACTGAGCGTTAGACAAAGCCACAATTAATATAATAAGGGTCAAGAATGCATAATAGCAGTTGACATGACTTACATGTGGCGACATTTGGGGTCTTTGTAATTATCTAAAAAATGAGTTTCCAGAGCAACGCGATCGCATATTCGCTTTTCTCGATATTCTAGACCGCCTTAATTAGTCAATTGAATTGCGGGGCGACAAACACAATATGGCTCACTGTTCTCGCCGTCACTAAGCTCTAGGAAGTCCAAACGCTCCATGTCCGGATCAAATAAATCATCCTCATGCTCGTCGAGATACTCCAGGTGTCTGTTCAATTGGCGTTTCAAAGTACCCGACCGTAAGAGATTGGCCGGATAGAAACGGCATTTGCTGCAGCGATCAAGCAGCTGGTCGTAGGAGTTGATTCCCATGGCAAGTAAACAAATAAAAACGCGCTAGCTAAGATGGCCCTGGCTTCTACCACGGAAACTATGCGCCTTATGGCACACACTTTATATGAATAGAGGGAAAGCAGATCAGAAAAGCTCAATATGACATTAAGGGCAGTGCAGACTGGATTCAAAAGCAGCAAAATGGAAGTGGAAATCGAGGTAGGCTTGGTTACATCCACAAAGTCGCTCCAACGGACGATTCATGTACTGCCACCAAATGGGCTGCTTCAGCTGATCACGTAACTTAGGGGGAGCCAAGGCAAAGCAGGGCGCGGCCCATCACACCATGTACCAACAAGAACGAATCCCGATCCCCCTCATGCTGCAGGATATGCCGCCAAGCCCGCTATGCACCCAACCACATGCCGTTGAACATACAAGTGTCTTGAAAAGTAAAGCCCTGTTCCGGAGAACACCTCCTATCAGCACTAATGCCCTCTGCAGGTGCCTCGCCCAAGCCACCTGGCTCGCGAACCACGTTGCCACCCCGCGCGGCACACGTTCAGGGTGGCGACCACGTCTTCAAGCCCTTCAGCTTTCGAACTTGCTTCTGGTGAGCCTTTCATTCGATGTTAGATCAAGATTGCCACCGTGTTGAGGCCAGCGTACCGCGGTATATTGTTTGGGGTCTGACAAGTAGAGCATGTACGATCCGTTGGCGCACTGTACTGGTTAGTTTCATCGCATTGCCACGGAGGTTTGGCGAGCGTGCCAGCTCACCTCCACATGGACATTTTCATTAGGAAACGTATGCTCCAGCCATGCTTGTAAGACATCAAGGCGCACTCTGTACTCCGGAATTCGGACAGGATCAGACATGGCGATGGCTGTGGCGGCGTAAAACGAGCGCCAATGTGCGGGGCGCAAGGCTTTTTTTTCCTCAGCTTATCAGTGGCATTTAAATATTTTCGCTCATCCTCCCATTGCAGCCTCGAACCGGGAGATTGTACTATGGTGGTATTGCAGCCATGGCATGAATGTCTGTACACCAGCAGGATGCAGCAATATGCATCAGAGTGAAAATTGGGCAGACATGAGAGTGGGCGTCAAGAAACTCCCCGCCAGAATTGAGTTGAGCCTCATAATCCGAGATGCCCAGCTGTTCATTGGATGCTGATATCAGTTGTGGCGTGATGAGATTTGTTGCCGAGCGGAGTACGAGGCAAAGCGGTCATGCTCCGAACAACACACCCATTCGGCGTTCAAAAACAGTCGGCTGCAGGGCGCCATTCTGCGACATACCTTGGACCGGCGTATAAATGCGGGGTCAGACAACCAACGAAAGGACATCACGTACACCGGTCCCAGCGTCTTCCGAAACAGGCTGTGGGATCAGCGTGGCTCCGAGTGTTGTGATTTCAAATCCTACGCCGCCGGCAGTGCTGAGGCTCGAAAAATGGCCGCCAGGATTACAATGGTTTCAGAGTCAGCCTGTATGAATGCCCAATGGAATTTCTTTTGCTATGACATCCGGAAGAATACATCCTTTTGTCTGCCCACAGCCGTAGGGCTATGTACTTGGCCGGGATCGGACCAACCAAATAATAGCTATTTCACCTCGAGTAGTGGTGAGGTGGAGTCCAGCGCACAAATGTAAGCTGTGGGCAGGCAAAAGGATAGTAGATAAGAGCCTTGTCCAACACGCACTCCAAGCCGAGGCATAATTGCGGCCGATCCTTGAATTTACGAGACAGAATATTCCGTACTATTAAGTGCAACAGGAGAAGTATTACCCGATAAATTTCTCAACTCCAAACCTAATATGTACTTAATTATGTGCGACACCCTTTTCAATAAACTATACTTCTTTCACTTCTATGATTCATTTTTAATTAGACGTATAAAACAGATCGAGTGGGGCAATTCGAGATAGCGACCAAACAACGACCAAACGGCCTTGATGACTGGAAATATTTCGATTGAGTCAATTAATAGAAGATTAGAGCTGGAGGTTAGATTCATTTGGCCCTATTACATGGCTATGTCTTAACATTATCGCCGAGCGGGGAGCAGGAGTCATCACCACCGAACCCAACTACCCTAAAGCTGGATACTTGAATTAGATCAAGGTATATAATATACATCTGTATCCATAGAGGTCCTATTTAAACTCAAATTAATATAATTAATTATATACATGATATATACGCTTATATAGCATTAATATCTTTTTGGAAGTTGGACAGGGTACGTTGGCAGGAAAAGGTCCACATTCTTATTCGCAGTAGGTCTTGTCATCCGTGGCGGATTTCACATGTTTGCGCAGGTGTCAAAATATAAGATGGTCTGGTCTATCTTTTCTATTTCAAGTCTATTTTTTTTTTAATTTTTTTTTTCAACGTCTTCGAGAATCATGTGCGCGCCCTTCTCCGCGATAGCGTAAACAGTGGCCTGCAAGTGTGCACTAATCTGAAGAGGCATGATGCTCGCATCGACAACCCTCAGTCCCTTGACACCATATACACGTAACCGCTCATCCACTACACCGCCACGGATACCAGCGCTTCCGCCCATGGCGCAGGTGCCCACAGGATGCCAATCTGTAATTGTGTTTTGCACAATCCACTCTTTCAGGCTATCTGCATCAGCCAGTGTTGCTGACGATGGTGAGGCTGGCGCACGGATGATGCTTGACAAGGGTTCCGTGTGGATGATCTTCTCCACAAAGTGTGCGCATTCTTTCATAACTTCCACATCTAAAGTTCCATGTGCACCGTCATAATACTTTGGATCAATATCCGGCCTGTCATCACTTGTAGCAGATTCGCCATCTTGCGAGGGACGGATGTGAATCGAGCCGACTGAAAAGGGATACTGTAAAATTTGCAGCATGGTTCCGTACTTTTTGCCGTCATCGCTTTGGAAATAAGGACTCCAATTTCCAAGGTCAAAAATGTACTCAATCTGGCCAAGCTTTGTGCGACCGTCCAGGCGCTGCTGTAAAATGGCTTTTTTGTCTACGTCCAATGCAGCTGTGTTTTCAGCCTTGGTGTGTAGGGTGGCAAGAGATTCGCTGGGGACGAAATGCTTCAGAGGCACGTAGCACAGGGAACAGGGCAGCATTGTCAAAGGGCCATCCTTGGTCTGGGCGTATTGCTCTCTAGCCGCTGCTGCCAGTGCCTCGTCCTTCTGCAGATCATCTCGATTGGCGAGAAGAGGGTCGACTTCAAATATCATTGCTAGCACTGCAGATCAGGTCATGTTAGCAACACTATTGGATGGCGGGGGCTGATCGCAATATGGGCACGTACTCAAATGATCTTGCAAGTTTTCCCCGACATTTGGGTTGTCCACTTTGACTGGTATATTGGCCCGAGCGAGCACTTCTGGGCTGCCGATCCCGGATAGCTCCAGGATCTGCGGTGATTTGACGCTCCCGGCAGACAGGATAACCTCTCGGGACGCGGAGACGGTGTGCTCCTTGCCCTTGCAGGTAAATCGGACGCCAGTAGCTACGAGTTGACCAGCAACATCCTTGATGACAACCTCGTTCACTGTCGCTGCAGTGACGATGTGCAGGTTAGCAGCAGGGGAGGAACAGTATGAGGTCGCAAATGATCGGCTGGCAGATTGGGGGTCAACTGCGTTAACACAAGTCCAGACACCGACATTCGAGCCTCCGACGTGGGAGGGGTTTGTCTCAACACCAACTGCATTAAGCGTACTGTGCCAGAGCTGGTGGGATGGCGAGTAATCCGTGGGATACGAGATCTGAATGGGGCCCGATTGACCAAACGAGTCAATATCGTGGGGGACATTGAATTTCTCCTGCACGGCATGGCTCGGTGGGTGAAATGTCTCGGACTTCTTGAAAAACGGCCTGCTCGGTGCCAAAAATTGGTTAAACCCGACCGCGTATGCGAGCGATTGATTGATCTCAGATCGCAGGAGAAAAGACTCACAAGAGATGGTCCCACCCCCACCCAGCGTTCCCAAGGGCTTCCCACGCATCGTAGTCCTCCCGACTAGCGCGATTCCAAGCCATGAAATTCAGGGCACTGGTGCCTCCGAGCACCTTGCCCCGAGGCCATGGCAGAGATCGGCCGCCCAAGCCTGGCTGTGGCACTGTCTCAAAGCGCCAGTCGTGGCGTCCGCCCAATGACCGCCCGTAGTAGCCCGGCGTTTCGATATCCTCATCTTCTTCCGCGACGTCTCCCGCCTCGATGACACCAATCGTGAGGGAGGCATCGGCCGCGGCGAGACGCGAGGCAACAACTAGGCCAGCCGTGCCGCCGCCGATGATAAGGAAGTCAAAGGCCTGACGGCAAAAGTCGTCGACGCTGGTAGTGGGCGGTACGTTTTTCATCATGATTGGAAACTTGTGCGCGATGCCTATTGCCTATATAGCTGCATTGCGCTCTCTTGGACACTTATACACTCTGCACGAACGAGACTAGTAGCTTATCTTGTCTCTCAGGGACAAGAACGTGGGACGATTCCAACGGCGGTACCGCACAGTGCTGAGAGAAGAGATGTCGCCCCCATGGGCAGCGGGAACTCGGAGCCCGACCCCGCCAGGCGCGCGGCGGCTCGCTGCACCTTACGCAACTCGACCAGTGACGACGACATCTCGCTTCGAGCTGGTTGCCCAATGGCTCGGATTGGGTTGCCGCGGCTGAGTGGCTGGCCCTAGAATTGCTTCTGCTCGACTGCCGCCGCAAGGCTAGCTAGTTGTAGCTAGACGATGGCGGGGTGGCGGGAATAGCACGCCATGGTTGGCCGTAATGCCGGTACTTAACTGGAGACTCTCGCTGCTCTTGGCCAGGGTGTGAGGCGAGGTGGCACATTGTGGCCTCGCTTCGAGCTGGCAGCTGTGTACTTTTTAACTGGCAGACACAATCGAGCAAGATGAATTAGGGGTCGCTCAGCCGTGATCCCGGTAGCGAAGTCGCCCAGGGTCGTTCGGGGGTATCGGAATCAACTCGTGGCAGACTCGAATGACAGGAGACAATCGGCGGCACAACGTCCGACAAGACAAGCCACGCTGCAGGAAAGCGATGGAAAAAATGTGAGTGGGGAGAAGAGGCGTTTTTTTTTTTCCTTGGGGTACCGTTTCCTCTCTGATCAGTTAAGTGCTAAACGAGGGAACGACCGAGGTTGGACGAGTTTCCTATTGCGGCTCTCTAGCACATGTGCTGTTGCTTTTTTCCCAGTTTGCTTGTTTTTTCCCATGCACCTAAATGCCAAGTTTATCTTCAATGATGTTGTTTCCCGTTCTGCAGTGGCGATTCCCTCTGCATCGGTAGTTGGCTGCCGTCCTTGGCGCCGGCTCGATGGCAGTGGAGCTCGTGATGGGGCCGAAAGGCGGAAAACTGGATCGTGGGAGAGAGCCAGGCAGGCAGGCAGACAACCCAGGTTGCGAAACGAAGCCGAAGCAACACTACATACTAAGATTTCAGGATGAAATATATCCCACCAAGATCGATAAAGGCTCGCACACACATAACCTTGATAGACTTCAAGCTAAACCGTCAACATGAACTGACATCTCAAAGTCTGAGCGCAATTCTCGACAAAAGGCCCCCAAGGTGCGGGGACAGGGATCAGGGAACGGCCCGGCATGACTTCCACCGTGCTAATCGATCTAGACCCAGAAGCCAACACTGTTAGTCCTGATCTCTCTTCTCTAGCCCGCTAAATTCCTTTTCCCAGCGGCCTATCGAAGGGGCTGCCTGCGGAAACAAAGCAAAGGCAGGGCTTAATATCCCGCAATGAGAACGGCAGTTCCATCCTTCTCACTCACCCACGCATCTCACGAGGAGCTGAAAGTGTGACCGAATCGGGCCCCCTTTTTTTCCCCGTATTGGGCCGAGCCGGAATACTGGTTCAATAGTCTGTCGTAGCAGAGATGTGTACTCCGTAAATCCAGGGCACCAATCACCCATGCAAAGGCTCACAGGGCTCATCCTGGGTGGGATGTTCCCTTGGCATCAATAGGGTTCGTTCCCCATGACTGGGATCCCGAAGAGCATGTGGGTGATGCTTTCTTTTCTCATATCTAAAGATTGTTTTTCGTAAACCCCTCGACATGATCGTCTCAGACCTTCTCCGATCATGGACTTCACAGAACACTCGTTGCTCATCGAGTCGTGGGTGCTCTGGTCCCTGGGCGTGCTAGTCGTCGGGCTGCGGCTGTGAGTGACGTCCCCCCCCTACCACGCCATGCAGGTCCACGTTGACTGACATTTCTTACTGCATAGCATAGCCCGGCGCATGAAGATTGGCAACTGGAAGCGTCTCAAAGTCGAGGACTATCTTATGTGCTTCGCCCTCGTGCGTCCACCTTTCTGCATTCCATTGCTTGTCAACACAGCCAGCAATACTAACTCTGTCTAGATCAACTACACCGGAGTAGTTTATTGCATCAACGAAGTCGCAAAAAATGGCAGCAACTATCTGCCTCCCGAAGTGGCGGCGAGCCTCACACCGGAGGGAAAGCGACAGGCAATTTGGGGCAGTAAGATGACATTCGCTCTCGAAATTTTCACTCTCACGGCAACCTGGACGGTCAAGGCGTGTCTACTCATTCTTTACGCTCGATTGACAGACGGCACATCATTACGGCAGCGTTGGGGTCTAAGAATCGTCGCCGCCTACACTCTCGTTACGTACTTTCTCGTCACATTCATGTTCCTCTTTTACTGGTGCAATCCCATCTACGAATACTGGAGGGTACCAGTGAGGATCAGTACGTCACTTTGTCACCACCATCCTGCCATATGCTAACACGCCACCAGTGCAATGCGCAACATACTATCACCACATGATATTCGCGACAGCCTGCAACATTTCCTCAGACATATTATTGCTCATCATTCCCATTCCAATTGTAGTCAAAATCCGGCTTCCAACAAAGAAGTGGGTCAAGATCTTGCAATATGTTTTCTTGGCAGAAGCTAACATCGACAGGAAAATCGGCCTATGCTGCGTCTTTGGTCTTGGCGTTTTCAATGTAAGAGGACAAATCCTGATATCATTTTTGGTCACTCTTGCTCACAGTTGTAGATTCTCACCGCGATCCTTAACCGATACTACAACTTCAACTACCCCAACTCCTATGTCTTTTTATACTGGTACGTCGCCGAGGTTGGCGTAGCCATATTCGTCGGAAATCTGCCTCTCTGCTGGCCAGTTATTCGACTCGCGCTCGGCTCCAAGGGCAACTCATCGAGCCCTTCATACCAAAACCCATCGTATCCCAACAGCTCGTCTCGCCGCAAAACCCAACCGCCACGAAACCCACTATCACTATGGACGAAATTAGACGACGAGGAGGCCACGCGGACCAACGCTCAGCCAGAGCACCGGGACAGCCAGGTCGAGCTCGTAGACAGGGGCCCTGATTTAGTGAGACAACCATACCGGACAAACACGGAGGTTAGTTTCGATAGCAACCACAGGCATAGTGCAGGTGGCCAGATCACAGTAACCACGAAGGTGGACGTAATTACAGCAAAGTAAAAATGTGGACATAGCACCACCGACGAGCATGGGACATGACAGGACGATGTAATTTTAAACTTGCTAGCTAGGTGCTCGAATCTGTCAGGGTTAATAGAGTGCATGAACTAAAGCATGAGCATTATTGTGGTGGTCTAGCGAGATGGGAGAAGAGAAGGGATTCCAGACTCGCTTTGTACCCGAAACCTAAGAATCGTATCTGCCGTGTCCTTTTTTTTCAGCTCCAGCATCTTGCTTAATGATGGATTTCTCACCTAAACTTGAAACAGACATGGCGCCGGCCGGGGAACCAGTCCAAACCTACCGAGTTGCAGTAGTTCCGTGGTCAGGCATGCGGCTAATGCAGCGCGAAGGACAAGGGTTCATCAACCAACAACGCAAACGAACAGCCCGGACTCGAAAGTGGCAAGTCGCAAAGAGCGAATTGGGTGATAAAATTGCGCATACGAGGTCTGTTGGTTGTATTCTGCGTACGTACTCCCAGGCCCCAGACCGGGGTGCTCCAAAACGCTAGAGCCAAAAACTCGCATTAAGCGAGGCCTATAAGCTTTTGCTGCGCGGGATGCCATCGACGGCTTCTGACTGGGGCCCCGTTTGTGAGACAAGCGTCAGACTCGATCCTGCGCTGGGAGGGGGGCGTCTTGCGCCTGTTGGGCCAAATAATAGGTGGTTTTCCCTTCCTCTATAATATACGCGGAGCACATTGCTTTTGGGCTGGTGTTCCATCGGAGCTTCTCTCCTGCTTCCCTCGCGTGGCTCCTGTTTGCGCCATACTGCAGATCGCCCTCGCGCAAGCTGTCGATCAACACGTGTGGGTGCTCTCATCATTTCCTGCTTTGGGCTTTTTTGTCTGGGTGTATCCTCCCCCGCATGAGAGAAGTTTCTGGCGCCTTTGATCCTGGACAAGATGGTGGAATTGATTTCTGATCCCGAGGCGGCGCCCGAGAAGGGTGCCCAGGTGAGCTCGGTGGACGAGAATATGAGCGCGACCGGACAGACCGTCTCCTCGACATCTGCCTTTGCCAAGTTCAACAACCGCATCGAGGGCCTCGCTGGGCTCGAGGCACGAGGCATTGAGCGCGTGCCGCCCGATGAGCGTCAGCCTCCGTCGTACTCCGCAGACCTTCAGGTCGCTGTGCTATGGTTCAGCGCCAACTTGTCGCTCAACAACCTTGCGACTGGTCTTTTTGGGCCTATGGTCTTCGGCCTGGGATTCCTGGACAGCGCGCTCCTAGCTGTGTTTGGGACTATTCTGGGTGCTTGCTCGACAGCCTACATGGCGACTTGGGGTCCAATGAGTGGAAACCGAACTATGGTGAGTCGATGTTGCTAAGTAGTTAGTGATGCATCAGTCCATTACTGACGCGTACGATACAGGTCGTCTTGCGATACTTTATGGGATACTGGCCGGCCAAGCTCCCAACACTGCTTAATGTCGTTCTCATGGTCGGTTACACTACAATTGACTGCATCATTGGTGGTCAAGTCCTATCTGCTGTGAGCGGTGGTCGCATGACCATACTCGTCGGTGTCATCATCGTTGCTATTGTCACATGGATTATTGCCGTTTTTGGAATGGCCATCTTCCACCACTACGAAAGGTGCAGTGCGTTGCCTTGCTGCACAGATGCAAGCTAACAAGCTACTTAGATACGCGTGGATCCCTCAAGTCATCGTCCTTGCCATCCTTGTTGGTGTTGCTGGCCCAGACTTTGATGCCACTGCTCAACCTACTGTGTCTGGCTCTACCCTTGCGGCAAACCGTCTGTCTTTCTTCACGCTCTGCTTCTACGTGCCCAATTCTTGGGCAGCAGCCGCCTCCGACTTTTACGTCTACTACCCAGAGAAGACCTCGCGCACAAAGATCTTCATGATGACTACTGTTGGCCTTACAGGTGCCTTCACCCTCGTCTACCTCATTGCCATTGGACTTGCTACAGGCCTCGTCAACAACTCGGCCTGGTCCGACGCGAATGATATTAGCACGGGTGCCCTCATCGTTGCCGGATTCGAACCCCTTAAGGGCTTTGGCCGCTTCTGCTCCGTGATTATTGCTCTCGGTGTCATCTCCAACAGCACACCATCCATTTACTCGGCTGCACTAGGATGCCAAGTGCTTGGTCGTTATGGAAAGGCTGTACCGCGTTGGGCTTGGTCCTGCGTTCTGAGTGTTATTGCTCTCGTCCTCGCCCTTGCTGGCCGTGAGAACCTTCTCGTCATCTTCCAAAACTTTGTCGCTCTCATGGGCTACTGGGTTATGCTGATGATCTGCATTGTTGGAATGGAGCATGCATTCTTCCGTGGTCGCAAGGGCTTTGACTGGGCTGCTTGGGAGGACAAGTCATACCTTCCAGTGGGATGGGCTGCATTTGCTAGTTTCATTATTGGTTGGGTTGGCGCTATCGTCGGCATGTCCCAGGTCTGGTACGTGGGCCCTGTTTCTGAGGCTGCGTCACTGGCAGATCTTGGCATGTGGTTGGGCTGTGGATTTGCCATGGTAGTTTTCGGACCGCTGCGATACTTGGAGCTCAAGTTTGTGGGGCGGTAAAATAATAATGTGGTAATACTGATATCACAGGTATATCTGATATAACGACCATCACTGTGTTAGGACTGATGAACTCTTTTCATTCAAGACTTTCATGAGGGTATTTTAAAATGCAATTTTACACGGTTGAAAAAAGAGGCGGGTTAAACATGAGGCCTACGTAATTTAGAAATTCAATATTCTGTCCAATACTGAGCCATTAAAGCAAAAACGATGTCTCCGTGATCATTTTCGGCCGCCTCCCTCCAATAATAGACTTGCGCTTGTCAGAAATAGATGATAGGGGGTTGAACACCAAACGCCTTTTGGAACACACCTGTTCCCTTGGAAAGTGAAGAAAATGTTATCACAAGACATTTCTAGTGGCGCTTTTTCTCCTGTAAGAGAGGTACTCCTCCATCAAGCGCAAGAGACGGACCCCAAACATTGTAACGTCGAGAGATGAGACGGAGTGGGGTCACTGGCATTTTTCGGGTTTGATTGGCTAGGGCTTATGAGGGTTGTCCATAACTAACAACTACGCAAATGTGGAGGTGGGTATCAGAGCTGACGGCTTTCCGCAACGAATAAAATTGCTTGGTGTCATGCAAAATTAAGCCACCTGGCTCGTGTTCAGCGGCTATGTGGTAGTAGGGCTCCGAGAAGGATGAGGTCTTGATGAACTCACACACTTGTGGAGGGCACAGCTACGTCCGACAAGGAATGAAGTTAGCAGCCTTTGGAGAAAAGCCCCGCCACTACCCTATACCATATAAATAAATACATAGACTCTCGAAAAAGTCGAACCATCGTTTTACGGCCAACTCTAACTGAGCCATATTCCAAAGAATCGTCGGCCACTTGACCACTGAACAAACAGCTGAATGCAGTAGCCGAATTCATTTCATATATAAATACTAAGACAAGTCACCGGCGGGAAACGAACCGAGGAGAGAAATTGTCACAGGTTCGACGCAATCCTTGCGGATAGTTAAAACTGATATTCCTTATTACAAATGGCTAGCCTTCACAACATGATTGTTACCAATACAGGCGCAGGATCTAGCATTGGACTTGCTCCTGCTAGGAGTTTATTCTCACTTGGTGCCAAGGTATTTATCTCTAACCGACCACCCGAGTTATTACGCCAAGCGATTAAAACCATCCTTGCAGGAGATGCAGGTAGCAACAAAGGTGTCATCATGGTATCCGAAGCTGGCGTCACATCCAGTGCTCAAGCTGCCTCTCAGGTAAAGAAAACAGTGAAGCAATTTGGAAAGTTCGCTGGAGCAGTCAATTCTGAAGGCGTACGACTCGCTTACATGGGTCAAAGCAGGATTCGACACATTACAAATAGAAATTGGCCGACATGTATGGAAATAAACACCACGGGTTTATTCTACTACATGAGATGTCTGCTAAATGCCATGATCACGGCGGTAGCATTGTGACTGTTGCAAGATTGGCTGATGTTATGTCAGTGCCAGGCACCGCAGAATAAGCGGCATAAAACATGTCGTTGTTGGCCCCACCAGGACTGTAGCAAAGAAGGAGGGACGGGCAGGAATCAGGGTGAATGTAGTCGCACCGTGATTTCGATTGACTAGGATTCCATCCACCTTTTGTTTGGAAGCATACTTTCTTACAAGAGAAAGAAATAGTGGACATTGGCTCAGGAATAAGAATAATGGTATGTACGCAGTTAGACTCCCACCTAACCTCTGGCGGTAACTAAACCTGGGTACCTAATCAAAAGGGGTGAAAAGAATTATTACCCACCCCGCTTTTCACGATAATAATGAATCGTCGTTCACAGTTGATAGAGTGGTCGCCATGGAATCAGGGACTTGTTATCGGTATTTGGTAAAGTATAAGACGATGACTATTGACAATGAAATAGTTATTTTATTTGAATGGGTGTATTAGTGAAAATTGAGTGAAGTAATAATGACCTAGAAGATTTCGAATACTATTTCAGAGGATTCCAAGGACTGTCTTGTTTCTGCTCCCCCATCCATCGGCCCATGATACTTTCATATTTTGTGTTGTTTGGAGATGACTTTGCGCCGGCACTACCTCTAGACTCTGTTTTTCGCTGAACCCTCTTTACTCTGGTTGCTTCTTGTGCGGGTTCATTGACCCAACTTCCAACACCAAAAAGGCTCATGTCCTTCAAAGCGCTATCTCGGAGAAGTATAAGTGAACCGCACCTCTCTTTTAGCACGGCTGTATCTTACCGGTCCGTATTAGTGCCAATTCGTACGCTCGAACTCATTCTGTGCATAGAAGACTTTGATGTTGATGAGTGTGTCTGTAGAAGATATTGATAGTAGATGTAAAGGAATTGGCAGACTGCGCACTGAACGCTGATGATAATAGGATAAACCAACCATACCAAGTGGAAATAAGGGCAATATTTAGTATGCGCAAGAGCAATCTAGCGGCGCTAGGAGACTCCTTTTTTTCTTGCATCGACAATTCAACATGTCGCTTTAAGACCAAATCTCGTCTTATGGTCGCCTTGAATGCAATCAGGGCCAAAAAGTGCGTTAGCTACCTTCTGAGCAACTGATTGGCTGGAAGACTTCATAACGCACTTTTTCCAATAGTTCTCATTGGTCTGGGTTTGTTGGATTCCCACGCCTCTAGTCCCTGCAAGGATGATGCGACCCTGCATGTCCATCGGCGCTCCTATAGGCCACCTCTCATAACGCACTTTTTGAGCTGACAGCCTGTGTCACGAGAAAACGCCCAGTCGCCTCGGCTGACAGCCATAACCAACTTTATTGGCCTAAATCCGTAACGCACTTTTTCTTTCTTACGTCATGATGAAAATCAAGGCGACCAAAGATACGTACTCATGGTCAGCTAACGCTGCATCCCACTTGAGGGGTTCAGTATTTGAATATGATGGTCGCCTAAGATTACCTGGCAAACACTTTATTCTCCATACAATACCAATCATACAGGGGAAGGCGCACGTCCGCCGGTTAGAAGCTAGAAGCTCAGAAGGGCAGGCAGGCGGGCAGGTGGGCGGCTCCCTTGCGTATAGTAGTCTTTCGGTACGATACTTGTAATTAGAATGGCCAAGTTATATTAGCTCTGTTTTTTATAGGTATAATTATAGATATTACTAATTGGATTTATCTAGGTATATAATATTAGGCTTATATAGCTAATAGAGTAAGTAATATAGTCCTAGGAATAAGAAGACTTTAAGAATAAAGATATTATAAATAGGATAGAGATAATAATTTACTTATTATATATAAAGAGAATTAGATTATTATAATATATAAGTAAATCTTAGAATAAAATAGAAATAAAAGAATAATATTATTAATTTTTTTTTAATTTATTATATAATCTAATATAAATAATAATTTAAATTAATATATAAAATATTATTATATTAAATAAATTAAAATCTTTTAATTAGATATCTTTTCTTTTTATTATTTGGCTTTATAATTAATAATCTTATATTATTATAAATTAAGGATTAGATTGTGATAGATATATTAGGCAATTAAGAGCTCTTTTTATCCTTTACTTTGCCTTCCTTTTTAATAGTCTCTTTATAAGACTCTATTTTAGTTAATAAAGATATTAGTGATTTTAAGATAACTTAAGATGTTATAGTAGTTGTCATGACCCATGCACGACCCTACAGGAGACCAGGCGGTAAGCCACGGCAGAACCTACGTAGACCCACATATTCTAGCCAATTAGATTAGGATCACTTAGATCACGGCGTAAGCCAGTGTAATCCAAGAACTAGATCACCAATAGAATACAGATCACTAACATGAGCCCGTGAGCTAGCACAAGTATATAGACAGATCGGTTCTAACAGTAATAATGGTACTAATTAGCTTTCAATATAACTTGGTTACCTCAATCTACCATTAACTATTACTAGACGTAATACCACGTGAAGAAACCTATTGCTTAGTATTATACTAATGCGCCTGACTTCTCTGCCAATATAAACCCTAATCGACTTTGATTGGTTTACTATAGTTGGGAATTGACCAGACTGTTATAGTAGTTATATTAGACCTTTTGAACTTCTTAGATATTGGGCTATTTGGGCTTAATTATTATAGTAGTTAAGAAATTATAGTGGGTCTTTTATATTAAGATATAGTAGAAGTTTATTCTAATATAGCTACCTATAATAAGGCTATAATTTGATATAGTTTGATCTATAATAAGCTTACTTAAGATAGCTCTTATTAGGATAAGCCTAGTTAGGATAACTTTACTTAAGATAATCCTATTAATTATTTAATTTATAAAGATTTCTTAATTAGAGATTTAAATATAGATCTTATAATTATAAAACTAGACTATAGTTTGGTAGGAGATACTATATTGGATCTAGATATAGATAGTATAATTCTATTTAGGAATATCTAAGAATTAGATATAATAATAAAGATATAGTCTTTCTTATTAAAGGAAGGATTAATTATAAGATAATAGTTAAATAAGCTAACCACTTTACCTATATAAATAAAGGGAATATTAAGAATAAATTATATTTCCTTTCTTTTTATTATCTTCTTATAAAGGAAAGAGAATAGTAAAGTATAAATAGAAAATAAGATAAATACTTAAAAGGGATAAAAGCCTTTAAATAGACTTTTTATTAATTTACTTAGAATAATATAAGTATAATATTAGATAAATATATAATATTTAAGCTATATATTATTAAAGAATAAGATAGAGTCCCTAATTAAGTAAGTTTGATTTATTTTAATAATTTACCTAGTTAATAAAATAGATAGTAGGATAAATAGAAAGCCCTTACTATTTAAGAGATTTCTTAAATTAACTTTACTTAGAATCTATACTAATAATTAGTATAATAGCTAAGCTTAAAATAAGAAGTAAAAATGAAATTGCTTATAGCTAATATCTATTATTATAGATAAGAATAACTAGAGCCTTATAGACTTCTCTATTATTATCTTTATTTATAAAAATATTAAGTTCTTATATAATCTATTCTAGTATATAAGGATATACCTTGCTAGTAAAGTAAAACTACTAGCTTTCTTATTATGATTTAATAATCTATTAATTATAAATAGAGATATTGATATTGAAATAGATTGGGATTAGATTAGGGATTTAGTGATTATAAGGATATAGTAAAGAGTATTTAGGTAAAGTAATAAAGAAAGGAAGTAGGATAAAAACCTTATTAATAGCCTTAATATTAAGGCTTTTTAAAAGATATTATTTTAATAATATAAAATAGATTAGTATATTTAGTTAATTAAAAAAGAAAATGATTATATTATTACTAAGACCTTTCTAATTATTATAAGGCTTATATAAGAATATAATAGTAGTAGAGATAGAAGTTAAAGTAGAGTTTGGGCTAGAATTTATAAATAATATAGTATATTAAGGTTAGTAAAGATTAAGTTAAAAAATAAATAAAGAAATAATTAATATTATAATTATAAGTAAAAGATTAAATAGATAAAGGTAGGAATAATAAGATATCTTTATAAGAGGATTATATAAATATATAATACTTATAATAAAAATAATTTATATTTATATTTAATAAGAATAGCTAATAAGATATAGTATTATTAATATTTACCTAATACTTTTTATAATAAGCTATTATTTTTACTAAATTATATATTTATATAATAGAATTAATTAATTAATATTAAGAATTAATTAGAATTGCTTTTTATTTATTAGTACTAAATATTCCTAAAGGTATTAGCTATATTATTAAATGGTATTAAAATTATTAAGATAGAAATTCTAATCCTTACTTATATAGCTATAAATTAAGTATTTTATATAAAGATTAGCTAATATTACTTTTTTTATAATTATAATAAATATATATTAAGGCTATTATATTAGAAATTGGTTCTTAAAGTAAGTAGTATAATAGGTAGATGATTTAAGGTAGTGGGTACTTATTTATTTATATATTATTATAATAAAGAATAGTAGAGAGAGATATATATAAATATTAAAAATATTATAATAAGAAGATAATATAATTATATAGTATTAGAATAGAATACTAATATAATAATAATCTTAGTTAAAAAATTAATAGATAATTTTATATAATATTATTAGTATTATAATATATAGAGAGAGGATAAATAAATATAATACTTTATTAGTAGATTAGTATAATAATAATCCAAATTAATAGATTAATATATAATTAAATTTAATATTATTAACCCTATAAGAAGAAAAGGGTAGAGAAATGTAATATTCTATTGGTATATTGGTATAATAATGATCTAAGCTTATGTATTAATATATAATAAAGTTGTATTTTATTAATCTTATAAGGTAAAGAGGGTAAAAGAGTATAATACTTTATTAGTATATTAGGATAATAATTATCTAAGTTGAAGCTTTATGTAGTAATTAAATATAAGGTTATTAATATTATAATAAGAAGAGGGTGATATAAAATAATACTTTATTAGTATATTAGGATAATAATTATTCGAGCTAAAGCTTTATATAATAATTAAATATAAGGTTACTAATATTATAATAAGAAAAGGGTAATATAAAATGATGCTTTATTGGTATATTAGGGTAATTAAGATTTAACTTTATAATTAGATAAGTAATTATACCTAGTATTATTGATCTTATTATAAGAGGGTAGTGGGAGGTATAATATACTATTGTAATTAATAATATAGAGTATATTATATAAGAAAGAATATTAGTTTATAATATTAATTAGTAATAGTTTAGGAGTATTTAAGGGGGATCTAGATATAAGAAGAGATAATATATAGGATTAAGGTTTATTATGAGCTATTTGAAAAAAATAAGTGAAAATATTAGGTCTAATATTAGTCTTCTCTAATAATAAATTCTATTCTTAATATAATTACTTGATATTATTTAAGTCTATTAATATAAATACTTTTCTATAATAAACCTATTACTATTTGCCTTATTTAAGAGATTGTATAGCTAAATATTAAAAAGTATGCTTAGCTATCTTAGATTAAGGACTTATAGTAATATTTTTAATGTAATAAATTCCAATATAAATATATTAATAATAAGGTCCTATTCTACTATATAATTATATATATTAAGCAATATTCTAGATACTATGCCTATAGATTTACTATTAGTAGAATTATTATTATCTATTTAATTAAATATTAAAAATCTACTATTAAATATCTTATACTTTACTTTTAAATCTAATCTATAAAATAACCCTATAAAAGTTCTACTAATTAATCTAATATTAGAATAATTATTATTTTATTTCTAATTTAACTTTATAAGGGTAAGAGTAAGTAGTTATTCTTAAATTAAATTTATATTTTAATTATTAAATAAAGTATTATTAAATAGCTTACTATAAAGATTATATAATAATTAACAAATAAAGTCATTTCTAAAAGATAGACTATTAATATAAGAACCTTAAAGACCAAGAAGCAGACTACAAGGCTCTAAAAAGAAGAATAAAAGTTAAAAATATAAGGAGCTTCTAAGACCAAAGGGTAGGCTATAAGGTTCTTATAATAAAAAAGGTAGAGGTAATTTAGCAAAAGACTAAGGCCAAGTATACAAAGATATTATCAAATCAATTAAAAATATTAAAACTCTAATCTAGGCACCTAAAACCTAGATAAGCAAAATACTACTAAGAAGTATAATACTAATATAGCTATCTTTATAATTAAAAGGCTTATTATAAATATTATATATACTTAGGCATAGAGAGGCTAGGGAAAGGATATAAAGGGAAAAGGTAGAAAACTAATAGCAAAGAATATTAATTATTATAAAGCTATCTAATTCTCTTTAATAAATAAGGCTAGAGTAAGTATAGCCTATAAGGTATAAACTAGCACAATATCCAATAGTACCAAAATCTACCTATACTTTAGAGATAGCTAATATAAGCAAATATTATCTATATGTAACAAGCCGGTCGGTTCCAACTGTATTAAACTAATTAGAGTGTAAGGTTTATTGTTAGCAGTATGGTCAGGTATGTATTGGTAATTAAGCAAGTATAAGGGTATTTATAAGAGGTATTATATTTGGTAATAGTTAAAGATATTTAAAGTAATTAAATTATATTAAAAGCTAATTAGGATTATTCCTTATAGTAGGTTATAATCTATTTATATACTTCTATAATAATAGTAATACTATAAGTATATATAGTATATAAGGTATAATACTTATTATGCTTATTGCTCTAATTGCTCTATTGCTCTATTTCTTATTGGTTAAGTTAGGTCTATAGGGTAGGTTATGCCTTGTTATATAAGTGAGGTTCTGCTAGTTGTGATTGCTTAGTCTTGTTATGAGTTATAATATGATGTTCTCTCTCTATTGGTCTTGTCCTCAAGGCCACTATAATAGGTCCCTTTAATTTTCTTATAGGTATTCCTAATTTAAACTTGTAAATTATTTTTAAAATACTAATAGTATATTAGGTAGGGTAGTAAAATCTTCTTTTATCTAGAAAAATTAAAAAATCAAAGATCTTACTAATTATATTAGTTTATTTGATTAAGTCCTTGATATAGTGTGTATTTATTGTGCAATTGTTAGTTTATTATATATTATTATTAAGGGTTTATCTTATTGTTCTAAGTATATATGGAGTTATAAGAGTTATAATTGTATAGGTATTAAGGGTACTACTTGTAAGTCCTCCCTTGGTTTTTTCTATTTATCTTCCTGCTAATCTACATATAGTGCTTTAAGTAGTAAAAGAAAAGAAAAAACTATATTAGTAGTATTTAAAAATGTAAAATAAATTAAATTCCTTGTATGCTTTTTTGGAAGTTTCCTAGAAGGTGGTTATAGAGACTTAGTCCTAGATTATAGTTGCTTTTACTAAGTTAGAATGTTTGGAGAGATTAGAGGATAATTTGGAGGAAAAAGAAGCTTTAGCTATAGAGGCAATAAAAGCTAAGGTTATTATAGAGAAGGGGGCGCTGTAAGGTATTATACTAATACTATATCTTAGTAATATGGATTTTTCTTTCTTATTTATTGAAGAAATGTTTCTAGTATCTTTAAGTAATATATAAGATATATAGGGGGTTCCTGTTATGACCCAGGCACCTAAAGGCGGTAACCCTGGGCAGAATCCTGACCAATCAAGCCAAAGCTACCCTAGACCTATATAACCAACCAATAAGAATAAAGTCAAATGTACCCTATTTAACCTAACCAAAGACCACAACAAACAAAGTTAAACCAACTCTATTCAACTATTATAATAATAGAACCTTAGATATAGAAGTATATAAATAGATCATAGCCTACTATAAAGAACGGTCCTAATTAGCTTTCAATATAACTTGGTTACCTTAAATATCTTTAACTATTACTAAATATAATATCCCCTATAAATACCCTTATATTTATTTAATTATTGATATATACTTGACTATATTGCTAATAATAAACCTTATACTTTGATTGGTTTAATATAGTTAGAATCGATTGGTATATTATATATTGAAAGCTTTTATTTAATTGGTTACTTATATTAATAATTAAGTAATATTAACTATATTTAAATCTATATCCTTTGCCCAAGGATCTTAAAATTAAACCTCTAAGACTCCCCCTAATATAGATGCTAATAAAAATATTAAAATAGAAGAATCCTTAGAAGAAGAAGAGAAAGATAATATAAAGAGAAAGATTAAATAATTAGAAAAAAATAATTAATATATTAAAAGAGCTATTAATTACCTTATTACTAACTTTAATATAGCTATAGGCTAGAAAAATAATAAAATCAATAATCTTTAAAATATTATTAATAATCTTAGCAATAAGCAACTTAAATAAAATACCTAATACAAATAATATCTTAAGAAAATAAATAACTTTATAATTATTAAAAAAGATTATAGAGAAATCCTTAAACCTAAGGAACCCCTAATATAAAATGGTAATTTAAGTACCCTTTAAGAATAGTTAACCTAAATAAAAAGCTACTATACCTTCTACCTAAATACCTTTAAATAAAAATAGCTTAAAGTATAGTATACTATAGGAAAATTAGAAGAAAAAGTACTTTAAATTATATAATTATACCTTAAGGAATTTATAGAAAATATTATTATAGAATAATTAATTAAAACTAATAAAGTATTTAATAATTTTAAGAGATTTAAAAAAGAATTAATTAATTATTTTAGTATAGCTAATAAATAATAATAAGCCTTATAAAAACTTAAAAAGCTTAAATAAACCAAAGCCTACAATATCTATCTATCTAACTTCCAATATTATATTACTAAACTCAATTAGAATAATAAAACCTTAATTAACAAATTCTATTAAAAATTAAAGGACAATATTAAAGATAAAATTAACTAATAAATAGAACTCCCTAAGGAATTCAAAGATTATATAGCCTATACTATTAGAATCAATAACTAATAATTTAAAAGAAGACTAAAAAAGAGATTAAGTAAGAAATATACCCCTAATACCTTTATAAAAATTAATAATACTCTAATATCCTATAGAACTACCTTAGGAACAATAGAACTTAAAGCTACCTAATAACAATAACTAGACCTATCTAAGATTACCTACTATAACTATAGTAAAAAAGGGTATAAGAGTTTTAAATATAATAAGCTAAAGATAGGAAATAAGTTCAAACCTATACTAGAAGTATAGAAAACCCTAAGAATAATAAACTATACTCTAATTATAGCTAGAAAAGATAAAATACCTAAAGATTAAACCCTAATATTAGAAGGAAATATACCTTAATAAAAAGGGATTACCCTTACTATAGTCTAAAATATATTCCTTATAAATTAATAAAAGATTAATAAATATATTTAATAATATTAGAATATAAAATAAAAAGGAATCCTATGCTTATAATTAGATAACTATAAATAAGCCCTTAAAATAAATATCCCTATAATTATTTTTAATATTAATATTAACCCTAAAATAGATATTCTAAAATAGTAAGATATAATAGAATATAATAAGAAAGAATACTATTATTAAAAAAGGTAAAGTATTATATTTAACTAACTATTAAGGGAATATAATAGTATAAAATCTAATATTTATCTTATAGTAAATCCTAAAGTAACTATAAAAAATAAACCTATACTTATCTAATTTAAAGACTAAGATAATCTAAGATTAGACCCTCTAAATAAACAATATATTAAGATTGTATAATTCTACTATTACCAAGATATATACCTCATATACCTAGAGAAAAAGTAAAATAATAAATATTTCCTTATTAGACTAGTAGACAAGCCTATTAAATAAGTATTAAATAGACCCTATAATAAATAAATATTTATAAACTAGCAGGGACCTAATAATTCTATAGCTTATATAGAATATAAAAAAGACCCCTTAAGCTATAAAGACCTTCTATAAAACCAATACCTAGACCCTAAATATAATAAGTATATTGCCTTAAAGGTATAAGACTAGTATAACCTTAAAAAACTTTTAAAAGGGAAACGCCCTTTATAGAAGAGCAATAAGAGTAGTAAGATAATCAACTTATAGAGTTACTAAAAGAACTCCTTACTAAGGCTCTATATATTACTATTATAAGATAGCCCTAATATAGACTAATAATATATATAAGGATTAGTAAAAAATAGTATAATATTATAGTAAATAGTAGAGCTAAGAGGAACTATATTTGCCTTTAAATAGTTAATAAACTCTAGCTACTATAGTAAATAAAATTAGAACCTTATAATATTATAAATCTTAAAGGTATTATATTTAATTATAATAATAGAATTATATAGAAAGAAATTAATTACCTTAAAATATTTATTAAAGAAAAGAATTAGAGAATTACCTTTAATATTATAAATATTAGGAATAATAAAATTATTTTAAGGTACTTATAATTATACTATTATAATCTAAATATTTATTAGTATATTAGCTAGATATAAATATTAAAAGAGTATAATATAATTAGTAATATTTCTAAGTATTATAAGAGATCTTACCCTTCTAGCCCTAATTAAGTAGAAGACTTAAGTAAGAAAAAAACCTTACTATCTAAAGGAACTAAATATAAATATAAAAATAAATAGAAAAGGCAAAGATAAAGGATTATTACCCTATTTAGAATATAATTCTAATAAATTAATAATAGCCTTAAAGAAATAAAGAAAAAAGTAAATAATAAATTAAAAAATATATTATCTTAATATAGGATTTATAAATAACTCTTTATAAAAGAATTAGAAATAAGACTATTTAAGTTTAATTAATAAGATTATAAAATCATCCTTAAAAATAAATTAAATACCTAATTTTACCCTATCTATAATCTCAACTAAACTAAACTTAATACCTTAAAGAAATATATTAAAAACATACTATAAAAAGAATATATCCATATTTCAAATTCTAAAGCTAAATACCCTATCATATTTATACCTAAGAAAAACAAGAAACTATAACTTATTATAAACTACTAATAGCTTAATAATATCACTATTAAAGACTAAATTTTATTACCCCTAATTAATAGAATAAAAGATAGATTATATAATACTATAATATTTACTACCCTTAATCTTAAAGGAGCTTATAATCTTATATATATTAAAAAAAGATATAAGTAGAAAACCACTTTCCAAATAAAGTTTAGATTATTTAAATATCTTATTATACCTTTTAAATTTATAAATATATTAATAATATTTTAATATATAATTAATAATATACTTTATAAATATCTAAATATCTTTATTATATACTATTTAAATAATATTCTAATCTTCTTTAAAAATAAAGAAGAATATATAAAATATATTTATAAGGTCTTAAAAGCCTTATAAAATACTAAGTTATTAATTAAATCTAAGAAAAGCAAATTCTATACTAATAAAGTAGAATTTTTAAGGTATATTATTACCTCTAATCAAATTTGTATAGACCTTAAGAAAGTTACTATAGTATAGGAATAAAAGATCTCTAAAAATATAAAAGAAATCCAAGGATTCCTTGGATTTATAAACTACTACTAACAATTTATTAAAAGATTTAGTAAAATAATAATACTACTTATAGCCTTAATAAGAAAGGGAGAAATATTCAAATAAAATAAAAAAGCCTAAGAAGCCTTTAAAATCTTCTATAATATTATTACAAAAGAACCTATTCTAGTTACATTTGACCTAAATAAACTAGTTAAATTAGAAATAGATTCCTTAGATTATATATTAAAAGCCTAAATAGGATAATAAGATAAAAAAGATATCTTATATCCTATTATATTCTACTTATATAAGCTATATAAACTAAAGCTAAATTACTCTATCTACAATAAAGAATTTCTTACAATTATTAATACCTTTAAAGAGTTTAAATACTATCTTCTAGGGAATAATTATAAAATTATAATATATATAGATTATAAAAATATCTTCTACTTTACAATAATATAATAGCTTAATAGAAGGTAATTTAAATATACTAAGTACCTTTTCAAATTTGATTACCAAATCATCTATATTAAAGGAATAGAAAATAGATATACTAATATAATTAATTACTACTTAGATTATAATATAAAAAAAATAAAAGTAATAGAACAATTGCTTATTTATAATAATAAAAAATACCTAAAATAAGTATTAATTAATAGAATAACTATTAAAGCAAAGAAACTTATTATTACTATATATATAAAGCTACCTAAAAAACACATCTAATTAGAATTTACTATACACCTTATAAAACAAGGAATACCCTTATTAAAAGAAATCAAGGAATATAATAATACCCTATTAAATAATAAGAAA
Organism: Calonectria pseudoturangicola; assembly: GCA_013403825.1. Taxonomy (NCBI): domain Eukaryota; kingdom Fungi; phylum Ascomycota; class Sordariomycetes; order Hypocreales; family Nectriaceae; genus Calonectria; species Calonectria pseudoturangicola. The sequence continues at coordinate 1,376,845 of VTGA01000005.1, read as the reverse complement.
ACTAATAAATTATAAGTACTAGAAGAAAAGCAAGAAAACCTTCTAAAATATATATATAAATACCCATTATATAGATATAAAGGAATCTATAAAACCCTTAAATAAATCAAGTAGATATTTTCCTTTAGTAAAATAAAATAAAAAATTACTAATTTTATAAAGAAATATAATCTCTATTAAAAAATAAGATCTTTATAATATAAACCTTATAGAGAACTATAACTATTACTAATAGTAGAATAACTATAGGACTTAATTATAATAAACTTTATTATAAAATTATCTCTTTTAATAGACCTAGCTATAGGAGTCTACTATAATAGTATTTTAATTATTATTAATTATTTTATAAAAATAATATATTATATTCCTTACTAAAAAGTAACCTTAGCTAAGAAACTTATATATATCTTTTACTAATATATTATAATAGTATATAAATTGCCTAGTAAAATCCTAACTAATAGAGGATCTATATTTGCCTTAAAGTTCTAGCAAAGCCTTATAGTATTAATAGGGCTAAATTATAGGCTTATTATTATATTTAGACCTTTAGTCAATAGATAGATTGAATAATAAAATCAAGAAATTAAAGTATATTTATAATACTATATTAATTATAAATAAATAAATTAAATAGAAAAAATTATTTATTATAATACTTATATATAATACCTTAGTTTACTTAGCAATTAAGAAGACCCCTGCATTTACTAACTTTAACTTTAATTTAAATATTTTCTAACTATTTTAAATAGGTATTTTTAATAAAAAAGCACTAATAAAAGATAATAAATTATAAAAACTATATAAAAATCTAAAAACTAAGCTAGAATTTACAAGACTAACAATAAAAAGATACTATAATCTTAAAAGGCTAAAGAGACTATCCTTCTTAAAGGGAGATATAGTCTATTTAATAATAAAAAATCTTATTATAAATTAATAAAATAAAAAACTAGACTTTAAATATATTGGATCTTATATAATTATTAAGAAAATCTTAGAAAATAATTATAAACTTAAATTACTAGATATTATATTAATCTATTTAATTTTTTATATTTCTTTACTTAAATTAATAGAAGATATAATTAAAGTTAATATAAGATTAAAAATCAAATTAGAAATAATTCTTATAGAAAAGGAATATATAATAGAAAAAATATTAAAAAGAAAGAAAAGTAATAAATATTTCCTAATAAAATGGAAAGGGTATAATAAAAGCAAAAATTTATAGAAACCACCTATATACCTTATATATTACTTAAAGCTATTAGAAGCATTTCTTTAAAGTTAGTGTAAAGGAACTTAAGCAAGCTACTCTAATTAATAACCCTATAATCCTTAAGCAATTATACCTCTAATAATACCAATACCTCTACCTACTCCCTTTCCTCTAATTTATCTAAATTCTTATAACCCTAAGAAATTATCTCCTTTACCTTCTTATATAAATAATACTCCTAAGTATATAATCATTATAATTATACTAAAGTATTTATTAAATCTACCTTAGCCTTTTCCTTCTCTATATTAATCTAATCCTTCTCCTAAGAAACTTACTTAATTAAGTAAAAATAAATATTAAGAGTAAGATAAAAGAAGAGAGTATACTTATATATCTAAGCAAAAACACCCCTAAAATCACAATTAGAGTATTTCTTCTCTATATAAAATTTATAATAGTTTTTTCCCTTAGCTACTATACAAGAAAGCCATCCAATATAAAAACAAGCTAAATAATAAGGCATTTTAAAACCAAATTTATTAATTAATTTAATAATATTTTTTCAACAAGCTTCAATTACCTTAGGATAAAGCATAACCTTAATAATATAACCTAATATTCTATTAGTATCTAGAATAATAAAAATAAAAAGAGAAAGAACATATAGTAACTATAAGTAAGGAAACTGGCCTATTTACCTAGCCTTAGAATAAGACTAATAGAAGGAGAATATTATATTATAACCCAGGCACCTAAAGGCAGTAACCCTAGGCAGAATCCTAACTAATCAAGCTAAAGCTACCCTAGACCTATATAACCAATTAATAAGAATAAAGTCAAATACACCCTATTCAACCTAATTAAAGACCACAATAAATAAAGTCAAACCAACTCTATTTAACTATTATAATAATAGAACCTTAGATATAAAAGTATATAAATAGATTATAGCCTACTATAAGGAACGGTCCTAATTAGCTTTTAATACAACTTAATTACCTTAAATATCTTTAACTATTACCAAATATAATACCCCCTATAAATACTCTTATACTTACTTAATTACCAATACACACCTAACCATACTATTAATAATAAACCTTATACTCTAATTAGTTTAATATAATTAGAACCGACTGGCATGTTATAGTTCCTATATATTTTTGCTTTTATTATACCCTTTTTATTTTATTAAGAAATATCTATTACTTTCCCTTTATTCTAATATTTTTTCTACTATATATTCCTTTTCTTTAGAAATTACTTTTAGTTTGATTTTTAATCTTATATTAACTTTAATTATATCTTTTATTAGCTTAAGTAAGGAAATATAAAAGATTAGATAGATTAATATAGTATCTAGTAATTTAAGTTTATAATTATTTTTTAAGATTTTCTTAATAATTTTATAAGGTCTAATATATTTAAAGTTTAGTTTTTTATTTTATTAATTTATAGTAAGATTTTTTGTTATTAGGTAGATTATATCTCTTTTTAAGAAGGATAGTCCCTTTAGCCTTTTAAGGTTATAGTATCTTTTTATTACTAATCTTATAAATTCTAGCTCAATTTTTAGATTTTTATATAGTTTTTATAATTTATTATCTTTTATTAGTACTTTTTTATTAAGAATGCCTATCTAAAGTAATTAGAAAATATTTAAATTAAAGCTAAAGTTAGTGAATATAGGGGTCTTTTTAGTTGCTAAGTAAATTAAGATATTGTATATAAGTATTGCAATAGGTAACTTTTTTACTCAATTTGTTTATTTATAGTTAATATAATATTATAGGTATACTTCAATTTCTTGATTTTATTATTTAATCTATCTATTAATTAAAGGTCTAAATATAATAATAAGTTTATAATTTAGCCCTATTAATATTATAAGGCTTTATTAAAACTTTAAGGTAAATATAAATCCTCTATTAATTAGGATTTTATTAGGCAATCTATATATTATTATAATATATTAATAAAAGATATATATAAGTTTCTTAGTTAAAATTGCTTCTTAATAAGGAATATAATATATTATTTTTATAAAACAATTAATAATAACTAGGATACTATTATAGTAGACTCCTATAGTTAGATCTATTAAGAGAGGTAGTTTTATAATAAAGTCTATTATAATTAAGTCTTATAATTATTCTACTATTAGTAATAGTTATAATTCTTTATAGGGTTTATATTATAAGGATCTTATTTTTTAATAGAGATTATATTTCTTTATAAGGTTAGTAATTTTTTATTTTATTTTATTAAAGGAAAATATCTACTTGACTTATTTAAGGGTTTTATAGATTGCTTTGTATTTGTATAGTGGGTGTTTATGTATATATTTTAGGAGGTTTTCTTATTTTTCTTTTAATACTTATAGTTTATTGGTTTTCTTATTATTTAATAGAGTATTATTATATTTTTTAATTTCTTTTAATAAAAGTATTTCTTACTCTATAAGATAAATAATAAATTCTAATTAAATATATTTTTTAGGTAGTTTTATATATATAGTAGTAATAAGTTTCTTTACTTTAATAATTATTTTACTAATTAGGGCTTATTTTAGGTAGTTTTTATTATTATAGATAAGCAATTATTCTATTACTTTTATTTTTTTTATATTATAATCCAAATAATAGCTAATTATATTAGTATATTTATTTTTTATTTTTTTAATATAAATAATTTAGTAATTAAATTTAAAAAGGTACTTAATATATTTAAGTTACCTTCTATTAAATTATTATATTATTATAAAGTAGAAGATATTTTTATAGTTTATATATATTATAATTTTATAGTTATTTCCTAGGAGATAGTATCTAAACTCTTTAAAGGTATTAATAATTATAAGGAATTCTTTATTATAAATAAGATAGTTTAGTTCTAGTTTATATAGCTTATATAAGTAGAATATAATAGAATATAAGATATCTTTTTTATCTTATTATTCTATTTAGGCTCCTAATATATAATCTAAGGAATCTATTTCTAATTTAACTAATTTATTTAGATCAAATATAATTAGAATAGGTTCTTTTATAATAGTATTGTAAAGGGTTTTGAAGGCTTTTTAAGCTTTTTTATTCTATTTAAATATTTCTTTCTTTCTTATTAAGATTATAAATAATATTATTATTTTATTAAATTCTTTAATAAATTATTAGTAGTAATTTATAAATCTAAGGAATCTTTAGATTTCTTTTATATTCTTAAAGATCTTCTATTCTTATATTATAATAACTTTCTTAAAGTCTATATAAATTTAATTAAAAGTAATAATATACTTTAAAAATTCTATTTTATTAGTATAAAATTTGCTTTTTTTAGGTTTAATTAATAACTTAATATTTTATAAGGCTTTTAAGACCTTATAAATATATTTTATATATTCTTTTTTATTTTTAGAGAAGATTAGAATATTATTTAGGTAATATATAATAGAGATATTTAAATACTTATAAAATATATTATTTATTATATATTAAAATATTATTAGTATATTTATAAGTCTAAAAGATATAATAAGATATTTAAATAATCTAAACTTTATTTAGAAAGTAGTTTTCTACTTATATCCTTCTTTAATATATATAAGATTATAAGTTCCTTTAAAATTAAGGGTAGTAAATATTATAATACTATATAATCTATCTTTTATCTTATTAATTAAAGGTAATAGAATTTAATTTTTAATAGTAATATTATTAAGCTATTAATAGTCTACAATAAGTTATAATTTATTATTTTTCTTAGGCACAAATATAATAGAATATCTAGCTTTAGAATTCAAAATATAAATATATCCTTTCTATAGTATATCTTCAATATATTCCTTTAAGATATTAAATTTAATTTAATTAAGATTATAAATAGAATAAAATTAGATATTTAATCTATCTTTAAGGATAATTTTATAATTCTATTAATTAAATTCAAGTAGTCCTATTTCTAATTCTTTTATAAAGAATTATTTATAAATCCTATATTAAGATAGTATATTTCTTAATTTATTATTTACTTTCTCCTTTATTTCTTTAAGACTATTATTAATTTATTAGAATTATATTCTAAGTAAGGCAATAATCCTTTATCTTTACCTTTTCTATTTATTTTTATATTTATATTTAATTTTTTTAGATAATAAGATTTCTTCCTTACTTAAGTCTTTTATTTAATTAAAGTTAAAAGAATAAGATCTTTTATAATACTTAGAAATATTACTAGCTATATTATACTCCTTTAGTATTTATATCTAGCTAGTATACTAATAGATATTTAGATTATAATAATATAATTATAAATACCTTAAAATAATTTTATTATTTTTAGTATTTATAATATTAAAGATTATTCCTTAATTCTTCTCTTTAATAAATACTTTAAGGTAATTAATCTCTCTCTATATAATTCTATTATTATAATTAAATATAATACCTTTAAGGTTTATAATATTATAGGGTTTTAGTTTTATTTACTATAATAGCTAAAGTTTATTAACTATTTAAGGGCAAATATAGTTCCTCTTAGCTCTACTATCTACTATAGTATTATACTATTTCCTACTAATCTTTATATATATTATTAGTCTATATTAAAACTATCTTATAATAGTAATATATAGAGCCTTAATAAGGAGTTCTTTTGATAATTCTATAGATTAATTACCCTACTACTCTTATTACTCTTTTATAAAGGGTATTTTTCTTTTAAAAGTTCTTTAAGATTATACTAGTCCTATACCTTTAAGGTAGTATATTTATTATATTTAGGGTCTAGGTATTAGTTCTATAAAAGGTCCTTATAATTTAAGGGGTCTTCCTTATATTCTATATAGGCTATAGAATTATTAGGTCTATATTAGCTTATAAATATTTGTTTATTATAAGGTCTATCTAATACTTATTTAATAGGCTTATCTATTAGTTTAGTAGGGAAATATTTATTATTTTATTTTTTTTCTAAGTATATAAGATATATATTTTAATAGTAATAAAACTATATAATCTTAGTATATTATTTATTTAGAAGGTCTAATCTTGGGTTATCTTGGTCTTTGAATTGGATAGGTATAGGTTTATTTTTTATAGTTGCTTTAAGGTTTGCTATAAGGTAAATATTAGGTTTTATACTATTATATTCCCTTAATAGTTAGTTAAATATAATACTTTATCTTTTCCAATAGTAATATTCTTTCTTATTATATTCTACTATATCCTACTATTTTAGAATATCTATTTTAGGGTTAATATTAATATTAAAAATAATTATAAGAATATCTATTTTAAGGGCTTATTTATAATTATCTAATTATAAGTATAGGATTCCTTCTTATCTTATATTCTAATATTATTAAATATATTTATTAATCTTCTATTAATTTATAAGGGGTATATTTTAGATTATAGTAAGGATAATCCCTTCTTATTAAGGTATATTTTCTTCTAGCACTAAAGTCCAATCCTTAGGCATTTTATTTTTTCTAGCTATAGTTAGGGTACAATTTATTATTCCTAGGGTTTTCTATACTTCTAATATAGATTTAAACTTATTCCCTATCTTTAGTTTATTATATTTAAAGCTCTTATACCCTTTTTTACTATAATTATAGTAAGTAACCTTAGATAGGTCTAATTATTATTATTAGATAGCTCTAAGTTCTATTACTTTTAGAGCAATTTTATAGGATATTAAAATATTATTAATTTTTATAAAGGTATTAGGGATATACTTCTTACCTAATCTCTTTTCTAGTTTTCTTTTAAATTGTTAGTTATTAATTCTAATAGTATAGGCTATATAATCTTTAAATTCCTTAAGAAGTTCTATTTATTAGTTGATTTTATTCTTAATATTATCCTTTAGTCTTTAATAGAATTTATTAATTAAGATTTTATTATTCTAATTAAGTTTAGTAATATAATATTAAAAGTTAGATAGATAGGTACTATAGGCTTTAGTTTATTTAAGCTCCTTAAGTTTTTATAAGGCTTATTATTATTTATTAGCTATATTAAAGCAATTAATTAATTCTTTTTTAAAATTCTTAAAGCTACTAAATACTTTATTAGTCTTAATAGATTGCTTTATAATAATATTTTCTATAAATTCCTTAAGATATAGTTATATAATTTGGAGTACTTTTCCTTTTAGCTTCCCTATAGTATATTATACTTTAAGCTATTTTTACTTAAAGGTACTTAAGTAAAAGGTATAATAGCTCTTTATCTAGATTAACTATTCTTAAAGGGTAATCAAGCTACTATCCTATATTAAAGGTTCTTTTAGTTTAAGAATTTCTTTATAGTCCTTTTTAGTAATTAAAAAGTTATTTATTTTTTTAAGGTATTATCTATACTAGGTACTTTATTTAAGTTACTTATTACCAAGATTATTAATAATATTTTAAAGGTTATTAATTTTATTATTCTTCTAGCCTATAGCTATATTAAAGTTAATAATAAAATAATCAATAGCTCTTTAAATATACCAATTGTCCTTTTCCAACTATTTAATTTTTCCCTTTAAATCATCTTTCTCTTCTTCTTCTCCTAAGGATTCTTTTATTTTAATATTTCTATTTATATTTATATTAGGGGGAGTCTTAGGGGTTTGGTTCTAAGATCCCTAGGTAAAGGATATAGCTTTAGATATAGTTAATATTGCTTAATTATTAATATAAGTAACTAATTAAATAAGAGCTTTTAATATATAATAAGCCAGTTGGTTCTAACTGTATTAAACCAATTAGAGTATAAGGTTTATTATTAATAATATAGTTAGATGTGTATTGGTAATTAAGCAAGTATAAGAGTATTTATAAGGGGTATTATATCTAGTAATAGTTAAAGATATTTAAGATAACTAAGTTATATTAAAAGCTAATCAAGACTATTCCTTATAGTAGGTTATAATCTATCTATATACTTCTATAGTAATAGTAATACTATAGGTGCATGTAGTATGCAAGGTATAATACTTATTGCACCTATTGCTCTAATTGCTCCGTCGCTCTGTTTCTTATTGGTCAAGTTGGGTCTATAGGGTAGGTTATGCCTTATTATATAAGCGAGGTTCTGCCGGTTGTAACCGCCTAGTCTTGTCATGGGTCGTAACACTATATAATATACTAGACTTATAATAGTATATAAGTATATTAAAGCTCCTTAGTAAGAAATAATATAAGAATATTTATTGAAAAGTCTAATCTAAAAATAAACTATAAAATAATATATAATAATCCCTACTATATATTCTCTTAAAGTCTATATAAGTTTTAGAGATATCTAATAGTAATATATCCAATCTATAAAATAAATCAAATAAGCTTCTATAAATAGTATTATTTAATATTATAAATAATAACTATTAAATTAAGGTAAAATAAGGAATTAAATCCTATAAAAATAGATTAAGAAAAAGATAAAAAAAAGAATAATAGATTAGGCACTCTATTAAAAGTAATAGTATAAATATATATAGTTAAGTACTAAACTAATTACTATAAAGAATAAAAGGTAGATCTATTTATAGTAATAGCTATAATAAGCAAATTTAAGTATTAGTAAATACTATTAAATATTTAGAATATAAGTTTATAGAGAAAAAGAGAATATTCTATATAAAGGCTTAATATAAGCTAATTCCTTATAAATAAAATATATTTATAATAATAAACTTTTATTAAGTATTTTATAATATTAATACCCTTTCTATATATATATATATAATATACTATTGGAAAATTAGCAATAAGGAGATAAAAGAGCTTAGTTAGAAAGAGTAATCTAAATGCTTAGCAAGAAATAGTTACTATACTTACTTATACCAAAAATGCTTTTCTTTTAATAGTATTATACTAACTTATAAGATCTATATAACTAAGATCTATATAGGTAATATAGCTTATACTAGAAATTTATACCAAGCCCTTGGTTATAAATATATATACCTTAATACTCTTAAAGGCCTAACTCTAGTTAAGAAGAGATTAATTGGAATTAATACTTACTTTGATTTTATTATAAGAATTAAGATTATAAAAAGTATTAAATAGAGCATAGCTTATATATATTATATAAGAGATTATATAACTCTATTCCTAAATAGCATTTAAGATTTAACTACTATAGTATTATTATATTCCCTTTTATAGTTCTTAGAGGATATTTATATATCCTAATATAGTCTATAGAAACTAGCTCCTAGTAATCTATCTAAGCTACTTTTTATAAGATAAGGAGTTGTAGAGCAAGTATTATTATAGCTAATAGAATTTAATCCTTATTACTAGTATATTAGAATTAATAAGGATAAATTAGATAACTAGGGGGAGCTAGTATATAGAGTTTTAAGCTAGATCTATAATAAGATAGAGAGAAATAAACTATTAGTTTGGGAAGAAATGTATATAGTATATATTATACTATTAGAAGAATGTAATATAAAAGCCAATATGCTCTAATTATTAGAAGAGATAGTAGATAAGTTGGGTAAAGTATATAATAAGAATGATATTAGCTATACTAAGGATCCCTAGCTTTATAATTAATATAGTAAAGAGGAGCTAGAGTATAAGGGTATAAGAAGCTTTCTTGATAAGATTCTAGTAATTGATATATTCCTATTAAATATAATACTATAAGTAATTAAAGCTAAAAAACTACAATTTACTATTAATATAATCTAAGGTGGAAATAATAATATATAAGTATAGATATATAAGTATACTTTTAGTTAAGAGTAGGATCTAAATCTTAAGCCTTATATTTATATTTCTAAAGATAATTAGATTTTAAATATTAATAATCTTTAAAATCTTATAAAAGTATTCCTAATTTTATTTTCTTTTAGATTTAAAGTATTATAATATAAAAAGAAAATAGAATTAGACTTTTAAAAGTATAGTTTCTAGCTTATTAAATATATAAATAATAGAAATAATTCTAGTACTAGAATAGTTATAGTTTTATTAAAGTATAATCTTAGACTTTATATATAAATAAAGAGGGTAATATAATAATATAATAGTTAATTTACTAATTATTTTATTTTTCTATTTTTAGTATTTAATATTCTAGTTTAAAGTAAGAATAGAGATATAAATATATTAAGTATTTAGTGGAATAACTTTCCTAAAGTTAAAAGGATTATCTAGTTACTAATGTTTAAGAGACTAATAGAGACTTAGAAGGAATTAGAGAATGGAAAGAGTATAAAGGATTAAGATATTAAGAAGCTCCTTTAGTATATATTATACTTTAGGTATAGATAGGCTATATTATAGGAGTTATAATTAGATATATATAGAAAGATTAATATATTAATTATTAGATATAGGATTCTAATTATTTGATTTATTTTAAGTCCTAATAATATTATAAATCTAATAAAATTGTACTTAATAGTATATTAATAAGAAGATAAAGATATTATAGAGGTAATCTTATACTAGGCTCTTTAGGATAAATATAAAAGGGTAAAATTAATAATAAATAATCCTATAAGCTCTATTATATTTTTCTATTATAAAGTAAAAATATTTTTTAAATATTATATTAAGATTAAAGAGGAATTAGTCTTTAGATAGATTAAGCAATATTTTAATATTATTAAAATAAATAAATATAATATTCTTTATATTTATAGATTACTTTAATTTAAAGGTAATTTAAAATTTAAGAACTTTATTAGGGATTATATAAGTAATAAAGATTATAAGAGTTTAATAATAAAAAGAAAGGTAATATTAAAATATATTTATTTAATTTTTATTAAAGTATTATATAATTATATTTATTTATTTATTCTTAATAATTTACTTTTATAAATATAAATTTAATTTAAAAGTTAATATTAAATCTCTTCTAGGATCTAGATTAATTAGCTATATTTAGTAATAAGAATATAAATAGGATAATATATAATAATATATCTTACCTTATAGCTAATATATTATAATTTTTAAAATAGTTTAATAATAAGGCTAACTTTTATATAAATAGAGTTTAAATATATATTTATATTATAATTTATATTAAATATTACTATAGTAAAGAAGGTGGTAAGAAGCCTATTTATTAATTCTATACTCCTTAAAAACTTTTTAAAAAAAGCAAATTTAAAGTAGATAGTATACTTTAATTATAATATTTATATTCTATAATTAATTGCTAAAATAAGCTAATAGTAATTAGCCTAAGGTATAATTATAATATCTCTTTTATTAGAATATAAACTAAGACAATAATACTAATATACTACCTAATAAATTATACTATAAAGATCTAAGATCTAATCTAGAAGAGGGTAGCTATTATAGCTAAGCTATTTCCAATAATTAGTATAACTAATACTATTAGGCTATTAGTAATAATAATAAACTATAAGGCTAAGACAAATATAAATCATTAATATTTAATAAGGATTGTAAATAGGCTATTTACTAAGTAACTACTCTTATAGGTAGAAGTAATTATATATTTCTTAGATTTACTAAATAAGTTCTTTAGTACCAAATAGTAATTATATTTAAATATAATAATACTATACTAAGCAATTTACTAGTACTAATTATACCTAAAATAATATAATATTACTATTAGTAAAAATAATAATTACTATTAGATTAAAAAGATAAGTAAAAGTAATAATACTAATATTAATTCTAATATAAATAATAATAATCTAAATAGTAATAGTAATAAGATAGAAACCAAGCTTGGTATTAAGAGAATATTAATTAGAATTAAAGGTAAGAAATTATTATATATTAAAGCTTATAATTACTATAAAGAGATATTATAAATACTTTACTTCTATGATTATATATCTTTAATTAAATTAAAAAAGAAGGTTTAATCCTTTATAAGGTAATCTATAGTAATAGAGTTTAAAAGAGCCTAGAAACTAGAAAAGGGCTAGGTATAGGTTCTAAGGCTGCTAGGGATGTATATAGTGCTATATATAAATGGGTTTCTTAATAAGGATTTTAATATTAATATAGATAGAGATAAATATTATAAGTAAATAAGGATATAATAGAAAGGCTAAGATAGAAAGATAGAAGAGCAAAGAACTTTTATATTAATAGATCTTATATTAGAGTTATAATATAATATTTTATACTATTTATTCTATAGAAAGAGTTTATAATATTAATATTTAGTGATATTAATAGGATCTAGGAATATTAGTAATAGTAATTATATAAAAGACTTTAAATTATCTTAAAAAATATTTAACTTTTAAAATAATTAGTAGAAGATATATAATAAAATATAAAGTAGTAAGCTACTATAGGGGATAATAATATTTTAGATAATCTAGATGATTTAAAGTATAATAATATATAAGATCTATTAGATCTAATAACTATATATTGGTTAGATAAAATAGGCTAGCTTAGCTAACTTATATAGTTAATATAAGGGGCTATAGTTTCTAATTAAATAATAGCTAGCTTAGAGTCTTTGGCTAAGCTATTAAACTAATTCTATAAGATACTTATAAATATTAGTAAATCTATTAATAATCTTCAAACTATAGCTTTAATAAAGATCTCTAAGTAATATTAATTATTTATAATAATTAGGAGTAAGATTTCTATATAAATCTAGCTAAAGTAGGTAATAAAATAATAAGACTAATATAATAAGGAAATCATTTAGAGAATCTAAGATTCTAATAAAGATTAGATTATATAAAATATAATTAGTAATATAGAGTTATTATTAACTTATACTTTTATAGATATAAGAGAAGATATTATAAAGATCTTAGAAATAAATCCTTAAAATACCTAGGGACTAAGTATTAAAGTTATATTTAGACTTATAATAATATTTCTTTATATTAATAAGCAAATTATAAAGAGATTTATATTAAATAAAAGGTAGGAAATTACTTTCCTTCTAATATATTACTACCTTAATAATATTCTAGATAAAGATAAAAATAATAATTTTAATTATACTAATATTAAAAATAATAATTAAGTATAATTATATAAATTCATTAATAAAAAGGATAGTATTAGAAAGTCTAGGGTTCTTAAGGTATTAGCTAAGCTATTTACTAGTAAAAGTATATTATATAAGCTACTTATAATAGTACTATTAGAGGCTATAATAGTATAGATTAATAGGGTAACTATATACTCTACTTATAGAATATAGCCTAATTAATCTAATAATAAACTAAATAATAGTAATATTATAATCTTTATAAATAGTAATATATAAAAGAAATAGTAGATAAAGTGGTTGCTTATTATTGATAAGGTAAGTATATTAAGCCTCTAGATACTTACTAATATCAATAAGTAGCTTTATACCTTTCAAAAGTTAGACCAAGATTTTGGCAAGATCCCTATAATACTATTATTAGGAGATTTTCACTAGTTCCACCTAATATAACATAAATTACTACTAATGCCAATATTTACCCTTAGACTAGAAGATAAATTAAAAGAATATATACTATAATCCCAATTTACTACTATTATTATATTAATTAAGTAAATTTATATAATAAAAGACCTAAAATTATAGCAATTATTTACCTAGATCTATTAAGGGTAGTAAGACTAATCTAATATAAAGCTACTTAATAACCAATACTTTTAGAAAGATCAAGCTATACTATAAAATAAGAATATTATAATTATTATATTACTTAATAGTACTAAATAATCTCTAAATATAAATATAATCTTAGAATTTTAAAGGTATTATTAAAAGCTAATTTAGATATTCTTATCTTAGTATTATTAAGGGAAATCCTATAAGATACTAATAATAAAGAAGAAGGTAACTCTTATAATTAGTATTAGGAATAATAATAAGATCTATATATTAATTATATTTATATTTATCCTAAATATACTAATTATAATAACCAAAAATATAAAAATAAATTTAAAGCTAGTAAATAATACTAAGTATATTACTATAGAGATTATTCCAAATACTAAGAGATTCCTAGGCTATTAACTTACTCCTAATATAATCATTTACTTTAAGCTACCCTTAGGCATTATCTTATTATCCAATTTAATTAAGAACCTTCAATTTAATTATATACTACTAGGCACAATCTTACTTACTCTAATATCTATTTAAATACCAATTAAAATAAAAAAGAAAAAGGCTAAGAAAAGGCCTTAGCAAAGATATAATACAAGCTACTAGGGGCTTTCTTATACTACTATATTTATATATATAGATTATAAGATCTAGGGCAAAATCCTTATATAGATTATATTAGAGCTATAAGGGATTATAATAAAATTAAACCCTATAATAAGATAATTTAAACCTTTAAAATATAATTTATATAGCCTTTATATATAACTATTATAATATAAATTATTTAATAGTATTATATTACTATTAAAAGTATAAGTAGAGGATATTATTAAAAATAAAATCCTAAAAGAAATACTTAATAGTAAGGCTAGGCTAGAAGAAGTTTATAAAAGAATAATAAAAGAAGCTTAATTAATATTACTATAAATAAATAAATATATAGCCTAAGTAAATATATTATAAAATTAATTATCTTTCTAAAAATCTATCTTAAACCCTTATATAAATAAGACTTAATTAACTTTATAATATATATAATCTATATATATCTTTATCTTATTAAATATTAAATATAAAAAAAGTAAAAATATAATAATTAAATAAAGAATTAAATTAAAAAATATATATATTTATTATATAAAATATAAAGTAATATATATTATAATATACTTAATATTACATCTAGTAAAAGAAAGGAGAATTCTATCTAATCCCAAAGGCTAGGTAAGATTAATCCAGGCCAACTAGAGGGCTTATCTTGGTTCCAAATGGGATAACTCTCCTAAAGCAAACCAGAACCAAGCTATGCTCACTTAATCAAGCCATACTAACAAGGATCATTTTACAAGAATAAGCACTCAAGATATGGGCTAAAAAAATGAGTACTTAATAACTTCTTTCGTACCAAAAGACACAGGAATGTGCCCGTCCGCCGGTGGGAAGTCGGAAGGCAGGCTAGGCGGGCAGGTCAGAGGCTCCCTTGCACAATTAGTCTTTCGGTATGATATTGGAAGGGGATTGAAAGCTTGGGAGAAAGAAAAGATCGAAAAGGCAAAAGGATAGAATATAATATGGAAGATATAAAATAGATTATTATTGAAGTAGCTTGACCTTGAAGGATAATAAGAAATAATAGAATATTTATTATATATTAGTGTAAAGAATATATTTAGAACTCTAAGAAAAATAGAAAACTCTAAATATATATAAGAAAAAGAATATAAGTTTAATTTAAGTAATTTAGAAATAAGACCTTTTAGTAGGCCTTTTTTTCTTCTTACTATTTGGCTTAGTAATTAATAATCTTATATTAGATTGAATAGAGGTTTGAGGTATATTAAATATATTAGGTATATTATTTTCTTCTTTTATTTTATTAGAGTTGGAATTGTAATTATTATTATTAGAATTTACTAAGATAATAGGGGAAAGGGTTATATTTATAGTAAGATTGGTAGTTAGAGTAGGTATACTAGAGCTTTTAAGTCTTTTAGGTATAGGTATATAGGTATTTGAACTTTATTAAGATAATTTGGAGTTAAAGGGTATAGGCCTCTTGCTTTGTAAGGGAGTTATGGATTATTCTATTAATTTTGCTTATAATAATCTTACTTATATTAGTTCTAATTTTGGAGTTATTTGTAATAATTTTATATATAAGGTTTCTATTTGTAGAGGTATAATTTGGGTTAGTTTTATTAATTTTAATTGTAATTACTTTTCTTTAAAAGATTTCTTAAGTAAAGTTTTGAATATAAACCTTATTATTATAAATTTATTAGTTTTAGATAAACTTCTGTTAGTCTTTGAGGATAAGGCTTTATTAGAATTTAATAATAATAAAATACTCTTATTTAGAAATATCTAAGAATCCGGGATAATAATAAGAATATAATTATTCTTGTTCTTAGGTAGGTTAACTATTAAACTATAGTTAAGAATATTAATAACTCTGCTTATAAGGCTTATTGGAATCTTAGAGATAAATTAGGTATCTTTCTAGTCTATTATTTTCTAATAAAGAATAAAGTATAGTAGAGTTTAAATAAGAAAGATAATAAAAACTTAAAAGGAATGAAAGCCTTTAAAAGGACTTTTAGTTAATTAATTTAGAATAATATAAGTAAAGTATTGGATAAATGTATAATATTTAAGTTAAGTATTATTAAATAATAAAATAAAGTCTTAAATTAGTTAGATTAAATCTATATTAATAATCTATTTAGAAAAAGTAATAAATAGATAAATAAATAGAAAACCTTCTATTTTAATAAGTTCTTAGAGCAAAGCACTTATTTTATATTAATAATAAATATAATAATAACTATAGTAAATAAGATAGAATTACTTATGCTTAAAATCTACTATCTTATATAAGGCCGATTAGTACTTGGTATCTATCTTTATTACCTTCTTTATTACTAAAGATATTAGTCTTATATTCTATCCATTCCAATATATATAGATATACCTTTCCAGTAAAGAAGAACCATTGCTCTTCCCATTCTAAATCAATAAGCTTATAGCCATAGAAAGCAGCATTTAAACTTATATAGATTTCTATAAAAAAAGCCAATTAATATTCCTTAAGATATAATATTAAATATTTAGGTAATAATATAAAGGGGGCAAGTAGAATATAAATTTTATAAATAGCTTTAATATTGAGCCCTTTTATTAGATATTTATTTAATATTAGAAAATATTTTAGAGTATTTATTTAATTAAAAAAGAATATAATTATATTACTCTTTAAATTCTTTTATAAATTATAAGGCTTATATAGAGGGGGAGTATTATTTAAATTGGAAGTAGGAGTAGGCTTTAATAGGGATATAATATAGGAAATAAAGATATTAGAATATAATGATTTAGATTGTATTCTAAATATTAGAGGGATAATAATTAAGTAATAGAGATAGGGAAGATAGGAAAATAATATAGTAAAATTGATTAAATAAATCTAATTATTAAATACTTTTACTATTTTCTAGGTACTCTATTATTATATAAATATAATAATAAGTTAAACTTTTATTATTATATTATAAGATAAGAAAGGAAATAAATATAATATTTTATTTATATATTAAAATAATAATCATCTAACTTAGCTATAATATTAATAGATAAATATTATTTTATTATATTATTATATTTTAAAATGTAAGGTTAAATAGGGGGTAATACTATCTTAGTATTTTAGTATTAGCCTAATAGTAATATTCTAAGGATATATTATAATATATAATTAAATTATATAGTACTAAGTATATAAGGGGAAGGGATATATATAATATAAAGTTTTATATATATTAGATAGGGAGAAATCTATAATATATACTAATTAAAGAATACTCTTATCCTAACTTATAAATTTAAATACAATAGTATAATAAAAGAATTTAAAAAATAGAAAATTAAAAGATTTTATTTAGTAAGACTTATCTTTAGCATAATCCAAATAATATAAATAATAAGATATTAAAAGAATCCTATTTAAATCTCCTAATATATATAGAATATAATATTATATACTATAATTATATTAGTAAATAGAATAAGAATAGATTTACCTTTAGTTGTCTTTCTTGAGCAATTACTTGGTTAAGCTTTAGGTAATATATAGGCTAATCTTAGATTAAGAATATTTAAGGATGTTTTTAATAATATAAATATAAATATAAGCTTAACTTTAATAAAACCATATACTATTACTTATTTAATAATACTAGGTTATATTATATAAGCCAATACTATATATCTAGTGTTAGAAAGGCTATCTTCTACTATAGTTTCTAGTGTTATTTTTATAGATCTAGCTCTAGAATAATTATTAATAGATAGTTAATTAATAAGCTTAAGTAATATTTAATCTAATATATCTAATACTAGTAATACTAATAATAATAATATATAAATAGAGATATTTAAGGCTTAATTATACTAGCTATTACTAATAAATATACCTTAGAGGCTAAGGGAGAGGCTAAGAGGTTCTTATACTAGGTATATAGTAGATCATTAGAAGCAAGATTCTACTATAGGGCCAAGCAATATAGCAAGAATTGAAAAGTAGGAAACTAAGGGGTAGGAAACTAAAGCTTAGATGTAATAGCTACTACTATAGGGTTTGACTTTAGTATAGGTACCTTAGAAGGATTCTAAGAGAAAAAGAAAATTAAATAAATAAGAAGATAATTAATATAAGTAAGATAAAGTAATAATAGTTAAAGTTAATACTATTAAATCTTAGAGATTAAGGGTTAGGATATAGATAGGCTGAATACCTTTAACCTATATTCCACTAGCCCTACAAGCCCTATAGTCTAGAGAATCCCCTTAGATATCTTATCCTTTAAGATAAAGGGAATTTTTGAAAAGAAGATAGGAGGAGAGGTAAGAAACCTAGCAGCAAAGACTACTAGCTGCTACTAAGTCTTATTTATTTATTAAGGATATTAGGTTATAGCAACTAGAACTTATACTATCTTATCTCCTTATAATATTAGATTTTATATAAGCTATAAATAATTTAAAAAGAGGCTAAAACTATTATTATAATTTATTAGTTATAAGAGATTATATAAGTAGGATAAAATTCTTAATAGAGAGGTAATATATTGTTAAGAGGTAGAAGGTTAAAAGAGGGAATTTTATATATAATAATATATAATCCCTACTATTAGAAAGTTTACCTTTACCTATTCTTATAATTAAAGTAATTAATTTAAGTATATTTTCTTTAAGTATATATTAATAAAATAATAGAGATTATAGTATTAAAGATAGTAAGTAGAATTACTATAGAAGGTAAAGTTGATAATAGGCTTAGTAATTAGTAAATAGTAATCTTAATAAGTAGATTTAGGTATTGGATATTATAATTAAATACTTAGATAATAAGTTTAAAAAGAAGAAGAGGCTATTATATATAAAAGCTTAATATAAACTAATCCTCTATAAAAGGAATATATCTACTATAATAGACTTTTACTAAGTATTCTATAATATTAATATTCTTCTTATATATATATATATAATATACTATAAGAAGGTTAGTATAATAAGTATAGAAGAGCTTAGTTGGAGGGAATAGGTAGATTAATTTATAAAGTATAGATATTGTATATATTCTTATTAGGATTGCTTTTCTATTAGTAAACCTATATTAATATATAGGATTTATATAAATATTATATATAATGGAAATATGCCTTGTAATGGTTACTTATATTAGGCACTTGGTTATAAGTATATATATCTAGATGCTCTTAAAGGTTTGATATTGGTAGAGGAGAGGTTGATAGGGCTAAATACTTATTTTGGCTTTATTATAAGAATTAAAATAATAAAAAGCATTAAGTAAGGTATAGTATATGCCCAATATATTAAGGGTTATATAATAGTATTTCTAAATAATATATAAGATTTAATTACTATAGTATTATTATATCCTTTATTATAGTCCTTAGAAGATATTTATATATCTTAGCATAGATTAAAGAAGCTGGCTCCTACTAATTTATCTAAGTTATTTTCTATTTAATAAGAAGTTATAAAATAAGTATTACTATAGTTAATAGAATTTAATCCTTACTATAGGGATATTGTTCTTGATATAGATAAGTTAAATAGCTAGGGTAAACTAATATATAGCATTCTAATCTAAATCTATAATAGAATAGAGAGAAATGAGCTATTTATATAAGAGAAAATATATATAGTATAGATTATTTATTTAGAAGAGCATAAAATAGAAAATAATAAATCTTAGTTACTTAAAGAGATTGTTGATAAGTTGGGGAGGTCTTATAATAAGAATGATATTGATTATAATAAAGATCCTCTATTATATAATCAATATAGTCAAGAGGAACTAAAATATAAAGGTATAGGAAGCTTTATTAATAAGATCCTTATAATTAGTATATTTCCTTTAGATATAATATTATAAGCAATTAATACCAATAGACTCTAATTTACTATTAAGATAATTAAATATAACTAAGATCTGAACTCTAAGCTATATGTTTATGTTTTAAGAAGTATAGAATATACAAATGCTAATAATCTTTAGTACTTTAAAAAAGCCTTCCTAATATTATTCCTTTATAGTTTTAATAGACTATAATATAAGGAGAAGAAAGAATTAGATCTTTAAAAAGGTTCTTTCCAAGCTATTAATAATCTTTATAAAGATAGTAATATTAGGTTTAATATAAATATAACTTTATTAATATAAAACCTTAGACTCTATATATAGATAAAGAAGGTAATATAATATTATAATAGTCATTTTACTAACTATCTAGCTTTTGCATTCTTTATATTTAATATAGAGGTCTAGTAAAGGAATAGAGGAGTAAGTATATTAAGTATATATTGGGATGATTTCCTTGAAGTTAAAAGAATCATTTAATTACTAATATCTAAGAGGCTGTCTGAGGTATAAAAGGAATTAGAGGCTGGAAGGAGTACCGAAGATATAGATATAAAAAAGCTTCTTTAATATATATCCTACTTTAGTTATAAGCAATCCATATTGTAGGAATTGCAGCTAGCTATATACAAAAAGATTAAATTATTTATTATTAGGTATAGAATTCTAGCTATTTGGCTGACCTTAAACCCTAATAATATTATAAATCCAATAAAATTATGCCTAGTTATATATAGAAAGGAAGATAAGGATGCTATTAAAGCTACCCTTCTTTAGGCTCTTTATAATAGATATAAAAGAGTTAAATTAGTAATAATAAATCTAATAAACTCTATAATATTCTTTTATTGCAAGGTCTAATTATTCTTTAAATATTATATTAAGGTTAAGGAAGAGTTAGTATTTAGTTAAATTAGATAGTATTTTAGTGCTATTAAGACCAATAAATATAGTGCTCTTTATCTTTATAGGCTACTATAGCTTAAGGGGAACCTAGAACTTAGTAATATTATTAGTACTTCCTATAAAAATAAAGTAAATAATAAGAATTTAATAAGGGAAAGGGAGGTAATATTAAAATATATTAATTTTATTTTTAATAAGGTAAATATTTCTATTAGCTTACTAAGATAATAAGAAATTAATATAAGTTTGAATATTCTTATATAGGATCTAAATAAGTCTATTGCTTTTAGTAATAAGAGTATAACCCAGGTTATATATAATAGTATATTCTATCTTATAATAAATCCCAAATGCTTCTCTTAATAGTTTAAAAATAAGGCTAACTTTTATACTAGCTGAGTTTAGATATATATTCATATAGCAATATATATTAAATATTCTTATAATAATAGAAAAGGTAAAAAGCCTACTTATAGGTTTTATATGCCTTAGAAGCTATTTAAAAAGAATAAATTTAGAATAGATAGTATACTTTACCTATAATATTTATATCTAATAATCAATTATTAAAGTTAGCTATTAGTAATTAGATTAAGATATAATCATAATATCTTATTTATAGGTATATAGACCAAGATAATAATACTAATATATTACTTAATAAACTATATAACAAAAATCCAAGATCTAATTTAAAAGAGAATAGCTATAGTAGCAAAGCTATTCCTAAGTATTAGCATAATTAGTACTATTGGGTTATATAAAATAATAGTAAACTATAAAACTAAGGAAAATCTAAATTAATAATATCTACTAAGAATAGTAAATAAAATATTTACTAAATGCTTATTATTATAGGTAGAAGTAATTATATATTTATTAGATCTACTAAGTAAATTCTCTAATACTAAGTAATAATCATATATAAATATAATAATATTATATTAGGCAATTATATAGCATTAGCAATATCTCTAGTAATATAATAAAATTCCAAGTAGTAATAATAATTAGCCTATTAAAAAGATAAATTATAGTAATTATAGTAATAGAAATAATACTAATATTAAGCCTAGTGCTAAGATAATTTTAATAGGGAGTAAGGGAAAAAGATTACTATTTATTGAGGCTTATTATTATTGTAATAAGGTACTCTAAGGTATATATTTCTATAATTATATATCTCTTATTTAAATAAAAAAAAAGTAAGACTTTTCTTATAAAAGATTAATAATAATAGATTTTAAAGCAAACTAGTGTTTAGGAAGGGGCTAGGTGTAGGCTCTTAGACCTATAGGGAAGTATATAATACTATATATTAATAGCTTTCTTAATATAGACTTTAAGATTGATTTGAATCTAGAAAGATACCAAAGGTAAGAAATAGATTGCTAAATAGATATAATTATAATATAAAGAAAATATATTAATATAAGTGCTAGAGTAGTAGTATAATATCTTATACTTTTTGTACTATAAGAGGATTTTCTTATAGTAATATCTAATAATATTAATAATATTTAGAAATGCTATAAATATTAACTCTTTTAATAACTATAGACTATTATAAGTAATATCTAACTTTTAAAGAGATCTATTAAAGATATATAGTAAGATATAAAGCAATAGGCTATTGTAGGGGATAATAGTATATTGGATGATATTAATGCTCTAGGATTTGATATTTAAGATCCTATAGGCCTACTAATAGCATATTGTTTAGATTGAGTTAGGTAGTTAAGCCAATTTATTAAGATAGTATAAGGTACTATAGCTTCTAATTAGGTAATTGCTAGCTTATAATCTCTTATTAATTTATTAGGTTAGCTTCTTAAAGTCTAGGTAGATATTCTTAATTTAGTAGATAATATTGAGGCTATTATTCCTCTAGATAGTAATAAGTAATACTAGCTAACTTTAGTACTCTAGAGTAAGCTCCTAATATAAAGTTAATTTAAGAGGATTAAGAAAGAATAGAATAAGTAAGATATAGAGTTAATAGAGATAATATAAGGCTTAAATGAAATAGAATTAGTATAGAGCATAGGTATAAGCACTGAGGTATTATTAAACTATACTTTTGCTGGTATAGGAGAAGATGTTATAAAGATATTAGAAAGAAATGCTTGAAATCTTTAAGAACTAAGAATTGAGATTACTTATAGGCTAGTAACTACCTTTCTATTTACTAATTGGGTAATTATAAGGAAGTTTACCCTAAACTAGAGATAAGAGATTGCTTTTCTTTTAGTATATTACTATCTTAATATAATTCCTAGAGAGGATTATAATAAAGATAACTTTAATATTAGTAATATTAAGAATAATAATACTATATAGCTATTTAAGTTCCTTAGAGGAGAGGGCAATATAGGGAAATCTAGGGTTATTAAGGCATTGGTAGAATTATTTGCTAGTAAAGATATATTATATAGACTGCTAATAATAGTAACTTTAGGAGCTACTATAGCATAGATTAATGGTATAATAATTCACTTAGCTTGTAGGATAAATATAAATAAATCTAGTAGAAATACTAAGGATAGTATTATTATAATCTTTATAAATAAGAAGGTTTAAGAGAAGTAGAAAAAGAAATAATTATTTATTATTAATAAGGTAAGTATGCTAGGTCTTTAGACTCTTTATAATATTAGCAAATAACTTTATGCCTACTAGGTATTAAATAAAGACTTTAGTAGGATCCTAGTAGTATTACTATTAGAAGATTTTTACCAATTTTACTTAGTAAATTATAAATTACTTTTAATATTATATTTTATTCTTAGTATTCTAAATAAACTAATAGTATATAAAATCTAGGCTTAGTTTATTACTATTATTATACTAATTAAGCAAATTTATATATCTAGGGATTCTAAGTTACTATAGTTATTAATTTAAATCTAATAAAGGTAATAAAATTAATCTAATATAAACCTTCTTAATTATTACTATTTTTAAGAAGGTTAAGAAATTCTATAGGAAAGAGATATTATAATTATTATTTTACTTAACAATATTAGGTAGTCTCTAAATATGGATACTATTTTTGCTTTCTAAAGGCAGTACTAGAAGCTAGTTTAGATCTTTTTGCCTGAGCATTATTAGGGCAAGCCCAATACCCTGCCTATATTAGAAGAAGAGGCTATACTTATGGTTAGTATGGGGGATAATAGTAAGCTTTGTATACTATCTATATTTATATTTGTACCTAGTATGCCCATTATAGTAATAAAGAATATAAACCTGGGGTTAAAGCTTGTAAATAGAGCTAGATATACTATATTAGAGATTATCCTTAATATAAAGCTATTTCCAGGCTATTAGTTAGCTCTAGATATTATTCTCCACTTTAGTCTACCTACTAGCCTTATTCTTTTATCTAAATTAATATAGGGCTTTATATTTAAGAATATACTACTAGATATAATCCTACTTATATTAATAACTAATTTAATATCTATTAAAGAAATAAAAAGAAAGTTTAAAAAGAGGCCCTAGTAGAAATATAATGCAAGCTAGTATAGACTTCCTTATATTACTATATTTATATATACTAATTATAAGATATAAGATAAGACCTTAATTAAGATTATATTAGAACTATAAGGGAGAGATATAAGGATATATCTTATAATAAGGCAATTAGAACCAACAAAATATAATCTATATAGCTTATACATATAATTATTATAATATAAATCTCTTAATAGTATTATATTATTATTAAAAGTATAAAAGAAGGATATTCTTAATAATTATATTCTACCTAAAATATTTAATAATAAAATCAAATTAAAAAGATTATATAAGATTATATTAAATAAGAGCTAATTATTATTATTAAATCTATATATCTTATAGTAAAAAAAAATATTTAGATCTTTAAAAACCTTATTCTTTTTTTATATTAATAGTAAAACCTAATTAAATCCCAGTTTTTATTAACTCTTTGCAACTACTAATAGCTAGAAATTTATCTAATAAAACTAAAAGGATATTACTAAATATAAATTTACAAAATATACTAATACCTAATAACAAAATCAAGGCAATTATTATTTCAAGCTAAAGTCCAAGCAAAGGGAAAGTAAATCGAACCTCTAGGGCAGATTTTTAAGATTAATCTAGCCTAATAGGGTATAGTCATTTGCTTACTAATCGGGTAATTCTTAATCCACCAGTCAAAAGGCCAGTGACAGGGATCAGGGATTAGCATGTGGTTTCTCCAGAAGGGGACGGAATTTTCGGAAGAATTAAGACCATCTTTCGTACCGAAAGACATATCAATCTAAACCATCATGCTCCCGATAAGACCCAGTATCTCAGGCCCATCTGTGAATGTGCATGTGGAGCCTGTCCGCCGCCATCAGGTACATCGCCGTAATCGACACAATGACGCAGAATGGGCCGCTGTGAAATCTATGATCCACAGACTTTATATTATAGAGAGGAGAAAGGAAGTAGAGGTTCTAGCCATTCTAAAGCAGAGCAATTTTAATACGGGGTACTACACGTTTGCCTGCCTGCTTTGTTACTGGCTGATCTTGCTAATAACAATGATAGCCGTCGCAAGTTTCATGAGAAACTGCGGGAATGGAAATTCGACAAAAACAGAAAAGCCCATCAGGATCGAATCGGAAAAAGTCTTTCCAGTACATTCGAAAACGAGCCTCGACTAGGAAATGAACATACAATATTTTCAACAGCCCAGAACATCGGCGCTGTCGATTTGGTGAGATCAGATTATCTGAATCGCTCATGGCCGAGTTCACAGCCTTGGCTACTATTTCTTAATCAACGCTTTCGTCCCAGTAAGCCTCAGCATGGACCCCTAATAGATAGCCCGAAAATTAACTGCCTTAGTGCTTATCGTGCTGCGTGACCGGGTAAACTGTTGCTCAAATGAGGATTCCTTATTAGCTCTTCAAAAACTACCCGAACAATTTTTGTCGCTTTCTAGAAGCTTGGACATGGCCCAAGCCTCCGACTATTGTGAGACATACCAGTTTCTTACTGGTTTGATGCCAGAGACTGATACAAGCGGTAATTATTTGCTTGCTCGCTGCATCCATGGGCTGCTTGGGGCAGTAGGGTCAATTGTCTCTCTGTTAGAACTATTACTCTATCTTGCGTCTAATAACCTCAGCACCACAGATTCGTCCTGGGACATAGACTATACTTTGGTGAGTGTTTTAGAAACCCTCATCAGGATGAAAGTGCCATTGCGAGCGTGGACCTGTCTTCTCGAATCAACATGTCGAGCTCTTGCGTTTCGGATTTTTACAGCAACGATTCGACAATGTCGGCTTGACGTATTAGCCAAGTTGAGTGAGATGGGATTTAATATAAAATCTATGGTTAATCGACAAATTCCCCTTGACATTGCACTTTGGCATGTAGAAAAAAGCTTACGAAGTATCATGCCAATCCATTTCTCATGAATTCAATCAGATATTGAAATGGTTCGGTTTCTTGTCGACTCTGGTGCCGACTTGAAAGCGGTTACAATCTGTGGATCTGACGAATACTCTTCAATTAGGGCAGCAACTACCCCGTTAGGAAGAACACACAAATTTGAAGCTGTCAAGCTTGTTTTAGCAACTGCAGAAATGAAGATAACTGAGTCCCAACTACTTCAAGCCTTCAATAAACTTGATGATGTTCCGGATAGAAATCAGATTGCAAATCTTCTATTTGATAACCTTGAGCTGATAGTAGAAAGGAACGAGCTTAAATATCCCATTGGGGCGCTGGTATACGCAATTCGATATGACAAACGAGATTTGGCGAACATCATTGTTGCTTCATTGGGAGAAATAGACAGGTCCACTCAATTATACATATCTTTAGCGGATGATGTACTTGCTTCACCATTATTGGAGGCAATAATCATAGGAGATGGTGCTTTTTGCAAGTTACTTCTTGATATAGGAATGAACCAAATCCCAACCGAAGGCTTACCTTCTGGTTTGCACTTCGCTGCTCATGCGGGCCAGGTTGAGGTTATGCGTTTCCTGATACAACGAGGTGCACTTATTGACCACGTCTGGGACCCGGACGACTTCTCGGACATGGTTGATGACATCTTGGCGGCAGAAGGCGCGCCCTGTGACCCAAGTGTGATGGTGAAGAAACTACACGTTGGACATCAACACGAGACACTATATAATGGAACTGCATTAACATGGGCAATACGGGCGAACCAGAGGCATGCCGTTGAATTACTACTACACATGGGTGCTGAGTGTGATTCAGAAGACTTCCGGCTGGCAGTCTACCATGGAAGCCTTGAAATAAGTCAACTGATACTTCAACACGGCATTACACCGGATATATATTGTATCCCAGAAATCATGGAAAAGCACAATGGCGACTTCGACAGCCTGATCACTCACTGGATGGTAGACTCAAGGCCGTCGACACGATACAATGAGAGCATTTTTGCGTTTGCGATAATGTATGAAAGAAATCCATTGGAATCCTGGCTACCAAGTACGGGCGAGCGTCGTTATGACGGCACGGCACTTCTAGCAGCAGCATACACTGCCATGAACACAGCAGATATCTCTCTTGTGCTCGAATTTCTTGATCAGAGGAAAACACCTGATTCTCCTCTTGAACAGTGGATTCTCCCAGAGACTTTGGCCTTGGCTACATCTGTTGCTTTTGGGGATATACATATGGCTTCTCTACTGATCAGCCATGGCATCTCGTTTTCATCGTCGGCCTTCAAAGTATTTCATGGCAACTACAATACCTATCTTGGAAAGTTTCGTATAAGCAATGAGGAGATTTACCTGAAGGATGACGAGGAAGACCATATCGATGTCATGCAGCGCTCCGATTCTTTGATCGGGGTTTCAATAGAATCGAACCAACCCGAAATCTTTGATCAGCTTGTGAGACATGGATACCGATCCTGTGCGGCAGATTTGAAGCGGGACCTAACTGATCGCAATGAGCTGATGATGATAAAAACCTTTGATTGGCTTGTAGATCATGGGTATCAGCCCTGTACTGCAGACTTACATATCGCTTTACGGCATTGGAATGAGCCGATAGTTATTAGGGTTTTGCAATCCCCCGGCTATACTCACGAAAATATCAGCGGTAGGCCGTCGCCGCTTTGTCAAGCTATTTCCAAAAAGATGTCATCTGTGGTCGAGCTGCTTCTAACCGATCAGGCCGTCATTGCTGACGCGGTACATGAAAAAGATTCGTCTTCCTATCGGACAGCGTTGCAATCAGCTTCAGCCGTCGGCAACATACAACTAATCGAGAGACTAATGAAAATGGGGGCAAATCCAAACGAGCCAGGTGGGGGACTTCGTCGTGCAACTGCACTACAGCACGCTGCTTCATATGGCTACATTGGAGCTGTAAAGGTTCTAATTGAGGCAGGGGCAGACTTTGATGCGCCGAGCTCAGACCCATGGGATGGGCGAACTGTGCTTGAAGCGGCAGCAGAACATGGGCATATTGATATGATACATTATTTGCTCCATGTGGGTGTAAAGACTACTGGAGATGGACAAGGGCAATATCTACGGGCAGTCAAGTTTGCTTCAGAAGAAGGGCATGCAGTTGCTGTTGACATTCTAAAATCTCATCGTCCTTGGACTAAGCAGGACCATGAGGTCTTTTGTGAAATATCTGTGTCATAGTAATACATTGAGGTTGTTGTGTTTTATTCACTAAACAGTATCATTCTGCATATCTTTATTCATCGGACATGGTGAATAACGTGTTAGTTGGATGCAACTGGTGGAGCCACTAATTAGGCAACCATCTCCTAGCAAAGGAGTTGGTTCTTGGCAGCTCTGCAATAAAACGTTTGGCCCAACCAACACATTCAAAATAAATGAATTCTCTCCTTCTCCTCATTCGCTTTAAAAATGGTACGAACTAAGACACACGCACGAACTTCAACCGGGGGTAAAGCGCCTAGAAAACAACTCAAGTCCAGAGGTGTCCGTGAATGCCAATTCCAATTTCAGGATCACGCAGGGAGCACCTACACCGTTGTTTGTAATGGTTGGACGCTCTCCCCAGGTGGCCAAAAGCTCAGCGTCCAGGTTTACTGCTTGGGAAACCTCACCGTCCCACCAGGAGAAATTGGCGCAATGCTGATACACTCCGGTGCATTCGAGCGGCCTGATTATCCACCGCGTGCGGATGTGTACACGGGCTTTTCCAACATTGAAGAATGCATCGAGCACCATCGGCGTGAGAAGCTATTTCGGAGGAGAGCTCTACAAGATATGAGACAGGCCGCCGTTGAGGGGCTTTCAGAGGAAGACGCGCTCGAAAGGCTTGATGAAGTTCGCGGCAAGGAGCCACTTCCACATATTGTACCAATATGGTGCAAATCCGACAAATCCTGGAACGGGTCTGGCGATCGCTATCGAAGCTGGATCTTCGTTATTACAGAGGAATGCCGTTCATGGGAAGATGTGCAAGAGAATGGGATATTATTGGTAAAATTCGACCTAGACATCACTCCGATGATCGAGACTTGGGAATACGACGATGATGTCGAGGATGTCCAAGAGGGCTCGTTCCTGTACGGCGATAAAGAAGGCTGGGTTTGGGTAGAGCGGTCCGGAGTGGAAAAATACACACCTGTTCATCGCAAGCTCCTTTGTGTACGAGACAGTCCAAACCGGTACCGTTACCACACTGAGGATGATTATGCCAACGGTCGTTACTCTTGGCAGACACCTGGTTCCAAAAGGCGGTTGTCAGACGAATGGGAATATCTCACAGATGCCTTGCCGGGTTGTACTTATCGGGCAGAGAGCTGCGATGCTTGCGATGATGAGGTGCTGCATTCGATATGCGAAAGGGAATTGTTTGAGCATTATCTTGATGAGGACGGACAATGCGTTGCTTGTCGTCGTCGAAAGGAATACAGGCGTCGGAGCAAAAGGATAGCGGCCAGGTCGCAGAGGTCTTGAAGCAGTTTAGACGCTAATGACTAAATCTAGTTCCGCATTTGTCTAATATATATTACCGTTGTCTGCTTAATAGGTTTCCGATATCAAATTACACTGTAACAAAAATGCACCTCGTCAGAAACACATTAATTTGTCAACGTCTCCTAGTGAGTACTATCTTAAGCGATGTTCCGGCCTAGTGGTCACTGACCAGGTCCCTGCACCCAGCGGCGCGGATCCATCAACGCCACGGCCAGTTAACATCGGTTTTTGCCCAATCACAACTGTGCACATCGCTAAGCGGCCCTTTGCCACAATGAGGACAGCTGAGACACGTGCGTTTGCATGTTCTCGAACCTACTCAAGTTAAACCATGTGGAAATTTTGCTGAAATATTGGTCCACTTTTTTTCAGCTTCGAGAAGCTAGCGAGGCCTAGACCAGTGAAACAACAAAACATTCAAATCCTTATAAGACGACCTCCATCACAAGAAATTTTCACTGAATTTGTGTAGCTATCACTTTTTTATTTCAGATCTCCATCATGAAGTTCTCTGGTTTTAGTGCTTTGGCGTTCCTTGCTTCCTCAGCCGCCGCTGTGCCGGGCTCCTACCAGTACCCCAACTGCAAAGCTGATCAATGTCTCAAAGCGGTATGAGATGAGATTTCGGTCCAATAGACCATTGTGCTAACAGCAATTCTCTAGCTAAATCCTGCTCGCAACGACTGCGCCTCCTTTTTGGCGACTACCGTTATTCCATGCCCAACGTAGGTCTGGAAATTGCCCGATGAAGGAGCCCTCGACTGAATTTGAACGCAGGACTGTTACCAAAACAACAACCACCACCGCCAATAAACCAAAGACAACCACCCTTTCGAAAACCGTGTCGACCTTCCCCACCAAGACAATCACCACCTCGGTGACGACGACGGTCACCACGATCGTGGATTTGGTGACGCGATCGGTTCCCTCTGAAGTGCTCCTGACCTCGACTGTTGTTATTCCAGCCACTCTCACTCAAGCCGCCGCTGGCGGGGCCAAGAAGCGAAAGGTGGCCGACATTTGCAGCGCAAAGACTGTCTCCGCGACAGCACTGCCAACTTGCGCCAAAGCCTGCTCAAACAACAAGGCGCGTATATCATCAGCTTGCTCATGCATCGGCGTCGGACCTAAGACCATCACGGCCAAGCGGTCCACTTCCACCGTCACTGTCACCGCCACTGCTACAAAGAACCCGATCGTCACCGTCACAAAGGTCAAAACCGTCACCTCTTTCGTTACACGAGAGCAGACGAGTTTTGTTCCTGCTACCCTGCTTACAACCGCCACCACGGAGGTTCCGTCGCTCTACACGGATTTCACCACTGTCTCCGTGACCAGCACAACCATCGTCGCACCACCTGCTTGTTCCGCATTTTACATCCTCGGTGCGACCGGGGGCTGGATGGCGGAGAGTTCGGAGCTGCCTGGTAGAATTGATCGGGTCACTAGTTTCAACCTGGCTTCGCGATTTGAACTTCAAGGAACTACCTTGTACCTAGCAGGCTCCCAGCGAGCCCTGGCTGCTGACACGGCAGATGGTCTCCCGGCGCCACTGAAGCTCTTCGAAGCTCCTTCGAGTTTGAACCCACTTATTTGCAACGAAGGTTCCAGCAATGGGCTCGATTGTCATTCGCAAGAGGGTTATAATGCATTCCTCTACGTGAATGCGGCAGGCGGTGTTTATGTAGGTGCGAACGTAGGTTTTTCCATGCCATTCGGCACTCTCAGAATGCAATCGGCTTGTCAAGGTTCACCTTGATGTCTGAACCAGGGTATAAAACATGTATATATCTTTTGCCTTTAGGGTTGAGATTAATATTCGATCCCAAAGCCCCATTTAAGCTTTTGTCTTTTATTGGATAAGAATTTATTCTTTATATTTTGTCTGGTGTGATGAAGAGCATAAATCGCAAGTCTAATCTGAAGCTACAAGAACAGCTCCTCGAAAACACTGTTCCTGGTGTTCCGATTTTCCCCACTCTCAAATTAGCCGTCTCATTTTATCTCCACCATGGAGCGACAGCATTATGCAATGTCTCACCGCGACTAAAGACCAGAACAGAGCGGCATCGGAAATTTGACCAAACGAGTAAACACGATCGTTTAAAAAATAAAAAATTGAAGAAGAAATTTGAAAAGAATAAGAACAAAAAATTAAACGTTAAGGTATTGGGGCCTGCTTCCCTCCCTGTTTCTGGACAATCAGCCTTGCCACCCATCACACGTTAACACGACCGTGGTTAGCACAACCGTAATGCCCGTAAATAGTCCCACAAGCGGCTGAGCCGTCGATCTCCGGACTAGGACAGTCCAGACTCAAGAATCACGTTTTGTGGGCCAAAAACGGATCAATCATGACAGGTGCTCCCTTGATCGCCCACGCTAGGCCGCCCATGTGAGCCGCTATTGAAAAAAAGAGTGGACATGCAGACACAAGAATGTCTTAGGCCCCACCACTCTAGAGATAACCATACTTTTAACTCATCCCGCTGGACTCCTTTTTCGCTGAAACGAGCCTGGTCGAGCTGGCTAGCTCGCAGATAGCGTCCGTCGAGGCGCTTTTCAATCCTTTCAATCTTGCCACATTATCCACTTTTAGCCAGCCATTCCGAAGGTGTCTGTTTTCTATATGGAGTGCTAACTACCCCTCCTGTTGATCAGATATTTTCTTGCATCTATTCTGCTGCTTTAGTCTCACTTAGATCCAGCCTCCAACCGCCACCATGCAACTTCTTACTGCCTCCCTTTTGCTCCTATTGAACGCCGGACCATCGCTCCAGCTTGAGCGCCCTGCTGCGATTGGAGTGCGATCACTCTTCGAGTTCAACCCATCATATGGCTCCAAGATCTTCTCCCGCCAAGATTGCGATGGCCAAATTTGCGCAGACGTCTGCATTCCTTCCGACGCCACGTGCTGCGATGTCACGGTCGGAATTTACTGTGATGCTGGTCAAACCTGCACAACAACAGACACTTGCATCGACGGCGGATCGAGTAGCGGCAGCAGCGGATCTACACCAACGTGCAGTGATGACGAGAAGATTTGCGCCGGCGGTACGTCACCCTAAAAGCTCAACCCATTTTTATTTGCCAGATTGAACTAACTCGGGTACTCTAGGCTGTATCTTGAAGACCAACAACTGCTGTAGTAGAGTAACGGGCGATTACTGTGAAGACGGAATGGAATGTCTTTCCGCGAGCACGTGCGACGACACCACTGGCAACGGTGCCAACAGTGGCAATTCTTCAGATGACTCTTCAAACAGCTACTCAGGAGACTCCTCCTCAGGCGACAGCTCTTCGTCGGGGAGTGGGAAGTCGTCTTCGACTTCCTCCGGGAGCAGTGGATTAGCAAAAAGCACCTCGACTGACAGCAAAGGTTCCACAATTGCTATTAGCACGACTACAGTTGTGTTCATCAGCTGTATTATTGCACTGATCTAGGAAAATTGAGCCACATATGATTTGAGAATTGGTAATTTAATACAATGATGAGAACTATTGTTTCGTAAACACACCTCACACCAGTGATCCAGAGTCCTTCCGATTATGTTCCTTTCAAACGAGTCCAGTCACTGACCAGGTGGGATTGCGACTGGATTCGCCAACTCTCCATCCACGTAGCCATCACCTCAAAACTTAGAGTGTCAATTATCCATATCTCTTTTTTTTGTGTGTGTGAAAATCCAACATCCATTACCGGCCAACATCACAAACCTCCCGATCAGCGTCAATCAGATTGCAAGACAAAAGGGCCACACTGGCCATATCTCCCTTCGCCATTTTTCTCTCAGCCATGTTCTCGTCACTTTCCTCTTTGCCCCCAACTGAACTCTTCATCAATGCTAGAGCCGATGTCGCAGCCTTGTGCATACTCTGGGCTCTTCGGACCTCGGCTTTGAGCCCAGGAGGGCAGTGGAATTTTATCTCCTTAGTGTCCATAATATGAAGGACATTGTCCATAATGTGTTGCATCTCAAGGTAGTATGATGCGCCGATTGAAATGAGCTTCGCAAATAACTGTACCGCATGATGCCGAGCTTTACTAGGCAATTTCTTGATAGCGCTTTTGGAATCCTGTCTCACTTTTTCGAGCTCACGGTAGCCCGTTTCCGTAACAGCAGTAGCCAATCTGATAAGCTCAGTATTGACCCAGTACCGATGGGCTACTAGGTCGCTGCATTTGACAGCCATCGACCCAACTGTTCCTTGACAGCATCCACATATTTACAGCTGATCTTCACGATTTCACCTTCAAATGTTGAAGGATTGCCTTGCCCAGACTGAGTGCCACAAACAGCACGAATATCTGCCGCATGGTCTGTTTCATCGGCAATTTCATTGGCGATGGTGGCATTGAGAAGTTCTGAGCTCTTTGTAGAAAAACAGAATTTGAGAAACTCAACTCGTTTATCGAGTTGGGATTCCCAAGGTAGGACTGGAGACAAAGTGTTGGATGTCATATTTGTTGTGCTGTGTGTGAGTCTGTTTGGACTAAAGAGTTCTGTGGGAAGATGAAAGAAATCTAGAGGTCAGTGTGGAGGACTTCTGTTCTATACGTGCACATATCTCGCCATCAAGGTCAAAATATTTAAAGTCTAAAAACTCTTTTGAGTTTCTCAAAATGACTTAAATGAGCTACAAGTGTGCAAACCACCAGATTACCAAACCTTCACTATTAACTGCAACACCCTGGTCCGCTTCACTACCCTACACCGATCAACTTGATCGCCAAATGCACAATGTGCATCAATAGGGAATCGCACAAATCCCTCAATAATTTCATACAATTCAATCTATTTTTTACTTCAACGGCATTCTTTCTTAGAACGAGGAAACACTATCTCTCAACACTGGACCAGGAACGATGCAACGCAAGCATGAGGGCTCATACTCGGCAAACAATATTAGGACTGAATATTTAAATCACTCAAATAGGCCCTAGAACGTTTAGTTTCTCTAAACCAAAAAATTAGTAGGAATAAAACTATCGTTATGGAATTACAGTTTACAGTTAGCTGGAATTCGAAGCACCTTTTGCGTAGTAAACCTCATTAGCAGGGTGTTCGATCTCACCCTGGTGACTAAGAGCAATTTCTCAATGTTTGGGATGTCACTATGGAGTCCATATTTAGTCATTCTGGTTTCCTTTTCTTCGAAGTTTAGGATACATCTTATGAAATTCTTTGCTCTAAACATCGCTTATATTAAATCAGCATAACTGCTGGGACGCAAAGTTCTGGCAAACGCTCGTCTACGGCAGCTGATACCCTCTGGGAACTAATTTTTAAATTGTATCTACTCGTTCCGGAACCCTTCGAGTGTTCAAAGCAAATCGAATGTTGAGCTCTCAAATAAAGTACAGGGGATGCAGAGAAACGTATGCCATAAAATAGAAGAATTATTCTATTATATTTTGAATAAATTAGTTATTACCTTATTTTGACTTTCTTCTTCCAAAAGAAAGTCTCGGAAAACTCCTATGTAGATAACTTTGTATTTGCAACTGGTTAAATTTATGAATAAAAGTAAGGTAAATAATGATGGCTATCATTCTATTAATCAATTTAACCCCAAAGCTGGCCAAATTTGCTAAACTGATCATCTTTGAGTAGCCTCTCCATCGCACTAAGCTCCAATGAGACAGTAACATCTAATCCGCCATTGGACAGTCTGGGGTAAATAAGTACAAATCCATCTGCCCCTTCGCCCGGAGTGCGAAATGCCTCAACTTGCCCCAAAGCGCCCCAGTCGCTCCTGTAGACTCCAATGTCGGCCCAAGACGATTGGACAACATCTGGACCCAAGAAAGCGTTGTACGCCAATTTAAAATCTGTAGGATCTGGACGAGAATCAAAAAGCCCAATAATCAATGGCACACGATTGGGGCCTTTGAAGGTGTTTAAGGATTTGCGAATCGCTGCTGCTGCGCGAGAATAGTTTGCGTCAGCTAGAAGAGTCGAATTGGCAAGTCTGTCAGTCATAGAAATCATTGAGGCGTTGCCGAGATATGTTGGTGACAGTGGTGGGCTAGTGCGGCCACGGATATTGACTGCGAAAGCGAATGCTGAAGATTGGTTGTTGTTGGTGTCGCCATCCGTAGTACAAGCACTGGGGTCGCTTCGTGCCAACGTCATATGTCGCCAAATGAATGCACACAAGGCATCGTGTGTAGAGAAGGCGGCGGCGGTAGCTTTAAGATCTGCGAGAGATTCAGGCGAAAAGCGGAAGATGCGCGAGGCAAGTGGTGGCATCTGAAATGTGGGAGCGGTTTGAGGCACGGGCGCATGGGCGCTGGGTACAAGGGCATACTCTGGAAAGTCAGCCACCTTGGCTCCGGGGATCCCCCTCATCAAGGGGCTGCGATCGTTTGATTGAGCTTCATATGCGGTGAAGGAGCTGGATCCAGTGGTTGCTGCGGTGTTGGTGGCCCAGGTATCAACAATTGTATCCAGCCCCGAAGCGTCGCAGACTGAGTGGTGGACCCCAACAGTGAGCAGAAGACCGTTCTCAATAAAGTTTGCTTGAGCCGCTAGCACCGGCTGTGTTGCCTCTGCAAAAACGCCAATTGGGCCTAGTTGCGCAGTTGAAAGTTCGGAAAGGGGAAAATGTTCCTTCTTGAGCTCGTCATACGATGGGAGAACCCCCGTAAGGTCATTGAACCTGTGCGTGGCATGTGTCAGTGGAATTCAGTATTGCACACTCGCGGTACACTTACAGGAATTTCACGCCATCATTTGAATCCACTACTTGAATTCGGTTGTGTTTTGGATCTTTACCATCTTCCGGACCCTTCATATTGGTCAGCAGCTGAGCAGTGAGAAAAACCGATATTTAAATCAGGGATTATACTGACAATATTTCCAGCGATCCATGGAATAGACTTGATCGTATGTGCCAGTCCGAGCTTTAAATTCTCATACCTGCAGAACTTATTAGTGAACTCTCGCAGAATAGTACACCATTTCGAGGCTCAGTACACTTCAGTTGGGTCGTTCCCAGGCTGCAGCCGGAAGCACAGGATCCAACGCGCTCCGTAAAGCCTCGGCATGTTCATATCCAAAGGTGTAAGGTTCAACGCTGACGAGACCTTTTGCAAACCATACATCTCTGGTGTTATGTGGTGGTTGCTGGACTTGGGTTTCAAGCCAGCTGGGCTGGTGGGAGTCTCGCAAATGGACATGATTGGTTAGGAGTGCAATGGAAAGGTCTGATAGAATAGGAAACAAGTGGGAAGTAATGATTGAAAGAAGGAGAATCACGAGTGTTTAAATATCTAAATAATCGAGAAATAGCAGTCAGATCCCTTGTCAATCAGGTCCCTATTCTGGTGTCATGCCGCTTTAATTCACACTGCGGCTCGCGCTAAGTGACGCTAGCGCCAACTGCATGATGATGCCCCATCGGCTTTGTGATCATTGATTGGCTGGCTCAGTGTATGCCAGATCAGGTCTAGCGCATGGCCCCTGTGTGCTGCCTCAGGCTTGGGAACCATCAGCAAACCTCTTCACCAACAATTGTTACCGAAATTCTTTTCTCAGCCAAAGTAATCTACTCCTAGCTTGATGTAAGACGAGTCCTAGAGGCTTAGGCACTGTCCGGACAAGGGGCAACAGCACTAGCCCTACCCTTGGATCCCATTGACGCATCATCTCATACCGACACGTATCACTCCTCTGTTGTCACGCCCCTTTGTTAATTCATTCCGAGACCGGACGTCGCGCCAGATATACCCATGGTATTGTCTACGCAGTGTCCATCATGGTGTACCGTGGAAGACCCAGTCGGGGGTGTGACAGGTGTAGGTGTGTATATCTAGGCTGCAACCGGCATCTGTCATTGGCTGCTAACATCCCACTGCAGGAAGGTGCATAAGAAGGTATGCGGCACCTATTCAAGGCCCGTTTTAAATTATGCTAAGAGACAAACAGTGCGATGAGAGGCGACCAGAATGTTCACGCTGTTTGAAAATGAGGAAGACATGTCCCGGCTATAGGAACGAAACAGATCTCATGTTCCATGATGAGACTTCCAAAATGCGGCAAAAGATTCGGCAAGGTCACATGCCCACAAAGGTACCAAATTTTAGCCTTGTTCACAATGCCCCATCCTCTTTCGCAACGTCTCCAAACCCAAATTACTCAATGTGCCCGTCATTGGAAGACTTTGCCATCTGTCACTTCTATCACACATCAATGGATAATCTGTCTGTTGAAGACCCTGTACGGCATCTGCAAACGTTACTCCCAACCCTCTACTTCACTAGTCAGACTGGTTCTGCTTTGCACCTCGCGACAGAGGCCGTCGCATTGGTTGCCTCTTCCAAGCTGGTGCGGGAAGCAGCGCCAATATCCAGAAGTAAATACGGGCAAGCTATCAAGGCAATCAACATGGCCATTCAGGATCCAATAAAGGTGGGCAGTGACCAGACTTTATATGCAATTCTACTATTGTGCGGTTACGAGGTCAGTCTTACCACTTCTTTCACATTTGACAAGGAATTTTATTTGCTGAACAGCTAGTCCGCAAGACTATGGTGTGGGGCTCAGATGAAGCCCCGAAATGGGGAACGCATATAGATGGAGTTGTCGCCATTGTAAAACATCGCAATAACAATACATCACACGCATCTGTGCCACCCAATTTTTTCTCATTTATAAGAAAGAGCGTGGTAAGGCTATCCACTGCAATCCTTTTTACAGTTCAGTGTTGATGATGGTGCCAACAGGTTTTAAGTCATATGCAGCTAGCTCGCCCGGTTGATAAGATCTTTACTGGGCTGGAGGACAAATCCTGGGGCCCAGAGGACCAACTCATGTCACACGCAGCTCGAGTACCCGAACTTCAACACCGTGGTATCAGTCTGCTTCATGAATCTCAGCACACTACCTGTGGAGACCTCAGAAAATTCATATTTCAGACTATGGCATTAGACCATGATTTATCGGTATGGGCTAGCAAAACGATTACTACATGGCCATATTCAGCCGCGAAAAACGTCAACTCCCACACAAGTCCAGATTTCAAGCCGCGTGAGGTTCACAGATACCCAGACTTCTACACTGCTCGAGTGTGGAACTTTTACCGCGTATCACGTCTCATAGTTCAATCTCTGTTGATCCGCGCTACCACGAGTTGGCTTCGAAGTTCCCCCGAAACTCTCCCAGAAAATTTAAGCATTGGCGAATTTCAGACGATCACCCTTGGTTTGGTCAATGACGTCTGTGCAAGCGTGCCCTTTCTTCTCGGCCATGACCTTTCAAGAATGAAGGCCCCTGATACGAAAATGGGATTGATGAACCAGCATCATGATTCCAAAAAGTTCACCAAAATAGAAGCTGGTAATAAGCTACATGATGGAAGCTTCTCTCTGATTTGGCCTCTGTATGTTGCATGTAGCGCCACTTCGGTGCCAGAGGATTTACGACAATGGCTGCGCACACAGTTGCGACTGATTGGAGAACACGGCGAATCGCGGGCGCATTTTGTGCGTCTAACAGAAAGTCAAACACTTTTAGGTCGGGCTGAGAAATTTAGATTTGACTGCGTGTAATAAGTATATAGATGGCGCCGTGGATCATGCAGCTTGATTTGAATGCTATAAATGTATTTGAGTCGACCTAGTAGACTTCGAAAGCCTATGTATTCATCTCCAAAGAGCAATAGATCTCCCTGACTGAATTATGTCCATGAATGAGGCCGTCGTGGGTCAGCTCCAGAAATGTTCTGTCGAGGTCAAATCTATTAGTCGACATGGCCGACGAGCAACATAACTTTCGGGGTTTTTCCTATTGACAAAGAAATTCCCAGGCATTATGCAGTGCGTGTGGTACGTATTCTGGCATTACACAATTTCGAACCGGAAGAATTAGGCCTGGTGGTACAAAGGCCATACAAAATGAGGAGTTTGTTCTTCAGAAAATTTGCTGCCAAACATTTGCCAATCACCAACTTCCTTGTAGCCGAGCACAAGACACTGTCAGAGGTATGTACTGTGAAAAGAGTTGTTGCACTGCAGTGTTGCTAATGTGAGCACGCCGCTTAGCTCTGCATTCTTAAGAGCGCGATCCCTTCCCGGATTGGACGACCAACTCCTCCTTGCTCGATCCCCTCCGACAGAGTAAAACACTTCATACGCGAACACAATCAGAACCCCTCCCATCGAGTTTTCATACAACTTTCGAGCATCACGGACCTGACTGCCCGCGCTCGACCCTATGTCCGGATGCACCCTCATAATGTTTTGAAAAATCCTTTTATTACGGCTTAATTTATGTCATCCAAATCACTCTTTGACTGGAAATCAAGAAATATGGTTGCGTAATGACGCCCATGGAACTTCACGCTTGCAACATCGTGTGCAACATTTGTTCTTGCATTGTATTTCTTGGTTCTGCCGAACTCATCTTTGACGCAATTCGGGACACCTTACAATTCATTTTGGAGATTTTTGGTTAGTTAGTCCTGATTAGGACTGGGCTTCACCTTCTTATGGCATATTGTACTGCTATCCGCCGCCTTACGACTCCGTAACCTGGTGGTGTTTTATTCTCTTCATTAGCAGTTTCTTTAGGCTGTTCCCGTTTTGTCTTTTTTCTTACCTTGTACCTGGGATCTGTGATTCTTCGCTTTCGCATGCTCGCGAATTCCTTGAAACGAGATCTCGTTGGTATGAGGGTATGTAATTAAAATCGAGCATATTCTGATAAAGTAACCATACTTTTGTCTTCTTGTGAAAGGTTTCCAGAGCTTCCATTGTAACATCGCCCAATGCTAAACTGTCAGCTACCTTCAACTTGAGAAGATCAACGAAGATGGTGAATTGTTCCCACCCGTGCAAACTGCGTCACCCATGATAGGCGCGGTGAGCTTTGACAGAGTTAAAACATAAGTTGAATGGTAGATTTCACTGTACTGTAATATGAGTACTTCAGGAATACTAAAGGTTGATTTAATTAAATGGGCGTATTTAGTATTAAGAATTATGTTGGAAGAACCGTATCTTCTGTGAGTCGGCGCGCTCTGAATCCAAGCCCCCATGCTAGTACCGTTCTAGCTTCATTACTCTCCTACTACCAGAGCATTGATGCTAATATCATCCATTTGGAGACCATAGCCATAGATGGTGTCGTCCGGAGGCACACTGAGTATAACGCAAGCCTCTACGGTGGTACCCGAGCTAGGTGGTCCAGGATTATCCATGGTGACTGAATACTCATTGTAGCCATTGTTCTGACCACTGTTTGCAACATCTTGCACTGAGCTGGACACCCCGTTGATCGAAAAGCTAACTGTGATGGCGTCTGCATCACAGCCATCATCAGAGCTCCAAATGCTGCAACTGGCAGCAACCCAAGCCGAAAAGGCGTATTGAGCTCCGGCGTAATATGCAACAGATTGGCACGTAGAGACGGTCATACCAGCGGCAGGGAGGGGTGCAAAGTTGCTAGTAAACCCACTGTAGGCTGCAAAGTAACTAGACGCAAATGTTAATTTCTAAAGGAGTAATATTAGGTAGGTGAAACATACTAGAAGTAGTTACCGCTGTGTGCGTTAATACCATTGCCTGATTGTTGGACTCCGTTGTTCGTGATTGTTCCGCTTGCAGTCCCACTCTCGGTGGAGGCCCACGGACTTTCGGTGCCATCTTCAAAATCACCGTTGCTTTCCACGGGTACAGTTTGCGTCGGTGCCGCGACCGGTGAAGTCGTGGGAGGGATTTCGATTGTTGGCCCTAATGATATTGTTGTAGAGTCTGCAGTGGTGGTGGACCCTGTGGTGGTTGATGTGGAGTCTGCAGAAGTTGTAGAACTCTCAGTAGTAGAAGATTCGGTAGTTGTGGAATCTACGGTCGTTGCAGAGTCCGTAGATGTAGTTGTAGGAGCTGGTGTCGCAAGTGTGGAATCCGTAGTTGCAGACGTGGAGTCTGTGGTTGCAGTTGTGGAATCTGTGGTTGTAGTTGTAGAATCTATGGTTGTAGGTGTGGAATCCGGAGTTGTTGTGGAATCTGTGGTTGTTGAATCTATTACAGTGGTCGCATCTGTAGTCGACGTGTCTGAACTGGTCATAGAGTTTGTTGTGGTTACATCTGTAGTGGTCACCAAGCCCGTGGTTGTTAAGCTTGTACTACTTGCGTCGGTAGCTGTGGTGAAGTCACTTGTAGAATCTAAAGTTGTTGTAGAATCTAAAGCTGTTGCAGACTCTGTAGCGATGCTGAAATATGAAGTAGTGGTGTGCTCTGCAGTCGTAGTGGATTCTGTGTTTATTATTATTGCGTATGTTGTAGAAGCAGAAGTAGTAGCGGAGTCTGTAGTTGTGGTCGAATCTGCAGCCGTTGATGAATCTGTAACATATCTGGTCTCTATAATTATTGAATTGGTGGTTGTTGAATCTAAACTTGTTGTGGAGTCCGTCATCGTCGTAGAATCAGTGGTTGTACTGGACTCTACAGTTGTTGAACGCGCAAATGTCGAAGATTGTGAAGTCAAAAGGCTAGACGAACGGCGTGGCACACATGTCTAACTTTCTTGTTAGTTAAGATTAGGTGATCTTGGGCTTTTGCTTGCCTTAGCCATGACAAAGCTTGCGCCTGGCAATAAAAGGAAGCTTCTGGCTCTCATGGTGTCCAAAATATGCTTATTAGGTAAACACCCAAGTGTAGACTGTCCCACCCGATGAGTCTAGCGAAGGACTATTAGTACTGAGAATATTGGAATGAAATATTTGCGAAATGTGACTCTTTATGAGAGGCTTGGTCAGAACGGATAAGTCTGATGCTCTGCTAAGAGAGATCCCGATCTTTCCGATATTGGACGCCATTGATGTGATTAGTGTGGGAAGATTGACTCGATCATAACGCTAAGTTCCCTAGTCATTGCTCTACCGCGTAGCTTCCTCCTTGAGATGTACATCGTAAAGTGGATATTATAGGAGTTTCTTTTTAGACCCCTCGATATTGTAATATGGTCATGAACTCTCATACTGCACGTGTGATATCTTATCTATCCGATTGGATCAATTCTCACCTACTTCAACACGTGCACAGCGTCAATTGTTTGAATTTTTGAGTTTGTGAGAAGAGCTGCTTGCTTGAAGCTTTGTCCAGATACTTGTGGCCCGAATATAAGTAATCTCAACACCTCACTATAAACTTACCATAAGGTTCAGGTAGAGGTTGAATTACAGGGTCGTGGCGTGAACTACGCCGTGGATTAGTACCATGAAGCTGAAAACAGCACTCGGTAAGATCGGCAATTGCGCCATGGAACGGATGACGGCACATACATGACGGAAGTCGGCACGCGAAACATGGGCTTGTTTGGCTCTAGTCGACTCCCTAATGGGAATCATGTTGCCTCTCATCACGGCGAGTCATTTTGCTAGAGTGCGCACTGGGGCTTAGATCGTGGGCTATGCCGTTGAAAGACTATTTAGTGGAATTTCAAGACTCGGCGAGGGATTAGCTCAGGGGAAGTCAAGATCCACTAAACCTGCCTTAGTTTAAATTTTCAGACTACTTTCTCTCAAGGAGAGATGTAGATTGAACTCGATTAACATCTCCGACAGGTTTTGGGCTAGTGCCAGAACCAATTGAACAATGCCATCAACGGCAGTAGTTGATTATCTCACAAGTTGTTATACGATATAAAACCAACTCATGGTGATTTAAAGTCCCTCGAGAAAGCTAGCACCCTAATCGTCAACAATTTATGATTGGAACTCTTGGACTAGTGAAGCGAGCCAACACTAGAATGTGACCAACGCATGCACAGCCCAACGTTATTGAGACTGGGGCTTCAGCGACCAAAAACGAAACATTAGAGTGCATAAAGTAAAAAAAAGAGAGAAACATCATTTCTGGTATGTATTAGTTAATATACACCATGAGACTTGCAAGAAATGTGATATTCTGTAATAAATAGGCACCTGAAATGACAGGTCACTGATCTTTAAATGAGAGACTGTATTTTTCCCCAAGCTGTTGGTCGGAACTTT
This sequence comes from Calonectria pseudoturangicola, assembly GCA_013403825.1. Taxonomy (NCBI): domain Eukaryota; kingdom Fungi; phylum Ascomycota; class Sordariomycetes; order Hypocreales; family Nectriaceae; genus Calonectria; species Calonectria pseudoturangicola. The sequence continues at coordinate 1,332,694 of VTGA01000005.1, read as the reverse complement.
TCGACCTACCAGTAGAAATAAGCAATTAAGCGCCCAGGAAACCCATCACGTGCTATGCTTGAGGGGTATCCAATATCTATACAGCTCTGTGTTGGCTCACAGCAAAATGACAAATTTTCTGCAATCCTTGGTCCTTTTCCTCATTTCCATCCGCTGCTGCCAAACCCAAACCTCCCAGTCAGCTCACCTCGGGTATTCGATTAACGAGCGGGAGAGAAAAAATGTCCGAACCGGAAATTAAGAAACGGCACGTGAAAGGCGTCGAGACAAGAACCCTGCCCACAACCCGACCTACTGCTGAAGCCCGAACCTTGACGTGGCATGAGATGCCTGAATGGCGGCGGGATAATAGATTCATTCTCACAGGCTACCGCCCAGAAAATGCAGATTATTTGCAGATCTTCACTAGCTTGACCTTCTTGCACAACGAGACCTGTAATGTTTATACACACTTGGTCGGTGCTGTGCTGCTACCGCTTATCGCGACCCCCTTCATGCGGGCCCTATCCGAGCACCGCTTCCACAGCGTCTCTAAAACAGACTATGCGATGTTCGGCCTATTTCTTTTGTGTGCCGAGTGCTGTCTAATCTTTAGCGCCGTTTATCATCTCGTGGGACCCCACTCACACGAAGTTGAGCAGTTCTGGCATCGAATGGATCTGCTGGGCATTGTCATCGTGACTGTTGGCACCTTTATTCCCGGTATCTATTATATCTTCTTCTGCGAATCAGTTTTGCAAAAGTTGCACTGGGCTATAGTCAGTCACTCCGAACAGCCAGATCTAGGTCGCGCCATGCGCTAACCCTAAGTTTAGGTCATAGCTTCGGGCTCCGTTACGGCTGCTCTAATCTCGATACCCAGTTTCAGAACCCTTCGCTGGCGGAAGGTGAGAGTCAGTTCTTATGTTGCGCTCGGCGCATCAGCATTCATTCCCCTAGTGCATGGAGTTCATTTGTACGGGTTAGAATACATGCTTCAATACTCGGGGATGAAATGCTACCTGCTGGAGCTTGTTCTCTATGGAGTAGGGGTTGGTCTTTACGCAGTAAGCTAGCATGCTCTCCCCTCACATTCACTTGGAAAGATATCTCATTGGTATTCGCAGTTTCGAATTCCAGAGCGCTTCGCCCCAGGCAAATTTGACACCTGGGGCAGCTCACATCAGATCTTTCACGTGTCCATCTTGTGCGCCATGTACATACACACATTCGGCCTTGTACAGGCTTTTACAGCGTGTCATACTTTGAATCTATGTAGTATTCAGGCAGCTCTTTAAGGGAGACCAATTAAATCCCTGACTAGTATTGTGACTCGGTAACTCTTTTCAAGCTGAGGAGAAAACATGAGACCTGGAGCGAATCTGCACGCCGATAACCAATCAAACTTAATCCAAGCTGTAACGCATGTTTTTATGGGAGATGTTACAAGGGATATGGGCAGTCTACAACAAAGAGTCGCCGGTCTTGGGGACCATTCTCGCTTTAGCTAAATTTGTCTGTGGGTCAAGAAGGGTCATTTGCCACCAAAGTCCTACCCCAGCATCTTTGCCAATACTCATTCATGTGATGATGACATCAATCCAGGGTCACCGGGCGTGCAGGCTCCCCGGGAGGTGAGCTCCAAACCAAAGGGTCGGGAGAGCCACGATCCGTGGCAACGGGGATATGAACCAGGAACCCGGTGGCGTCCCGGGTGGTTGGGAAGCATCCACCACCTTTTCTCCCTGCAGATGAAAATGGGAGGAGCATGCAATGGCAATTTTCCCGGGTGGAGAAACATGCCATGCAAGCACCCCATGGTTAATTGCTACTGAGAAGTTAATTAGTTACAATCTTCATTTATTAATAAAACACAGTTTGATTGATCTCATTCAGACGCTACTGATGCATGCACCCAGCCCTTCAATATGGCACTGCCCCATCCCATGTGCAAGACATCTGCTAGCTTGTAACCGTTTATATCTGTCGGAAACCTTGTTCATCTTGATGTTGTGACCGACTTCTGTTACCGGTGGAAAGGACAGGACAGACACCCTGGTCGTTTCTCAAGACACTACGGAATGTACTGGTACTTACTCTGTTGACCCACGATCGGCCCCCACCCCGTCACCCCCAATTTCATCACCTTCCCTTTCCACCTTGCGAAAAGAGCTGCCTGCTTGGCGGCACTGAGACTGAGTTTCTTTGCAACGCTCGAGAATTTGCCACAGTCACCAGACATACTCCCTCCGATGGCTGTGGGAGACGGCATTTCACATGAGTGTAATATCAGTCCCGCCACATAAATCGGGCGTTTCACCACAACATAGCCTGTACACTTCCTGGAAATATGCTAATCCAACTGCCAAAGTTAGACCAAGTACCTTCCATCTACGTCGTATGAAAGTCGGTGAGAACAACCTCGGTGTGGAACCTGGCTGTTAGGCAGACGAGAACGCTGACAGTTGCATAGAGCAGGTGGGGTTCTGATAATCTCTCTCAGTCTCTGAACACGTGATGTCTTGTAAGATGGTTCGCACTCTCAACAGCTCCCGCACATTCGGCCCTGCCATGACCAATGGATGACGTACTGCGTTGCATCAATTGCATCCCTCCAAATACAACGTAACATGAGGTCACATGCGTAAAGAACCGATTGCTTGCTTCGCCACAGGAACAAGCCGCCAAGGAGATTTTCCCTTTTAACTTTCTGAATAATGCCCTATCAACAGCCGCAACTCGGCCGAGTACGTTGAACGTTAATCTGTATTGTCCAGCTTACTTCTTGATTGGCGTCTAGGCCAATGTTATCTCTGTTGTTTCGCAATTCTTTTACGCAATATGATGCAATATTATTAAGAAGCAAAACTGTTGGGCGCCCCCATTGTGGTCGAGCCCGCAGTCGTTCGTAGGTGTCGGCCGAGAGGCATGCGTTTGGAGCCCCTAGCAAAACACAAATGCGTAATTATCCGGGTGATTCTTCAGCCTTACCTTGCCAAGAATAGATTAAATGAGATCCCAATTAGAAAGAAATTAACGGCGCGATCAAGCCTCTGCTGCATGGTTGCCGAGATGCAGGAGCGCCAAATGACGCGAGCTGTGCAGCAGGGCAGAAGCCTGTCGGATCCAAAACAAAAATAGGTAGCGAAATTTCAATTTGACCCCGCACACACATCATCTCGTGGTTGAACTGGCCTGACCGTATCAAGCAGGTGGCATTCTATGCAGGACTTGGGCTTGTGTCCGTCTTCTCCACTTCGGATGACCACACTCTGACCCGACACCATGGCTACGACCCTTGTCGGCACGCGGCACAAGAATGTGGAAGCCTAAAAAGAAGCATTTGTGGCATTTGACAGGCTTCAAGTATTAGCGGGGGAGTAGAGGCGTGGAAACGGATCTAACCGCTGATAAATGAACAGCTGCGATTCGAATTAAAGTGCGAGACATTTGCAAGCCTTGAAGGCTATTCTGGTTCGTACATGCTACGTGGAGAATAAGCAGCCCCATTGATAGATCAGAAGCATCAATTGCTGAAAGAAGGACCATTGCTGTTAGTCTCTCAGCTTCGGATCCTTGTTCTCCTTTTGTTTACCACGGTATTTACATCGTCCAACTAGAAGCACCGGGGATCAATACTGATAAACCCGACGCTCACGCCCGGCCTGACGGAGAACCAGAATCTTGGGTCACTCTAGTCCCGATGCGTGTTTCAGACTCCCATCAGTACACCTTCAAAGGGCTTATCACTTTGCCACCGCAGAGCCTCATCCCTCAGAACGGCGCGATATGTCACATTTTGGTGCCTGCGAGTGATGTTTTTGACCGAGGTTTGGACCCGAACAAAAGATCATGCAAGCCATCGGACCTTCCGCTTAGCTATATTCCGAATGGTGGATTTTCACAGGTGCGCGAAAATCATTCTGGCCAATTAGGGTGGTGTGCGGCGTGTATTAGTGGAGGCAGAGGTCCCCAAAGTAGCACTCCCGCATGAGGTACGTCGCCAAGCCTGCGAAGCGAGCCGTTGTTGGTAGTGACAGTCCATTGGAGACCAGGTCAATGATTACATGTACATGTACATGCATCCATCACAACCAAGCTGAGCTGACTAGCGCCAACAGGTCACAGTTCAAGGGAGATTGAAGGGTGTGGTAGACGGAGAACTCTCCAAAACAAGACGGAAAAGATTGACTTACACCAGCGTGTGGTAAACTCTGTCTCCTACCGAGATCGTATTACAACACTATAGATATGATATGAAACCAACAAGAAATCCTATCCAGAATACTCTCGTCAGCATTGACTTTTGTATTCATTTTATTTCAAAGAAACTCCCAGATGGTGATTTCTTGGTCATGCTTTCGATATGGTTGCCAGTCATTCATTTACCGCAACCTATTCAAGACAACACATGCAATACAACGCTACTACAGCTCCCAAGGTCGGAGGTGGGCCACGCCCGACTCGTTCCTGTTTGTGCCACCCACAACCTCACTGCTTTAATCTGGGCTAATTTTTTATTTTCCATTATGTTTAGTGTCTCTCAAAGATCTGTCTGCTGGTCTCTATGCCTCCACGGACGACTTTGGCCACGTTGAGAATGTCAATCGCGGGATAAAGCACCGGCGTAGAGCTAATTCCGGCCCCGTTGAAAAACGACGAGGCCCACAGGATATCAAAGCTGCGAAGCGACACAAGCAATCCCAAAACTTGGACACCAACAAAAGAAATATTTCTATTGGCGACGACAATGACCCGAACGAGGACCCATATGAGGCTGATGGACTTGAGCCGTCTAATGGGAGCGCCCTACCTTATGCGTGCCCGTTTTTTCGCTTAGACCCGCACGACTACGGTCGATGTGCAGGGAAAATACTAACGAGGATCCCAGACGTGATTCAGCACCTTTATCGCTATCACAAACGCCCCAGGATCCCGCACTGCCCCAGCTGCTTCATCACTTTTAAAACAGAAGCCCACCGAGACGGACACTCTTGTCACTACACAAACGCTCGGCCCGATGAATTCTTTTCCGACAATGACATCAAAGAGATCAAGCGAGCCATGACCGGGACATTGAGCGAAGTCAGAGACCGATTTGAAGGGCCTCCCCCCGAAACCAGCAATCTGAGCGAGCTGAAATGGTGCCTAGTCTGGAACATGCATTTCAGCTCTGAGCTTGTCTCACCCTATCTCGGCAATCTCATGGATGAGGCTGCTCAGTACCTTTGCAGAATGAACCAGCAAAGGCTTCAGGCGTTGATCTCAACTGGAACCTCTGATTTGGACGAGATTCAAGCCATCGCATACCACTCCACCCGCGTAGCCCGGCCTCGCTGGCGTCCTCATAGAAATTACTTCGATGCCGCCAATGACGAAATCGAAGATAGCTCCGCTAGCGAGGCTGTAAGCGCGGATGTTGACTTTTCCCCCCAACCGCAGATAGAGCAGATAGACATGTCGCTTCCAAATCCTAATGCCGCCATTGGAGCAGGTTGGTGCGCTTATGGTTCAACGCGGGATACTTGGTACCAGCGAGTTGACGCCCACAATACCCTCTCGTATGAAGCTTTCGAGCCCAGTAATACCAGTGCTTCCCCTTCGATGATGGTAACCTGTGGTCTCGCCCCCGAAAGCCTTTACACGGGCAGCGCTTCGTTCTCAGACTATACCGGATTCAACTCCCCTCTGACCGAGGATTGGCCGTTGCCAGGTCAGCTATCTCAGTTCTCTCATAGCCCTCAACCAGATACTCCAAGCAACTATGAATGGACTTCCTGGTACCAGTGAGACGGAAATCTGATCTGTAGGCGACTATGGGGCGAGCTCACAGTCCGCCCTTCCTCTCAACAGCTTCTCTGATGCATCTTCTATGTCATGTCAGTGATACTATACTATCCTATGGCACCACACCCAACGAGAAAGAAGACGGCGAGGTTTATTGACGGCTGCAGTTAGAGCAATCCAATCAGACCACCTGGTTTCATCGGCCAATCCAACGTTTTAGCGTGAAGGATGGGATAGATATTCCACAAGGATACACAAGTGCTGGTCAAACAACAAAGTTGATGCTTTCTTTTGTTCTGCTCTTTCTTCTTCCCTCTGTTTTCTTCAAAGGATACATGCTCTCAAGTGATGCATGATATCCACATGCTATACAATACATTCAGTTTCTTGTTTTCTACAATTTAGCATTCTAGTTAGTTCACATCAGCACAAGGCTAGCATTAGAATGATATAAATCAAATTGCTTGACTATGTAACTATCGTACTCAAAATACCACTATACCACTGGCAAAAGTGCAAAACATCCTAAATTAGGTACCAGCCTATTTGGGCTATATCTACGCTAGACAATAACTATATTTCATTTTGCGAACCAATTATGCACACATCCACATTTTCACATATTCCTTTGTGACTCCCCTTCTCCATATCCCTCGCGCCCTCTTTCATGGCATTAGTTAGTAGATCCCTTAACACCAATCTATCAAGGCCTTCAAAGCTTTTCTTATCGATTCTCCCGGGTGCGCAAACAAGTGTGCGGGTCCTTAAAAATTCCTCCAACAATTGCCTCCCGCTGGCAGCCCAAAAATCTCGAATCATAGATACCCTTAATCCAACACCTTGATCCAGGTACGGTGAGCAAGGAGCTTCGTCGTTGGGGAATAGGGCCATCCAGACTTTTATCCACCGCCGTGTTTCGCCGTGCCAATACTTGTCTCGCTTGCTCAGCTTTTTTAATTGTCCCTCACTAAGGCCAACATCGTGTTCCAAGTCAGCTTGGGGCTGGCATTTTCTCTGGCGGGTATGAGAGTCTCGGCGCTCAGCCGATTTAAATACTTGCCGGCAATGTGGGCAGTAAGGCCGCATTTTGTGATGACACCGAAGGTGGTTGATGATTTCCTCGATAGAATGAAGATTACACCGCCACATGCAATCTTCATATTTAATGGGGTCATGTATATAGTACGGGCAAGCAAGGTGAAAATACCCATCAGCACGGCCGACACCAATAAGATCGCCGCTGCTCTCTTTGCCTTCCAACCGATGTGATATCTGAAGTCGCTTCCTCGCACTTGTTCGAGGAGGCAAGTTATCGTCAGGCGGAGCAGAGTAGCGCATAACGGCCATTGCCTTATGCGCTTCTTCATTTACGAAATCCAGTAATTCCTTGTATGACTCTTGAAATGCGTCACTAGGGGCCAGTTTAGACTCCATTTCAACATCGTGAGCATCAAGCCAATCGTCATTGTTGTCAAAGTCGGAGATACTGCTATCGGTGTCGTCGCCACCGCCGCTATCAGTTTCACTGTCGTCGTCACTGCCATTTTCATTTTCATGTTCGCTATCCACCTCGCTGTCGCTTAAGTAGCTCTCAGATCTGCTTCGTTTTCGTCTATGTGAAGACTCTGTGAATGGTTCATGGTGCAAGATCTGAGGCAATGATGTTGGCGCTGAAGGCGCAAACGTGCATTTCCTTGTTTTTTCCTGTCGAAGTTGTAACAATCTCGATGATGTGTCTGAACCTTTATTATTATCTTCTACCAGCGCAGCCGCCAGTTTTTCTGCATTGTTCAGTGGCGCATTTCTTTTGACGCCGACGACGGAGGCAACGCCCGCACGGTGCCACTGATTAATGGCCGGTGATGGGATCTTTGTGGACGATGGATCTGCACAGGTTTGAATACCATGCAAACATTTTTTGTGGGTGGAAATTTTGCTCTTAGGATCAGTAATGCAGGTCTCGGCCTGGCGGATTTGAGTCGAAATTTGGACTCCAGTATGTTGAGCACGCCCCTCTATTGCTCCCCAATTCCAATCAGCCAGCAGGCTATGGAATCGTAATTTAGGAGCATCTGGGGGTTGCACGCCAATGATTTGTGATGAATTGCTCATCTCGATAGAAACCTGTCCTCGGAAGTTCAGCAAGGGGACGCTTGGCCGGCACAACGACGATTGCGAAGTGCCCATATGGCCTACACTTGTCAAAGTAATTGTAGATTGCATTTCGAATTTTTTTCAGATGAAGAATAAAATGGGGCAATACGAGATACTAGATCGGATTTGATTAAATCAGAATAAATAATAACGATGGCCACGCATGCTGTCAATATATATATATACATACAACAATGCCTGAGGCCTTTTCAATCTACTCAAAGGTAGGGTCTTAACACAAATGCGTCGTCAGAGAAAATAAATCCACAACCGCGGAGAGATTACCGCCTCACAGGGACCATCTTTTGTGGCTGACCAATTACTGTAGAACTAGATCGATGACCCAACTGCTGTCCTCCACATTTGTGTGAAGCATGCATGTCAGCTGACGCTAGTGTCACTGACGCATCCTTTCGTCCCAGCTATGCGCTTTTTACACACATATGTGGAAGTCTTTATTTAGCGTAGTCATAGCTGTCACGAAATTGCGACCCAAAGCCGCTTTGAACGGCGCTTCAACCCCATGGATGGGCTAGGTTCTACATGTGACAACTATTTTTCCACACTCGTGGTGATCTCGTTCAAGAATTCTCCACGCCCAACGCCTGCCAATCCTCCCTGGTCGTGGCTGAAAAATAAATCAAGCCCTTGAGTGCAAGCTTAGAGCCTGGTTTCAAATTATCGACATGGTTGAGTGGAATACAAAATGGCCATCCCATCCAGTATATTTCATTCTAATTACATAACTAAGCCTACATGAATGAATAACACAATCTCCATGTCTAGAATTTTTGTCTAAATAATACAAGTCTCGCTTATAGCTTGGACCCTGGCATGAGGATATCAGAAACAAGTTTTCGAACTTTAGTGGCAGCCCCGAAAGAGAAGATGTAGCCAGCGCCCTTAAATCCGTAGGCGTGGACGACATTGCCTTCACGCTCAACCCTGATTCCAGTTGTTCGGCCCGGTCGGATACCCACAACGTCTCTCTTGACATCACGGCCAAGATCAATGTGAGCAAATTTGTTGTTTGTCATCAGGTTGACGCGTCGCAGGATGTCTTCTCGCAGCGACTTGTCAACCGCGCCCGATGCCTGGCCTTCTTGGCTCACACCTCCGATGATGACTCCACCCGACAGAGGGCGAGGGATTACGTATGTGTACTCAGAACCTTGGATCATGTGGACTTGATCGTAATCGCTCTTGATGAGCATGGTCTGGCCACGGTATCCCTGCACAGCTTCATCTCCCGCCAATTCCTTGGCGCCCAGTCCACTAGCATTCACCACCACGGCAGCGCCTCCGGCAAGACGGGCAGCTTCGGAGAGACTCTTCACCTGAGCACGAATGAATTTCGTGTCGAGGCCATCCAGCCTCTTCTTGAGCCAGGGGAGGAACACTTCCGGGTTAAGGATCAGGGTCTGGAAAGAAAACCCGACGCCACAATTTGATGGCAGCTCAGAGGCAGGGAGGAGCTTGTATTCCGGAACAATGTCTTTGTACCACACAAAGTCATCATTGGTCTTGTCGGTAAAGTATTCTGTAGCTTTGACTTTCTGAAGCATCAGGTTAGTCTACGGCACGCCGCCTTGAAATTCGTCCTGGCAAATTAGGCATACCTGGACACTGCTGGCAGGATTGGCAACCGCAAATCGCTGGTACCAGGCGAATGAATCTCTAAACATTTCCTTGTTGCCCATCTCATGAGGAGGAATGATGTTTGCTCCGGCATAAGGGCTTGCCCAATCGAGACCTCCGTCACCGGGCATGTCTCTGGCAACAACCACTACCTTCCATCCATCTTGCGCAAGCAGCAGGGCTGATGCGAGGCCAATGATTCCAGACCCGACCACAACGACCTGATCGCTCTTCGTATCCGTCATATTTGCACTTGTGAGTAAAAGAATGGGGAGGAGTCAATTAAAAAGTTGAAGGTACGTTAAGGATTTTTCCCGCTCAAAGTAAATCGCACAGAATGAGATGAAAAAATTGAAGAGATCCAAAGTCGAATGCGAAGCAGAATGCGAGGCAATCTCATATACATAAAGATCGGTCCCATCGGTTCGCGTCACCGCTAGTGTCGTTCATCCCCGCGTCAGATAAGACTAGCCGCATTTTTATTTGGGGAAGGTATCCCCGTTCCAATTGAGGAAAGAAAACTCCGATCCGAGTGGGGTTAAAAATATCAGGTAAGCTACAGCGACGCTAACAAGTCTCGTGATTGAAAGTCATCTTTTTTTGCCAATGTGACCCAAGATGATAGCAATTGGGGCATCTCAAACCGATGTCTATATCTTTTGCGCTTCGTTTCATGTATACAACCAGAAATCTTCAGCTGGAATAAATGAATTGATTGCATGAGAAATACTACCTACACATTTCTTATATTCACAAAGCGTGGGCAGAAAAGTCCCAAAGATTACTTTTGACGTCGCCGGATCTCAACAAATCGGCGCCCTAGCACTTTTGGTTTTGCTTTTTTTCTTCAACAATGCCACGCAGAGCTTGCCCCAGTTGCTCGTCACACCTTTATGGGGATGCGGGAGTATGTCCACCGATTAGTCAATCTCCAAACGCATTTTTTAAGAATAGCTATTTGCAATACCATTATATAAACGGAGCTATCCGGTATCGTTTTTTTCTTTTTCTGAGGAAGCTTTAGCAACTTTCGAATAATTCTAGACCCACTAACAAAACAGATGTTGGATTATGGGACGAAATGGCCAGGATTACGGCTGCAATTAAACGCCAATGACATTATTGTTACACTTGAAAAATACGATTCCTTTTTCTCCTGTCCTTTTGCCTCCTTTTTCCCTTCCCTTTTACTGCTGTTGTAATCTCGCTTAGCTTTTAGCTTTCGCTTACCCTGTAGCACTGGGTTTCAATCCCAGCTCTTCACAGATCATACTGTTCAAAGTCTTCTTTGCAAAATGCATTTAAAAATTTGCCAAATGATACTATTTCACCAGAGTCTTGATATATCTTGTGCTGATTCATCCCAAAAGGCTGATGGACCTTTCTAAATATACAGAAAAAGCGCATGTCCGTCAACCATAACATACCATCGACACACCATGCATCTGTCGTCGAAAAGTGCTTCGAAAGAAGAAGAAAAGAAAAAAAGAAAAGAAAAAGAAATGCACGCCGCACGTCGAGGCCGAGAATTTTTCAAGTCTATAATTTGAGGGCCAAAGCCAGAGGACTTCTACCAGCGCCGAGTGAAACTATCTTGTTCCCATCGTCATGTTGACTCAATTGCCTCCAAACTCAACAGATGGCAGCAAACAATACGCTATTGGCTATTAAACGAAGTCTAGGGATGAGGTCTGGATTTTTTTATCGGAGTTCCCTGTCCGGTGTCGCGGGTTTAGCGGCTTTGTGGCTGAGCCTAGACCACCAAGGCGGACTCTGGACTCGCCCAATTGGCTTTAACCGCCAGGCTAAGGCTACCAGCTGATGAGCCGAAAGACAAAGAAGCTTTCCAAAATTACTGATTGCATCGAAGCGTTGCAATGCCATTAAATTGTTTTATTTTCGGAAGGGTGACTACGATGGTTGCATCAAAAACATGATGCAGACAAACAACGCATACCACTCGAAAAGTCCTGTGCTGTAATCCAGTATTTCACAAAAGACGCTTAGCTCGGTAAACTTATGCTAAAAATTTTAGTTTCTGCCTATAATTACGCTAACATGAAGTGTAAGGCATTCTCGACCATTGCGGCTGATAGATGGGGCATGACTAGCGTTGCCATGTGACGCTCTCGCTTCACTATTAAACCACCGGCGCCGCCCTCTATAAGCCATTGCCTGTCGTCTCTAAAACTTCTACAATACAAACGTTGGAAGATTGAATACATCCCGGACGGAGAAATATCTCTATTCATTTAATAGGTCAGTGAACTCAGTCTTCATGATAGCTCTGCTCTCGCTCGTTCAAGGCAATGTCTAACAACCAATTATAGTGAACATGAAGTTCTTGACCATTGTCGCAATACTGGCTACTGGCGTCCTAGGGAAAGGAGAACCCTGCGGCGACAACAGCGATTGCACAACGAAATGCATAAGCGGTCGGTACACTATTGTGCAGCCAATGACCGGATACCTTAACGCTATTCCCCAATATGGACCTCCTCAATTTGGATGCTCCATTGGATTGATCAACCCGACCTATAGTGCAGTGGCCTGCACAAGTTCCAAGCCAAGTGATGCCAACGCCCAAACCGCGACAGTTTGCAAGGCTATGGGCGATCAAAGTTGCAGCAAATCAATCGTCATTTGCGCTATTTTAGATGCAGATATCTTCGACTTTCAAGGGAGATGTTCATCCGGTCATGCTATCGCATATAAAAAGGGCGTCACAAAACAGGATGCCTTGGCATCTTGTTTCTAATACCAGCTACGGTGTGAAGCAAATGAAGTAATAAGATGAGGGTTTGTTCTATTATAATAGAGCATCTTCAGTGTCAGGGAGTTCATGCATGGTTAAATATTCAAGCATCTTGTTATTATGCACGAGGTAGCCACGAGTATTATCATATTTTAAGCCACGGTTGGCTGAAGCATAGCATTGACCAAGCGCATACTGTGTAACTTGCAGAATCAACCATCTGTCTCAAACAAACCGCAGTTCTCCACCCCGGTGCGGCCGTGATGGCCAGCAAGCCACCTCACCCACAGTTTCTAAAATCAATCATTCCATTTTACAACATCCATCATTCCCATTGTCTCCGGTCGCCTCAGCCTGTATTTCCGTGGCGCCGCGAACCAACCCTCCAATGACGCTTTAGCAGGGACGTAGCTACTTTTTTTGCCAAACAAGTTCCCTTTTCATCAATCAGCACAAACCAACCATCAAGTTGAGAACACTATTATGACTAAATTGGAATCTGTTAGGGACCTTGGCGCTTGTCTGTCGAATGCACGTTTGGTGTTCATCATATAAACAAGTCGATTTTGACACTGAGAAAAGCACCAGCCAGTCGGGGTAAGATCAAGCTTTATGTGGCGGTGCAATTGATTTGTTGGTTGATGCGCGTGAACAGTCTGCCTTCATTGGCTTGTTGGCTCTGTCTCTTCAGTTGCCCCGCTCGCAACAAATGATAAATATGACCGAGCGTTTTCCCCTAGAAACATTTGTCCTTCATTTTTTCCTGCGTGTATTTCTTCTTACTTGTGAGATATGGTTCGTCCTTCGCTTTCTCCTGTCATTTCGACATGGACCAAGTTCAAAATGCTACCCCCAGGCCCGCTCGACACGGGGATATTTCAGCCCCTTGGAGAGGGCCCAGCAAAATTCGGCGCCGCCCGGTATGGTCCAATTCATGAGTCTCCTGGAGGATGGGTGCTTTTGATCGTCTGGGAAACCCCAGACGAATACGATGTATTCACAAAGTCGGCACAGTACCAGAAGCTCATGGCGAACCTTTCCGTAATCTCCACGCCTACGATCCAAATTATTGATCTTGGTCCTTACAACTACTATTACGACTTTGGGGAAAATCTCGAGGTCATGGAAACCTACTTTCCACCTGATATTTCTACAGAGAAGAAAGAGGCCGTGAACAATATAAAGCCTCTTATGAATCGAATTATGCCATTTACGGATTCTCTCATCAAAGCTCTGACCTATACACGGCGGCCTGGATGGGGATGGGTGCAAGGCAATGAGACTCTAAATGGTGAGAGTTTTTTGACGTGTGTTTGGTGCCACTATTGGAAGGATAAGGAGAACGAGGCCAAGTTTAAACTCTATGAGCGTCATGGTATGTTCGGCTACGGCGGGGCACTGCTGTATCCGACGTTTCTAGAAGATCTAAAATCTCTTGGGTGTGTGGGATGGCAATCATATCACGTGACCTTTGAGCGTGTGCCGAGCGCTGAACCATTCATTAAAACGTCTTTATCCATAATTCTAGAAACAATTGTCTAGGCTAAGAGCCTTCATCACACCTTCGTCACAATTTCTAAGATCAGTTAAGCTCCTATAGGGTTATTACGAAAAATTCTCGATTCTGATCTTCCGATACCAAAACTGAATGCTCAAAATCGCTGGCCCAGGTAAGTCGCCAGAGCAAATGTGGCGTATGACTCGGGGTTCTTTCTCATTTCCTCTGGTGTGATTTTCTTTTTGGTTTTGGTTGAAATCTGTGCCCCAAAAATCTGATCGAGTTCATCTAATAGTGCATTGTTAGTGTCAAACGTCAATTGGATTCGTTTCCCGCCATCACTTACATGCTGTATCTGGAGTATCCGCTCCACCAACAAGATGAAAGAGTTCGTGAAAAAAGGTCATGGACCGGCTTCGACGATCCTGAATCGAAACCTCCTCAAAGTTAACAGGACCGATGCCAGACAAGGTCGACGGCATGCTCTCCTCCATATTAGATAGACACAGAACGAGCGGTCTTGGCTGGGTCTGTTGCATAACATCTCCCATATTTGCTCTGTCAGCACAAAGGTACCTACTGCCGTGTACCTCGAAAAAGTATTGTCTGGCTCCCGCGTAGTAATATGGCCCTAGAAACAAATGTTAGTTCCTAAACCGTTAAATCTTAGTTACTTGCCGAGGTACATACAAAGGGCGGGATCATCGGGGTCTATAGACTCGGAGAATTCGTTCACCTTCTCGAAGAACATCCAGTAGTAAGCATCTGGAAATGATTCATCCAGGGTGGTCTGGCCTTCCACCTCTCCAAAAATTGGCTGTGTGGGGCGGCCAGTTGCAGTCTGATCAAACCAGCTTTTTTCTAATTTTTGTATTGTTAGATTCTCAAAATGAAAAGGGCTGTTGTTTTTTCGGGAATATTTACGTTCTTGCCATCCATCTCCACAGAAAAGTGCTGGTTTCTTTTGATCCTCGAGTTTAAATTGTCCTTCAGTAAACTTCAGGACATTTTCTATTCTCGCTATAGTACGTGTTAATAATCTTTCATGTAAATGAACAGGAAGGTAGACAAGGGCTTACTGTATATTTCTTGATGAAGCTTAATTGATGGATGGTTAGGTTGACGCTCTGGATGAAGGACTGCCTCAAGGTCAAACTAAATAGTCAGATACCACCAGGCGTCCATGTACTCATCCGCAGTACGGACAGCTCTGGTACGGTCTATCATCTGAAGCGCACTCTTTGCAAGTGTTTGTGCGTCCTTCAGCCATAGATTTAGCAAGGGTAATTTTCCTTGGCAAGTTTGTCTCCCCTCGCCTGCGTACACGTCAAATAGGTCCTCAATTTTGACCTCATCAGCTTGCACAAGTTGACTGAATAGGCTCAATGAAATGAGACGTCGAGAAATTATCATCATGCGTGACGCAAATGCGAAGTTTCGGAGCATTTTGATCAATGAAAGAAGAGAGAAAAGACAACCAACAGTGATGGAAGCAAACCATCTAAAGTATCTTCTTGGATGACTTTCGGGGGACAAAAATGAACGCCTGGTGAGTAGTCTTCCGTGTGGAATGAAGAAAACAGCAAGTTCTAGTGTATTCATACAAATTCAGATTTGAGAAGAGGAGTCGTAAGGATATCTCCATTACAAGCGGACCTCACTTCCACTCTGTGGCATGCATTGCAATGTCGGCCAAGAAATCAGGGTCACTACAACCAACGGCAGTTTCGTGCGCCACAATCACCAGAGGAATTTTGTTCAGCCGCAAAGGTCCGTTGGTTGGCCTCCTAAGCAATAACGTCCCAGTGTTGGTACCTTGCATTCAGAGGCTATTTTAGACAAAAAAAGTGATTTTGCCGAGTATTTTGAGGCACAATTCTTCACAAGACGACAAAATACCCAATGAGAGAGTTGGTGGCGCTGTGCTATGGCCAACTGCCGTTTCAGCCATGGCTACGACCCAATCCTCCTGCATGCACCGTTTTGTCAAGTACCGACAGGCAACAGGGCTCAATAAACGTTTCACCAACACCCAACATGCATTGTCCAACTAGTTCGACCCCACGGGAGAAGAAGCTTAGTTGGTGAGTTCTGCAGGTCCAAAAGAAAAAGCAACAGAAGGGGAAATTCTTCAAGGATTTGCCAACATAATTAGCCAATTGGGCGATTGGTCAGAGCAAAGGTGTTGTGCGTCAGGGTCTCGTATTTCTGCAAATTAGTCGTGGTTAACAGACTGCCGGCCAACACGGGCCGAATCGATGCACGGGGTCATATTCCACTTCGAGAGACTTTCCACCAACAACCCACAGAGAAGTCTTGATGATGCCGACGGCAAGTATACACCGCAATAGGAATCGGTCGTTAGACTAGATATACAGCAAGCGGTGTTGGTTTCTGGTCGCTGATGTCTGCAGCCTATTTTGTAATTGGTTGCGACAGCTCCCTGCGCGCTTCAGCCGCTGTTGGTGGCTAAAGCGTGCTACATACCGGCATTCCTAAATTCGGCATCACGTACGGGTGGTCACTTGAGACCAACAGATACTATTTCTGTAAGGCTCATTTACTGTAGGGGCTTTGAGGGAGTTTCAAAGTAGTCTTCTCACGAAATTGGATTCCTCAAGTTCGTACAGCTTCCCTCAAATGGTACATAATAATATTGCAACATCTGACTTTCTCCTTCACACCATTCTCTGTATCACTTCAAGTTTACCTTTTTATGATGGCTTCTTCATAATGAAATAGTCTGTCCTTCAATTTCTTCGAATCTCTCATCAGGTCCTTTGTTACAACCTTGCAGTCGAAATTCAACTGGGACGTTCAATATGCGCGTTTCCATGGCTGGCTCGTTGATTCTGCTATTTGCCGCGTCTTTTAACGAAGCAAGAAAGCTTGAGTATAGCAATGAGTGTCGCATTGGGTCTTGTCTTTGCGGACACTAATGTCGAATATTGGAAAAAGGTGACGTTTGCTGCCCAAAGAACAACGGGTATGCAGAGCACGCTTGCGGTCCCCGTATGTCCATATGACTCATTCCGGTGTACCATGGTATCAAATCTAACCTTTTACCTCAGGCAGAGAATGTTGTGGTAGCGGCTGCTGTCGCGAAGGCTTGAGTTGTGGCAACAACCAAATGTGTCATCCACCAAAGACCATCTCGGCTCCACCTCCAGATTGCCTCACGACGATCATGACCATAGTCAAACCAATTCCAGAGTCTCCCACAAGTGACTACGTAGTATCTACTACAATTACCTCTACAGAATACCTCGCATCTCCCAGCACGGCTAAACAATTAACGGGAATCGAGACCACGCCTTCGCCGACGACCACATTTGTCTTCTCGTCCAAAAATCCGAGTATGCCTACACAATCCGAGCAAAAAGACTTGACAGGAAGCCTGGTATTTATTCTTCTCTTCCTTTATTTTCTTTGAGGGACAGGCCACGGCTAACTTCGATAACAAAGCCCCGATCTAGTGCTGGCATCGCGACGAGTTTTATCTCCGGTGCGAATACCATCCCTAGCGACATGAGCACGAGCGAGCGTAAAACCACCTCTTCTAGTTTATTCCCCGATACTCTAGGGATTGCGAGGCCTACAAATAATAAAGACGAAGATTCCCAGGTATCTAATCCGCCAATTGGTTCTGTCGGTGCAAGCTCGGGTCCTACGACAGGCACCATTGTTAGCTAGCCAAATGTTCATCCATCTTCTAGCACTATTAGCCTCGGACCCGACGCTGCTATCTCAACTACCATTCCCGATCTAGATAGCAGCCCGCCAAAGGTTGTCTCACAAACCCCAATGAGGAGCCATGGTAGTGTCACTAATGTGCTTGGCCCTAGTAGTCAATTATCGACCGTATTTCTGACAGGAGACCACAATCAAGGAACTTCGGCTCCTTTGACAATGACCAGATCCAATCCAGATGCTTCTACCAAAGCGAAAACAACTAGCAGTCCGAATAATAATGGCCAAATCTCAATGATATCAACTCCTAGTGGATCTAAACCATCCACCGAGATTGAAACTGCTACCACTGCTCCAAATGGCCAATTTTCAACTTTATCTTCGCCCAGTGTGATCATAAACTCAGGTGGCGAGGTGTTGACAGCCTCTCCAAGAATATCAACTACTCGAACTAGTGGAGTATTCTCTGGCACTATCAGGCCATCATCATTTCCATCTGACCTAGATGTTACCACCAACACAATAGACAATCCAAGCCCGAGTGGGACGGAAACTTTTAGGCTGTCTAAGTTTTCTTCTCTCACAGGAACGGTCAAATCAGCCCTTCCTTCATTTCCCAGCGGGCAAGAAAGTTTTGGCATTTCATCTTTTCCTTCTCTCACGGACAGACTAAATCCAACTCTACCCTTGCCTTCTGGCCTTGGTGAAAGCGCTGGTCTGCCTTCATTACCCTCTCTCACGAAAACAGGCAAATCAACCTTTCCCACACTTCCCAGCGGCGGGGAGAGCGGCGGCCTTCCATCATTCCCTTCTGTCACGGGAACAGCAAAGCCAACCCTTTCCACGTTCCCCAGTGGACAAGAAAGCGTTGACCTGCCATCGTTCCCTTCCTTGACAGAAACAGGAAAGCTAACCCTTCCCACGTTTCCTAGTGGTCAAGAGAGTGCTGGTCTTCCATCATTCCCTTCTCTCACCGAGACACCAAATCTACCCACGTTCCCCAGCATTTCAGAAAGCGTTGGCCTCCCATCATTCCCATCTCTCCCTCCCACAGCGGTAACTTCGCTCGCTACTCTCCCTACTGGCACTGATAATGGTCTCACCATTATCCCGGTCATAACGTCTGTCAACGATCCCAAGTCTTCATCTGGAGGGTTTAAAATACCATGTAATTTGTGGTTTTTCCACTTTTGCATCGGGGGTGTTAATGGTTGGAGGGTGAACGGTCATCAAGGAATACATCCACCGTATGAACCCATAATCTAATATGTTCACTCAAACTCAGTGCCTATATTGCTAACACTGAGCCAGGGTTATTCCAGTACTAACAATCGATGGATCTATTCCCCTTCATATTGACATCGATGGCACCCTTCCTCCCTGGCCAGAATTCACGTATGGTTCCGCAATCCGCACGTGAGCCGTAATAAGGGCTAACATTGGCAATTTAGTGTGGGGCCAGATTCTAAACCAACATTTCCATCAAAGCCCGAGAAGTGCGAAACCAAGTCTGCAAAATTATGCGTCACAAGCACTTCCTATGGTGTATCTCTCGCAGGGACAAAAACCACTACTACCAAGACTGATACTACATCCAGTTGTGGAACAGTGTATGGGTGTGATACTCAGGGTGCAACTCGAACTGCCACCGTCACTTGTATCACTTCAAGGCCCCCTGCCACCCTTGGTCCCATGATACGATTTGAGAGATGGCCATCCACACAAGACCCTGACAGTGAAACCAGGCGGCTGCAGATTACACAGAGTCTCGCCTTGTTTCCTTGTACAGTACATTAACTGCTACCACAAAACCCAAGGTCGCCTCCAGCACTCCGATCTCGACTACAGCGAGCTCTTCTCCAACATCAGATCCCAATCCTACCAAATGTGAGGATGAGAATAACTTCCGTGGCCACGGTGACATCGATACCTTTGTCCAATTTGAGAAAGCCGGAGACTTCTGCACGGACTTTGTCGAGAATTCAGATTACAGAATGTTTAAGCCAGGCGACGCACCCATTGAAGATACATCGGAGGATAAGCATGGTATTACCTACCATTATTCTATTTCTTGGGTTGAAGGCTGCACAACATCAACCACCCCTGATGCCTATCATCCCAAGGAAGCGGTGGCTTCACTTGCACTGCTATCCTTGCCAGCGCCCATACTGGTTGTAAGTATTTCTCAACATAAGCTTGCAGTCTTTGCGGATAAATTGACTAATATTTTGGTAGGCAACAACGGAGGTGTTGGAGGGTATGTTGATTATGACTGTCTTCGTTATCAGTTCATTGGCGGAAGGTGAGCGATGTAGTGTTGGCGTAACAATTGGCTTGGTCTTGGTAGTCAAATTCATTTCTTAGGTGTACACAGCATAATGTAGTGGATCTACACATCAAACTAACAATTCCATACGAGTTTCAAAATTATTTTTCTCAGTTATTCCTTTTACGCAGTGTTGGACGCCAGAGAACGGAGTGCCAATCAAAAAGTTTCCAGTGAAAGCTACTGCCAAGGTCTTCTATTTTCTTCCAACGACTCCAAATACTTTAAGGTATCGGAACCAGCAGCCTACGTCACGATCATTCTCCCCGTGTTTAGGCGATAATGTTTTGAGCATTTATTTAGAGTCTTACTGTGCGCTGACATTCATTTGCTATGCGCATACACAAAGTCACTTAACTTAAGCCTTTTTATAGAGCGCCTACAAGCTTACAGATATAGTTTTGTTTTATTTGAATTCAATAAGCTTATAAATATACAAATGGTTTACCCTATTTTTATTTATAAATATTCTTGATTGAAGCATTTATGTGTGCACCTAGCAAAATGTACGTGTGCGTGGAGGAAAACGCCTTATTTATGGGGTTCAACTAAGGATGATGTAAACGGCAAATGATGACGACAGTGGGGCCTGACTGACCTCATAGAACCGCCAACGTGTCGCAAAAGAAGGCCACGCATGAGATTCTCAATTCTGCATGACAGCGTGTCAATAAGTAATAAATTTTCTTCGGGTCGTCAGAATGGCTCAAAAATGTATGAGTGCTTTTTCCAGGAACGCATCAGTAGGACTAGCTTATCAGTATACCTAAAGCACACGCTAAGATCCTTGACCTCAAGTTTCTGTCAATGACAAGAGCAAAATGATCGAAGACTTGTGTCATGGTTGGACAATTGCCGTATATCAATAACGTCATCGACTTCCTAAGAAATACTCATCAGTATCCCGTATGATACTATTATTCATGTGTAGGTCGCATAGATTGCATCACCATTTTCCACTGTGAGCTCTAAAAGAAAGCAACCACCCAGCTTCTATCAGCTGCAAGCAAGAATTTTCTTGAACTTTTCCCTATCCTTGAGGTTAATTGCTTTTATCCAAAAGACTGCAATTTTCTTATTTAACAGTCAAACCCTTTCCCACAACAATGTCTCGCGAAGGCCAGCAATTCAACCCTGTGAAGGAGAAACAGGCTCAGAATCTCCCAGGGTATTTAAATTCCCCCATGCACATACCAAAACATTATCTTTGCAGCAATGACGAATACTAATTTTCGTGTAGGTTGGAGAAGGACATGAAACCATCGAGCGAGCCTACCAAACTTGAGAGCAAGGACGGCCTCGTGGAATACAAAGCGGCAGGAAAGTTAAAGGGGAACAAGGCTTTCATCACAGGAGGAAAGTAAGTCATGGGCCTGCATTCAATTCTTTCAGCATGTACATTCTGATGCTACATGTAGTTCCGGAATCGGTCGTGCTGTCGCGACCTTGTTTGCCCGCGAAGGCTCTGATTGCACCATTGTCTATCTTCCAGAAGAACAGGAAGATGCGGAGGAGACAAAGAGGCTTGTTGAGAATGAAGGCCGCAAATTTCTGTTAATTGCAGGAAATCTCATGGACAACGAGACATGCCGCAAGGCGGTTGGCAAGCACGTGAAGTAATTTGGTATAATCCACGTGCTCGTAAACAACGCGTCCAAGCAGATTATGTGTGGTGATATCACACAGATTAATCTTGATGATGTTGAAAGCACTTTCCGCAGCAATATTCTGCAGATGTTTGCTGTTACCAAATACGCTGTTCAGCACATGGAAAAGGGCGGCTCGTAAGTGACCTCTCGATAATCTAATTTCTTCTCCATCTAACCTGATGCTTGAAGTATTATCAACGTCACTTCGACTGTCGCATTCCGCGGTATGGATTCCATGGTAGACTACTCATCTACCAAAGGAGCGATCATGTCATTTACACGATCTCTCGCCAAGCAGCTCTCCAAGAAAGGAATTCGGGTCAATGCTGTCGCACCTGGTCCAGTTCATACTCCCCTTCAGCCAGCCTCAAGCCCCCCTGAGCAGATGGAAGGATTTGGGGCAAATTTCGTGATTGGCAGAGTTGGTCAGCCAAGTGAGGTGGCCCCGAGCTTCGTCTTTTTGGCATCTAAAGATTCGGAGCTATTTTATGGACAAGTCCTCCACGCGTATCCATATGGGGACTAGAGGTAAAGTCATGCCGGAACGACACTTCACTTTTTTTTAGATGCTTGTGTAATATCAAAATGAATTAGAGAAACACATGTATCAAGCTATATGATGACAAGAGTATTTTCAAGCCCAGTGTAAAAGGTACAACTCAATAGCTAGTTGATGTTACCATTATATTGTGTGAATTAGCCGGGGTGACCAGAAAGATCTTTGGGATAACAGCATAGAAATGGGATCCAGAGCGTATACCAGGTTTCTCTTCAGTAAAAGAGGTGGGTAGGAAGGTGTGGAATTCACGAACGGTTGAGCCGAATTGAGCCAGCCAGCAAATAGGTCATAAAAGCTAACACAATAGTACGTTCATCCGTCGTAATTAATGAATGTGAACTCCACAGCACTGTCGATGGTCACTCATCTTTGCCCCGCAACTGGTGCAGCGGCAGCTACTGCGAAGATTTTACTTGCGCCGTCACCAGGGAAAACCGGCAAAATCGGTTGTTCTATTTCCCTAGCGTTTGATCGGTGTCGCGCTAACTACAGAGAAAATCGCTAGTCACGGCTGGCTTTTCGATGGTCTTGGCTACTACCCCTGACTAAAAGCTTGCACTACAGTCCAGATCTAGCTAAATGCTGGCGCTAACAGCATGGTAAAATAAATCCGGCGAGCGGTACGACTCGCATTTGGGTATTTCTCGATTCGTTCCCCCCGAAAATGAGACCTCAAAGTCTTGGTTTCGATTTCTCCTCGTTACAGCCGAAATGATCCGCAACGCCTTAGTTCTTGCTGTGTTAGCAGCCAATGCCGTCGCTGGACCTTGTAAGCCTGGCAGTCTTTCATCCAATATTCTATCAACAGGTGGGACGTCCACATATGGGACTCAATCGGAAGCGTCTACCAGTAGCCAGCCACCAACCACTCAATCTCAATCGGAAGCGTCTACTAGTAGCCAACCATCAACCACCCAATCTTCATCCGTAACATCCTCCGCAACAACAGACGCAACCTCTTCAACCACCACTTCTGAGCCCGTCGGTGACGGCATCATCTTTCAAATTAACCCCCTTGTTCGCCGCCTGTCGAAAAGAGACACACACTTTGTAGGCACCAACGACCCGTCCGACTGCACCTTTGCTTCCGTCTTCCGCCTTGACTCCGGTGAACTTTTAGAAAACGGAGTGCCGATTTACTATGCTGGCAACGGGTACCAGGAGCTTGCCGCTCAGGGTGAACCGCCTGCCAACGCCATTACAACGACTTTTTCCATTGCTGGGGGCAGCCTTCAGTGGACAAATAGCCAGTTCGGCGAGGCAGGGTTCTGCCAAGATGATACTGATGGAAAAGTCTACATCATTTTCACGTCGGCGCCTAGTGGCTGTAACCAGGTTTCTCTGACGGCGTACACAGGTAGGATACAATAATGGCTTTATCTTTAGTTGTTAACTAACTTTATTGTGCAGTGCAAGAGTGCCAAAATGGACAAATAGGCGACTCTGAGACATCTAGTACTGTGAATATTTCCCTTTCATCTACTACCACGGCCTCTACAGAGGTTGAGAGCTCCGCTGCGGTCGCTTCTACTACTGAAGCCACGGAAACTTCCACTTCCGATCTCGTAACCTCCACCGAGGTTGAGAGCTCCACTGCGGTTGCTTCTATTATTGAAACTACGGGAACTTCCACTTCCGATCTCACAACCTCCACGGACACCTCTGTCACTAGCTCGGACACGATCACGTCGGCTGCAACCACCACGTCGAGCTCTGAGACAACTTCAGCAGATGCCTGTGTGCAAGGGATTGGCGGGGCAAATGGCGAGCCTCCACTGACAAGCCGTCTGTCTGACTGCTCATCTTTATATACAGTTACAGTCAGCCCGTATACTGTGTAGGTAGCACCCTTATTCAGTAGTAGACGACTATGCTAACAATTTTACAGAACCAACACCAACTTCAAGCGCGGGGTTGCTATGGTTATCCCCACAGCCTGGTACTACACCCCAGCCCCCGTGGTGAACACACTCGCTGCTCGTGCTGAAGACGACACGGCAACGACCATCCAGCCAACTGCGATTCCCACGTATGCTACGTACTGCGATACTCCAGAAGCGTACTACGAGGCATGCGCTGAGGCTGGCGTCACCGGCGTTACAACTACTCTTTCAACATCAACCAGCACAGAGGAAGTGAGTGTCCCCAGCTGCCTCATGCGACGCATGGTGAAGAGGGGTGGTGAAGCTATGGGTTTCGAGTTTGAGGATGATTGGGATGCCTATGTCATGCCAGGATATAGGGTGTTTTGAAATCAATCATGCTATATATCCAAGCAATGAAGATTTCTGTCCTTAACCTGAAAGATTGTATCTTTTTAATTTTACCATAACCACAGCAATCAATTCCATTACCGCCCAAGGGCAAATCGCGGAAATAGCACACGTAGTCGGGGTCCGAGAAAGGGCTTGAATGAAACGAAGCAATAGGCAATCCATTACTTTTACTGCATCCAGTCTGTCGTTGAATAATTCCATGGTCGCTACTCTAAAGTCACACATCTGAACCTCACATAACCTGGCGACGAAATTTAAGTACGCCAGGATCCCTACAATGATGCACGCTGCAACTCTGTTGACACGGTCAATCCTTCATCTTGGTCTTTATGTGTCGTATCCCCATCCAACCTGATCGCTTGATCCGCCCATGAAGCGCATCAGGCTGCTGGCAGTATTGACAGCATTGAAACGGCCGCCCTGGAAAGCAGATGCGGCAGCTGCTGCAACGTTCATAGCGGCTCGACCATCGAATTGAGCAGACCCGTCGGTCTGCTCCCCCCTCTGTAGCACCTGGTTCAAAAGGGTGTCACCTGCCAGGCCATAGTATCGATCCAGGCACAGCTGTCTAACTGCAGGTCCATATCTGCTAATCCATTGTTCTTCGCTGACTGTAGTGTACCTTTTCTGGCCCTGTGCGTCGGTCTGCGAAAAGGGCCACTCGGCGCGAACGACGTGGTAGCGCTTGGTGGTGAAGAAGAGCACAGGCCACGAGAAGATCCATAGGAAGGTGAGGTAGAAGAACCAGCGAATCCAAGTTACCAGCCGCCAGTTGTTGAGTCTGCTAGATGAGTAGATGTCCACTGCTCGATCGGCCACGGGGAATTCGATGGCAA
This sequence comes from Calonectria pseudoturangicola, assembly GCA_013403825.1. NCBI lineage: Eukaryota > Fungi > Ascomycota > Sordariomycetes > Hypocreales > Nectriaceae > Calonectria > Calonectria pseudoturangicola. The sequence continues at coordinate 1,307,547 of VTGA01000005.1, read as the reverse complement.
GGTGGCCTTTGTAGTTGGTGCCCCTGATCAACCCCTCAAGACGAGAACGAAGCAATTGCTCGTCCAATCCAGTGACTGTACGACTTAGACGGAATCTGCAAAGACAAATTAGACAAGACAGAACAAAAAATAGATAGCGGTGTGTGATGCGCTTACACTTTGGTCTCGGCCGCCTTCGCGCAATAGCGATGGCACCACTCCTTCAGACTGGGCTTATCGTGGCCAACCTCAAAATCACCCTTAGCACCAGGCGCGCGGTCCTTGAAGACAGTGCCTCGATACGTCTTCTCGCTGGCCTCGGCGGTCGTGAGCTTCATCTCGTTGGGGCCACGGGGCTCAAAGTTGGGCCACAGGTAATTCTGCAAGCTGATCAAGAGCCGAAAGTCGGTCACATCCTCACGCTTGGACTTCCCGTCCCTGTCGCGCCTCGTCTCCTTGTGGGTGCCCGTGATGTGAATGTACGGCGACGGCGGGAGCGACGCCATGAATTTAATCCAGGACTCGAGGTAATCGGGATCGGCGTCGGAGCGCTTCTCCTGCAGCGAATTCACTTCATTCGAGATGGTGGTGCGCTTGGCGCCAATGCGATACGAGGTGGTTTCGATATGGCTCTCGGGCGGGGTGACGCCATTGTAGAATTGGTTCACGTCCTGGGCTTGCTCGCGCTGGCGATTGGCTTCATCCTCAGCATCGGCATACGACGGCAGGGCGTCGTCTCCGTCAATGGCGGCAACATCCTCGGCGACGTCGTCGGTGTATGTGTCTCCGACCGTCGTGTGCAGGGACACGGCGTCCGGATCATCGCGGACAGGGGAACGAGGGCGACCCATTCTCTTAGCGTGAACTTCAGCTGCTCTGCGCTGCGACGGTCAGTAGAAATGAGGCCCGTGGCGGGCGTGGGAGGACAAGATTAAATAAATAGGGCGACAAAAAACCAGGCTAAATTTAGGCCCAACCTCCTACTTTAGGCAACAGTCCCCTTCCTATGGAGAGACGGGACGTGAATCGTTTCATTGTGCAGGTGTTGGCGCTAGCAGGCAGAGGAACGGAGATTGCTGAAATGGGACTGCGGCTGAGCTGATGCTGACCAACGAAATGAGCCTAAATTGCCATTGAGCCAGTGAGCGAAGAGGTGGCCGTCACAGCGGCAACTCCATTGAAGATCACGTGATATTCGGGACATAAAGATGTTATGGAAATGGAGGCATAAAAGCGGGAGATACTTATCCAATTAACTCATTGTACTCTCTCTATCAGTAGATTCTCTCCCGAAACTGAATTATGCGGCCTGCACCCTGTAAATCGGAATCTTTGCACAAGGTCCATTGCTTCCAGTCTGTCCGACCCCATCCATGGCCCCATAGCTGAAATAGCTCGTCGCCCAATGCGTCGGGTCGCAAACGTCGACGGTGAGCATGAGACCGCAATGTCCCTGGATGAAGTATGAGCCCGCGCATGTCTGTGCATACTTGCCGTGGCAGGCGGCGCAGCAATCATATGCGGATCGAGTGTCCATGACGGTGACGGACTCGCGTGAGCTGGTGGTAGGCCCAAAGAGCGCATAGCCGTTTCCTCCATACCAGACGTTGTATGGGTCACAGGCGGAATAGTAAGGTGTTGGAACAGTGACTTGTTGAGTCGCTACGTGGTGTTAATTATCTGAGAACAAGAAGCCGTGTCACCAAGTACTTACTAGTAGAAGTCACTGTTGATGTGGAAGTAGACGTCGCAGTATTGGTGATGGTCGTGTCAGTGGCCTTTGTCACAGTTGTTGTGACGTTGGGAGGGTATTTAGTAGACGTGGCAGTCTTCGTAACTGTGGATGTGGCCGTGGAAGTCTTACGACCGATGGTTGTTGTGACGTCCTTGCTAGTCGTGACAGTCTTAGTGGCGGTTTTAGTGGCGGTGCGGACACAGTCCACCTCCTGAGGGAACTGCTTGCCGCTTTTTGGTGCGCGGTAGTCGAGTCTGGCGTCAAGGCTTCGCTTGTTGTTATCGTTATTATCAAAGATTGGTTCCTGGGAAAGGCCGGTGAAATTGGGAGGAGCCGGAACCGTGCTGGTGGTGGTGGTTGTGGAGTAGGCAGTGGATGTCTGCGTCGTGACCTCGGTATTCATAACCGTGGTACTCTCGGTAATTGTAGCTGCCAATGTCAATAAGGTAGTTCGCTTACTTACGATCAGAAAGATTACCTGTTTTAGTGATTGTAGCAGTGTCCACTTTCGGATTAGCCGTCTTGGTTGTGGTCGTGGTCTTGGTCGTGGTGACTGTCACAGTAGTCGGCTTGGGAGTAACTATTGTGATCTTTCCAATGTTTTTCTTGGTCGTCTGCGTGATGGTCAGAGTTGTTGTCGAGGTTTTTGTGCTGACGCGCGAGACGGAAGTCGTTCCCATCTTGGTGTAGCAGGAAGTTGAACTTTGGCTGAGCACACCTGCTCCCAAGGAGAGGAGCGTGAGTCCTTTGAACGACACCATGATAGCGAGTGAGTTGAGAGTCGAGGTTGACACACAAGAGGGACAACTGAGAGAGTAAGCATTTTGAGGAACTGGGCGCTTTTAAGGCGCCGAAGCACGTTGCTGCAAACTACTCGATGAAATGCCCCTAATAACCAAATCCGAATAGCTCGGGAGTGGTCGCCGGGCCGTCCAAAGCCACATTTTATTCAGGTGCGCCACTCTTGACACTTGGTGTTGCTTCTTGAACCTGACTGGTCATGGAGATGGTGTTGTGTTCAGCCCTACCATGCAGCCTTAAAACGGTATAAAAAAAAAGAGTTGCTCGAGATGGAGATGCCTCAGCAGGGATGTACAGATGCGCTTTAGAACAGCGATTAATTCGTCTCTTTTTATCAATCCACAAACCCATTGCTCAAGACAACAATTGCAAGTATGTTGTCTTTATTCCTCTAATTTTCTTCTTTTTTTTCCTTCGTACAATTACCACCAAGTGCAAACAGACCAAATGAGGGCTGAACCAATAGCGCGGATTGGATGAGTCGAGACCGCAGCCACACTCGCTTCGCTACGCCACGCACAGCCTATCAGGCATGAGAGCCTGCATCAGCTGGCATTTTGGCAGTGGACCCCGAAAGTGGCTGTACACGGTCTAAGATTCCCATGATGAGGAGGAAAGCCCCTGACCCCCATCATGGCATTTTGTTCATCCATCTTTGGCTAATTCATTGACTTGGCCTCCATTGATGCTTCGTGCAGCTAATTGGCGACTTGATTATGAGTATATTTACTAAAGCCAATGATGCTGAGTCATCTGTTCTGCCATCATCCCACACGCCGACCGTTTTTCCACCGCCAACGCCACCTATGTCGTCCATATTCACTCACTCGGTCTGGTGGTCTAGTGGTATGATTCTCGCTTAGGGAAAACCCTACAGCATAGCTTGCGAGAGGTCCCGGGTTCAATCCCCGGCCAGACCCTTCTTTTTGAACTTTTTGTCAATTTTCTTCTTGGATGGGGACTGGAAAAAACGTGCCTGCCAGGACCCACTTTCAGAGACTTTGTCTGAGATCTGGTGGGTCTCCTCAGCTCCTCCCCTACCCTAAAGGTGCAAAATATCATCCTATTCGACCAACCCAATTTTAAAACAAGCTTGGATTCAATAGATAAGTTTAGCAATTATTTTCGTTTGTTTTGGTTGGTTTATTTTTCTGCTTTTCTTTTGTTTTTCTTACATCATATTATCACAAAACAAGGTTGTTAGCACATCTTGCCGATCTGGACAGTTCTTCCTCAAACACACAGCCAGCGCGTGGTTCAGAAACTGCTGTCTCAAGGCTTCGTACTGAGCCTAATTTTTAGGGTGCTTATGAAGATTTCATAGAATAGGTACAGAACGTATTAGGCGATACGGCGTAGTTTTACACTGAGTTCATTCGCATTTGGAATATCTTGCACTAGGGTTACTAAAATAAAAGTTTGTACCCGTATTCTGAGCAATGTCAACACTTTGCTAGGGGGTCGGCTTCTGCTTGGTAATCGATAGTTACCTAAGTCACCTTGTACAACGCCTCACCATGATTGGTCTTGTAATCGTAATGAGTAGCTGGAGACATATCACAGCCGCATGGAAAATGAATAACTCCAGCTAGGGTTGAAAGTCATTTTATTCTAGGTTTGCAGGGAGCAGTTGGATAAAATCACTTTAAAGTATGCCCTTCCCACAGTCTGACCTTTGACATTCTCCAAAAACTATAGAGTATTAGGACCCTCAGTATGGTTTTCGCATGGACGCCAGGAGCCTTGCGGCTCTTGGATGTCTAGTCTCTGCCTCCGATGCCGGATTGTGCAGATGTGGGCTTCTGTTGTTCTAGATCTCCAAGACATTACATATATGTTAATCCCGCTTTCGAATACAATGTTACTCTTGGAAGCCCTAGCTGAGAGGCACTATCCCGAAATGCACGACAAGTAAATCACACATCCAATCTCTGATAACGATGGATTCTTGCATCTTAATGTTCTTATCTGTGTCCATGCTGCGAAAGATGGTGCTTTATTGCGGATGGCTATGTGTTTGATGAAACATGGGCAATAACTTCTAAACAACAAAATCCACCATCGTGGACGACAGATTCCTGATGCCGAGAAATTCAAGTTTGTTTGATCAACCATCCGAAGCCCGAATAATTATTCAATATGCTTGCATATAACTAATAGTGAGGGTATCGATATGATAGGAGCGTGTAAGTTGTGATCAGTACAGGCAAAAAAAAAATATGCAGGTTCAAAAATTGTGGCCACCTAAAGCCATGGTAACCCAAAACATAATAAGTGCGTAAACGGAAATGACACCAACAGTCAAGCCCAAAAGCCAACGAAAGACACTTGTATGTAGAGTTGATGATGAGTTGCGTTCTTCATTTTGCTGATGATTGCCAAAGGTCTGGTAATCTTGGTTTACAGCCGAGTCGAGCCCTGCATTTTCAGTATGTGCACGGGCTGTTTCGTGGTCATCGTGAAGGTGAGAATGGTGGTGAGCATTGTTTTCGTGCTCATCATGCATTGTGCGTGTGCTGAACGAGGGAGCGGCTGAGTGCGGTGGAGTCGGAGGTGCCGGCAGTTACTCAAGTGAACTTCAAATGTTCAGGGCTTTTTGGAACCTCGATGTTGGAAGTGTCAGGCGCGTCACTTAATGTCTGGGTGGCGGATACCGCGTTGCGGGGTTACGTTGGCTAGTTAGTTGTAGGATTCAGAAGTTTCAGACCTGAGCTTGGTCGCTCTGCCCGAGGTTGAGCCAGCAAGCAGAATAGCAGTTAAGTCACGTGTGACATGAGGTTCGTCTCATATACTATACGAATCAGTACTCTTCATCTGGAAAGCACGAGGCTGGTTTTGAGTATTATTCAAAGAGCTCCACAGTTAGATCAACGAGAAATAACTTTATTGCCGAGAAAATGGATTTAGCTGCCAGCAAGCGCTCAATCGTTCATCGTCTAAAATCCGAATTGAGTCGTGTCCATCCCGAGACTGGGCCGCTGGGACCCGTAAATCCTCTCTGATTTGGACTAGCTCAAATATTAGTGCTCACTAGGATTGTGACCTTTCGATTGCTGGCAAGGCTGATGCCTCGCTTTGGCTGGAAAATAAAGCCAATGGCCAATCTAGAATCTCTCAATTGGGAAGTGCCCGCCGCATGAACAATTCCATCTCACGCCATTCCGCTTTGTCCTGAGCTCAGGCCCCCAACAGATTTCGTGATGGAATACGCTAGAGTGGATACGATGCGACTTGGCCAACGCTTGGATGGATCCACCGCATGATTCATGTTTTTTAGTTGCTTACTATGCCATCCATCTCTTAATTCAAAAGTCGCCGGGTTCCTGAGACCAAATTTCCAAACCTAGCTTATCGGTATGTTTCAGCAAGACTCGGCCAATAACGAATGACGACAACACACCTCACGCCACTTGATGATGCGATAAAGAGGAACGGATTCCCGAATTTTAATATCTTTCTTTCTCTCTTTTGCAATTAAATACATTTAAAATGACCAAGTTCAAAGCACTCATCATTGGCGCCGGCCCTAATGGTCTGATGGCTGCCCTGGCGATGCAGCGAGCAGGCATAGACTTTACCATTCTTGAGAAGCGAGAGGCAGCTGATTTGAACTGGGGAGCGTCGGTCTGCATCTGGCCTCATGGTGCGCGTCTCTTGAATCAGCTGGGGTTATTAAAGGAAGTTGAGACGGTCTACTTCCCCATGAAGAAGAAGTGCAACCTGAGGAGCGATGGCTCCGTTTTTTCCTGGAGCGGCTTGCCCGAGGACATCAAGCTCTAGTAGGTTGCAATTGGCCAAGGTAATATCATTAGGAGCTGACCAGGACCTAGTCATGGTTACGATTGGATGCTCTTCCAGCGAGGAAGGCTGGTTGAGGTCCTTAGGAATCACGTTTCCGACCCGGATAACAATCTGCTTCTGGAAAAACACGTCATATCGATTAAATCAGGAACCGATTCAGCCGAGGTCACCTGCTCGGACGGTACCTCGTACAGCGGGTCAATCGTCATAGGCGCTGATGGTATATACAGTCAAGCTCGTGCCTTCATTGACGAGGCCCGGGCCGGTGGTGCCAAAGTCGAGGAAAAGCACGGCGACAAGGAAGTATACGAGAAGGGGACCTTTAAAACTACTTTTTATGGGGTATTCGGATGTGGTGACACCCTGCCTTCAACAACCCCCCTGGAGCACCAAGTGGTTTATGAAACACATAGCGAGGGCCTCTGTATTCAGTTTTTCGCCGTGTCTCCCGAAAAGTTCATGTATTCCGTGTTTAAGAAATTGCCCAATGCAACCAAGGAGAGGGTACGGCTTGAGTCGAAGGAGGCAGAAGAGCTGTTTGCACTACACGCTGATGTGCACGTGGCTCCGGGGGTAACGTGTAAGCAGTTATGGGAGAGCACGAAATGGTCTTTCGTGGCGCCACTTGAAGAAGGCATCGCCAATACGGTGTATCAGGGCCGCGTTGTTCTCGCTGGAGACTCCATCATGAAGGTGACGCCAAATTTGGGATTAGGCATGAACACCGGCTGGCAATCCATTGTGGTTTTGACCAACCTCTTGCGAAAGCTCTTGACCAACAAACCGAATCCCGATACAGAGGATCTGACGAAGTTATTCGCAACGTATGACCGCCGTTGTCGTGGCGTTTATAAGAAAGTCGTGGAACTGTCAGCAATGGGCACTCGCGTTGAAGCATGGGATAATTGGGTTTGGAAGGTGTCCGACCAATACGTCGTTCCACATGTTGGTGGCGACTTGGTTCTTTTGAAGTATATTGTCGGCCCTGTGATAAAGAAAGGGGTTACTTTTGATTTCTTGCCAGAGCCTAATCTGAAAGAGGGTAAGACGAAATGGGCTAACAAACCTGCGATAAAGTAGGCACAGGCCTTTGCGCGATTGCATTTATGTTGTCACTTGATGGGTGATATCCAACTTACATTCCTACGCCAGCAAACGAATTAAATAATGAAAAAGAAGAATTAGATATTTATTTTCATAACATGACATAATTTTATGTGTTACTTAGAATATTAAGCACCAACGTTAGACATACCCTTTTCTGATAAAATAACCGTGTCCACCAGTGGGTGCTAAATGTGTTTGCACATGGCGCTGGTAGATAAAGTTCAAAAGCACTTTTCGGAGCTATTTACCCGAAGGTCTTCTGTAACTAATTCGTTTAGTGTGGTAGCAGGATAATTCAACCATTGGGTGATATCTCTGCCGGCTGCCTTTTTGGAGTTGCACTAATGCACCCCCAGGGAGTTCTCTATGACGGTGCACCTGACCTGGGACTTCCAGCCACCAACAGGGTGACTATGCTGAGATTATACCGCTCAGCTACCGTCACGGTCGCAAATCTGTACTGGGATCTGTTTTTCAGATCTTTCAAGAGATTAGAAAAATATCTTGCCATGTTCAGCGAATCGACAGAAACATGCGGAATTGGCCTTTTCTTTCAAACGATCAGCTGAATCACACAAGCCTATTCAAATCTGTACGATTTTGCTCCAAAATTATTTTGTGTGTGGCCAACGCATTTTGTAATCCCCAGCCCCCAAAGTCTTATGACCAAGTGTGTTGTTGGTTGTTGGCGCTAGAGTCTTTGTGCAGACGCTCTGTCCCACAACCCAGCTCGGGAACGCCGAGGGTGCCCCTATGCAGACTCGTGCATAACATGGCTGAAAATCTTCGAGAAGTGATGGATTCACATGAGAATTAAAGACATCGTTTGAACTCGCTGCGGGGGTGCTGCCATCTTTCTGGCCGAGGATGTATTTGCAGTTTTGAAGAAAAAGTTGAAACCGCGAAAAACAAAATCGGATTCCCTGTAATGATTGGATAGTCGAGACTTGAAAAATCGGCTGTATCCATTTGGAAGATCTTTGATCAATTTGGCCAGCCACTTCTTACCCCTGCGTATACCCCCACACACTCGGTGCGATGGTGAGACGGTGCGTGATAGTGATGATTTCTGCATTCAACTATTCCCAATACGTCCTTTCACCTGCCTTAGTTTGGTTTGGTGATTTTCCCATGAAAGCCTAGGTAATCTCGTCCTTTATAACATGCGTTCATTGACATACCACTTTTGATTTGTTCCTTCCATCTAACTTTTGCAAAACTCCTGCCTTTCTTTCCAAGAACCTTCAGAGCACCAATTTGATCCATAAACTAAACTCAAAATGAACCTCCCTACAACCCCAAGGTCAAAATCGCGCTTGAGTGAGGATGAGTTGAGTACCGACGATGAGAGTCAATATGATGAGAGCTCAATCTTTTCCCCGGATAATGCTTCAATGATGACCCCTGACACGACATTTTCGACACCATCTAGCGATATTTTCACCACTCCATCCACATCCTCGACTGCACTATTGTTTGACAACTATTCGAGCAGTAGGATCTCACTTTTTACTTCGCCTTCATTCCAAAAAGGGCATGATACTCTCCAAGACAGCCCGACAAGGCGACTTGGAACATTTGACGGACGCAACTTGGAACTCACCACTGTTGGTTCCCTCAGCGATGAAATTAGCTCAATTAATGACCAAATTTCTGCACATGATAAGTCTGAAGTTGATGATTCCGGGCGTAGGAATATGGAGTTCAAAGAATTGAGGGAGAAGACCAAATCTATAGAATTCATACTCGAAAGGATGGAGAAAATGGCCGATCCACAGCCAGGATATATTTACTGCTTTGCCGATCGCTCTCAGCCAAATCACCTGAAGATTGGATTCAACGAGACGCTGCTTACACAGTCGCAAACCACCGGTAAAGTACTGCCAACAGTCATTTTACCAGAGGATGAAATGTACTGGACGAAATTTGGAGAGCATGAGAAAAAGTGTCGTTATGAAATCGATTTCAAGTTCGCCTTTTACATGCCTTGTGCGGTACGAAGAATGAAGGAGCTGATTCATTTCACACTTCATGAAAAGAAGAGACTCGCACGCTGCAGAAGCCCCCAGTGCGCGAAGCAGCATCGGGACTGGTTCAAGGTCGAGGAGAAGGAAGCTTGCGACGTTGTCGAAACATGGCGTCAGTTTAGCGCGCTGTTACCATATGAACAAAATGGGCGGTTGGAGAAAACCTGGGTTGAACATGCACATACGGAGAAAGCCCGGGCGGATACAACTCCAGAAGAGTGGCTATTGGGGCCATGGAGCGAGCTTTTACAAGAGACAGCGTCTTGCACTCCTCCAGAAACCAAGTGTCTAAGACTGGAGCTGAATGGTCCTGATGATGAGGAAGCTGAGAGTCTGCAGGGGAGGAACCATCAGCAGCAACCATTCCCAAGAAATTGGATGGACTTTGAAGGCTCCGGAGAAAAGAAAAGAAGAGGTTGCTTGGGTGCGTGGCAGAACTTGTGGTCTGGAATTACGAACCATCTTTGTCTTAATTAATATCGATTACGAATTTTGGTGTCAACATTGCCCGCGATTATCCCTCTGCTGTGTGTATTTATTTAATGCTGCTCTTTTCTATAATATTTCCCGTCAAGAAAAGATTCGGCTAAGTCGCTTCTTTCGATGTTATCAACCAATCTCAATCAACACGAAGCCCTGCTTCTTTAAGCAATGGCAAAATCTTTTCCCCAAAATACTCAAGATCTGGTGCAAAGTCATAAAAGTTTAGCTGGACACCATCGATTCCAATCCGATGCAATGTGGCAAGCTGATCTACCACTTGCTGGGGTGATCCGATAATTTCAATATTGCCGCCGATATTGAGTCCCTGCTTGTTGCGCGGATCAAATCGACCCCTCCAAGCATGGGCATCGCTGTCGTAGACACCCGCAGCATTGCCGAATTTCTTTTTTCCCGTTTGACCAGAACTGCCTTGATAGATACTCTGGGCATATTTTCCGGCTTCTTCGGGCGTGTCACGAGAAACAATGATGGGGTTGATAATGACTTTGATCTTTCGGCCAGCAGCGTCGGCTGCAGCCCTGATGGCGGCGATATGATCAGGCAGAGTCTCGAGCGCGCTGTCAATATGAGAACCTCCCGGAGACGTGATAAAAATAAGGTCCGAGTATCGGGCTGCAAACTCAATCCCGGCTGGAGATCCAGTAGCGTTGACCAGCACTGGGCGCCCGTATTCGGGTTTCGGAGTTATCCAGGCGTTTTCAAGCTGCCAAGGCGATACGCGACCCTTGTACGACAGGTTTTCGGTCTCTCCCCATAGACTATGGACCACGTCAAATAGCTCCCCAGCCATTTCATAGCGCTTATCGTGCTCAATGCGTTGTCGCCCAAACATCTCATGCTCTACGGCACGATGACCAGTCACAATATTGATTCCCCATCGGCCTTTTGCTATGTGGTCAAGCGTGGCGCCGTATTTGGCAATATGAAGGGGATGCAAAGGTCCATATAGCACATGCATGGTCGATATGAGAATGATCTTCTTCGTCGCAGCAGCCATTGCCCCCAGCGCGACGAATGCATCCAGAGAGGCGTCTCCATCATAGCCGCCTTTGGGAAGCCACTGTGTGCGGCTAAAGGCAAGTTCGAAACCCAACTCATCTGCCTTTTGGACTAGGGCAAGATTGTAGTCAAATGTCCAGCTATTGCTCGTAGGGTGGGTGGAGATTTTAATATCTTGCAAACTAAGGAATAGCCCTAAAAGCAGTGGTTGGCGTGTCGCTTGGCTAAGGGGGCTATCTTCAAAATCGAAAGGGCCTTTGAGCACCGGCCCGCCGTCTCTGACTGAGAAAGACGCCATGATGTAGGATAGCAACGCGAAAGAGTCAAAAGCACCGACTCGATTCCTTCGGGCATTTTAATGAAATCAATGAGTCCGAAAATGACCGAGGTCGCATCTGGATCGCACCATCGAAAACGATCATTGGGTGAGATGGATATGGCGTGCGAAGTGGGATGTATTTCGGGATTACGAATAGTAAAAAGATGACCTATGTCATGACGTGTAATGGGAGAATTATTCTTATCGCTTGACATTTGGCAGTGATTAGAGGCTGACAAGATGCGTGCAAAGTTGCACCAATTTACGATAGCGTGTTAACAATAGCAACAACTCCAATCACACAATTCAGCAAGACATGGCGCAACGAGGGTGCTACATGATGAAGGCACTCTTGGCAGCATGTCTGGCTGTGTTATGAACCGATAGATAATTGCCCACTAAAATTAATAAATGGGACATCGGGTCTGAGAGCCCAATACCATAAAAGAAATTGAGTGGTAGCGATGGATGCAAATTACTTCCGTCTTGGACAGCGCTTAAGCCATAATGAATGCTGATTGGACTGTTAGGCATTTTAACTATTAGACAATTGCATTGATATAGTTCTAGTTGAAACATTAGTATATGATATTAAGTTTTAATAAAATGCTTCAAATTAATTTTTATTTCAACCCTGTAAAAATTAATTTGGGCTATAATAGAGTGTGATATACAAGATCCCTTGTTTTTTGATCTGTGCACGGTCAACCAGCGCAAATATCATAAATCAATGTGAGCAAAGAGTGGCCAATATAGTAGTCAAACCTGCAGAGTCAATCAATCCTGGGTCAGTCAACGCTACAACATGTGTTGGAAAAGACGAATGACAGGAAATTCGAGGTCCCTCGCCAACAGTTTATAGATGCTTCCCTTTAGTCTTGGCACGTGAGTACTTGAAATGAAGATTTGAGGCGAGATCGAGATCAAACAAGTGGCAAGAGCAATAAAAAAATGAATTTTGTTTTCGACGCTAATTTTCCCTAAAACCAAAACATATCTTTGAGATCCTCCCAGGCCATAAGAAAACAGAGAAAAACGCCATTTTCCAAACTCCCGTCTTCAAGTATTGGCGTGGCAATGGGTATCGTGGGCGCTGCAACTGTGAGCATAAAAAAAAACCCCGACTAGCCCACGCATGCTCTCTACTCGCGTCATTCGTCTCGTGCGAGGTCGATGTAACATATCGACGACATAATGCATAAAGAATCCCTCTCTTGACGGGACGTTTGTGGATCAACAAGAGCCGTCCGTGGCGGTGTCGTGGATGGTCGTTTAAAGGAACCTGTCTGGCCACTCCTTCGATGCGGCCTTGCCACAGATCCGCTGGAACATGAGATGCTGGCCAACGTGGTGCAGCACATCACGGTCACCCCACTTCAACCTATCCGTCGAAATGCAGTAGAAATCGGCGCCGATGGCCCGAGCAAGTGCTTCTCCCTCCTCACGGGCAACAGCGGGTTCGCCCTTGGTGCGACAGTTGGCGATGACGAACTTGGGGATCGGGCCCGCGTCTACTCCTGGCGGCGGGCGGAAAGCAGCAGGCGGCGGCGCCTCTGGGATACTCGCTTCCGGAATAGGTGCCACCTCTGGATGAGTAGGGAGTCTGGGCGGTGTTGGCTGGCTGGCGGACCTTTCTCTGTCCCTGCGTGTGCTGCCACGGCGCTTGAGCGACAGGCGACGAACCATGCCGGTTCCGACCCTCTTGGTCCAAGACTGAGGCGCCTCGGTCTGTGGTACCTCTACGGGTTGGGGTGCATTGAGGTGACCGTTGATCTTCTCGTTGACCTTGGCAATAGTCTCGAAGCTGTCACGATCCGTGTCTTCATAGACGAAGATGAAGGCATCAGTAGTGCCCAGGGTGTTAGTGACTGCACCCCTATGGCTGGTTGGGGCGTTTTCAAAGTAATGCTCGCTCAATGGCGTCCAGTCGAGCTTGATTGTGGTTCGCAGGCCAAACACTGCAGTCCACTTGCTGTCTGCTGGTCTTTGCACACACACACACACATTTGTTAGCTTAAGTCTAAAAAAGTTGCGACATGACAGGCAAACTAACCCAGTGGGATCGAACGGCAAGTAGGCATCGGGCGAGATGAGCTAAATCCCATGTCAGGCACGGCTTGCATGGATCGTCGTGACACTTACTCTGTCGATGACATCCTGTGGCTCAGGCTTGCGGCTCCCCCGCGCATCGTGGAGGGCGACCACGAGCACGTTGCCGAGGAAGCGCAGATCGGCCTGGGGCGTCCTCTCCAGGCGCTGCTTGACGAAGACGACTTGTTCCTCGTTGAGGGGCATGTTTGCTTGTGTGGTGTAAGTGGTGATGAGGAGGAAACGACGAGCCCAACGCGAGTGAACCCAACACACGAGAGTGAATCTGGGCGACGTCGATTTTTTTAAGATTGTGCCATTTGCCAAGCCTGCGTGTGTCGCCCCTTGAAACAATGTTGGCTTCGAGGCTGCGACCCACGCGAGCCGGGCAAGATGGCCGTGCGTAAGACTTGGCGAGTGCCTACAACTCTGAAATGCTCCGAAATGGCGATCAATGCATTGATGCTACTGTAAACCATGTTTTTAAGATTTATTGCTTTCTTTTTCTTATATCGATTGTAACATGGTTGAAAATGCCTCTGTTGAAGCTGTCTTCTTTCTTTCTCGCTCTCCCACGTGTAATCCTGCTGCTGCTGTACTCGGTTATGATCCATCACACCATCAAATCTATCTCAAACAATCCTACCTTCGGGCTGACCGACCATTCAACACTTCTCACCACGCGCATTTCTCAACGCAAACTCATCTTCAAGCCCATCGACAAAGCCATGCGTCCATCGACATCTTGGCATAAGCACTGCCGTCCTACCCGCCATGCCACTTGATCTCGGGGATGCGCAATCCACAGCCATGTTTCAGGAAACTGAGCCGGACGGCTCGGGCCAAGATGAGTGGGCGTGCCCTGGCGCTAAAGGCCTCCTCATTTCACCATCAAATTAATGAATACGGAGCCTAAAGTATAATTATCCCGGCTTCAGCCTAACTGCAACGGGGCGGATCCACGCATCCCCCCTCCAATTACAGTTAGGCTCTAGCCGAGTGGCCACATTTCCTGTGCTGATTTACCAGCACGTCGTCAGGGTTCAGCCGGGGAGTGGAGTGACGCGATCGTCTGTAAAGCGTTTGGGCCAATGGTTGGGAGATCTCGTGGGGCGCGCACTGGACCCGGACAACTGTCAATGCAGAGCCGAGGGAATTCTTCCGCCTGTAGGAGGCGTGAGTCGGTACTTGATTCCGCAGGATACGAGTGGGCCAAAACAAAATGGCGAGGAGATGCCTTCGAGCTGATGATGACGCACGACGATGGGAAGGGTGGACCTGCTCCCCGATATGAGCCTCACCTTGTTTATATCACAGCCTGATGTGTTTCGCCCAGGCCTGACAATGCCATGCATGGCATCCAAGCCATCGGGAATTGCCAAGTCCGAGTTAACCTTTGTCTGGAGAAACAACGCGGGATATTCCCACGTCTCACTCAACTTGGCCCGCGTTCAGCCCGATCTCCCCTCCAGACTCGCCTGCATCTGAGCGACAGCCTAAACACCTAAATAAACAGTCGTCATAGAAGCCAACGCCAAGGCCCATTTCGAGGCTGGCCCTCTCGGCGATCGTCTGCTATCTTGTAGATTAATTAACCCCGCCAAGAGGTCCCCAGATTTCCCCACGGTTGATCGCGTACCGGAAAATCAATTGCCTGAAGAGGCATGCACCACCAGCTAGCGCATACTTATTCCAGTTGAAAGGTACACTAAATCTGCCGTTTGACTCTGGTAGATCTAATCACCTGCCAAGAACATGCTGGGGGCCCACCATTTTACCTCAGGAAACTCTGCGTCGTTGATAACGGCGGACATTAGACATGACGTACCAAATCTGGTTATCGTTATTAGGCTGAAGCAAGAATCGTATGTCTGTAATGTAGATTACTAGACCACACGCAACCGAACCTTTCATTATTGAGCTATCATGTGAAGAGTTGCGCGCCACATGAATAATCGTGGCCATGACAATACGTCCCGAGTAAATCGTAGCTTGGCTAACAAGACGGATGGTTATTGTAGACCACAAAGGAATAAACCAATGAGGCCTCTGGGCATATTTAGAATAGAATCTCCTTCAATTCGTCAAATGACAGCACGTAAACCCATTCTGATGACGTCACTGATGACAAGATCTACGATGGAAGTCATAATGTGGCTTGACTAGCGCTGCTGACGACATGAAAAGCAAAGCAATCTCAGGGCAAGTAGAGAGAACCAATGCGTCTTGATCGTTCCATTAGCTGTAGGGTTGTGTGGCGTGTAGGTGGTGCGACAAGCTGTGCGCAAAAATGGCTACCCGGGAGGCCTGAGAAGGCTGTGTTGAAGGGATTCAGTAGGCGGGTGAGTAATGTATGAAGATGCCCTGGCGTGTTATAATTCACTACAAAATACACCAATATCGCAGGAGCCTTCTAATTTTGAATAATAGTGTGCCAATGAGGTTAACAAGATGTGTGCGTTAAATAGTGCGCTCATAACTAAAAGATGGCATTATTTGCTCAAGCTTCGTCTCCAACCTCGCGATAGCCAACGAAAAGCTCACTAAATATTCACAACAGAGAAGGTCGTTCTCTACAAACACTTATCCTTATCCTTTCTTGAGAAGTTGCTAAAAATACTGAAACAAGAGTTTTGTTATGAAACCCGAGAATTGGACACTCAACATTCTGTTGGTCGATTTTTTTTTTGGCGAGCACGGCGCAGGGGAACTGAGGCGCGGAGGTTTTTTTTTAGCGGCAAAAGCAACAATAGTAATACATCGCCAAAATCCAGAGCCGCGTGCGTTATTCTTAGAGCGTTTGGCGAATCAAAGGGAGCGAGTGGCCAAATCTGACGTATTGTAACGCAGATCGCTCATTAATAACTGGCCTTCTCGCCAAAGCCACACCCGAGTTGCGCATTTTTAAGCTGCGGCCCGCAGATCCAGACAAGGCTTAGCTTCAGCTCACGCTAAGCCGCTGTCACTGCTGCGACACCTATCCAATGAGTTCGCAGAATGCTGTCACTCGATCCCAAAGTAGTCATCATTCAAGGCACAGTCGCGCCGTAAGAGGAAAGCTATTGCGCTAGTTCGCAGTTGGACACGCCACCCCATTCTGGATGCGGGGAGCACCACATGGGACGATTAAGCATACTCAGCCTTGATGCCAAGCTTAAATGCCAAATCTGATTTCTTATCTGGGTGGTTTTCTTATATAAATGCCTCACGATTGCCAACTGCCGGGATTTATGGTGTTCTCCAATATCGCCTCACACGATCAATTTCCCATACGAACATCACAACATGCCGCTCTCAGATTCTCTCATGAAGCAAGCCAAAGGTTTCCTTTCACAGGTCACTGAAGAGGCGAACAAATACACATCATCGCATTCATCAAATCAACCACCGCAGGGCTACCAATCCTACCCGCAAAACGGCTCATATCAACACCAAGGCGGCATGCCCGGTCCTGGGAATGGCCAATACTTACCAGCTCAGAATGCCTCCATGCCTCCCGGCCAATACTATCCAAATCAGTCATACCAACAAGCCGCACCACTGGACAACCAAAATCCATCATTTGTTCATGGAAATCCTCAAGTCTGGCATCAACCTCCACCACCAGGAAACGGCTATATCCAGCAACCACAATTTGCTAGCCCGCCCCAACAGACAAGTCCCCCGGCGTTTGCCCAGGGACCTCTTCCGACTTCGCAAGTACCTCAGTCTCTGAAGTACACCGAATCAGCCCACAGAGTTTGGAGTCTTGTGGATCTGAGCTCGAACCGCCCTTGCTACACATTTCACTACTCATCATCCATGTCCACCAAAGCCACTGCCAAAGTCACCCGGGGCTTGGACGGACCAGAATGCGCAAGCGCCCACTTTCACACTATGGCGTCTAGCAGTGCGGATATGACCATTGGAGGTCACGTGACAAGAGTGAAGAGGCAGCTGCAGAGTTCTTCTGGCCTAGGAAGTCTGGAGTGGAAGAAGGATAAGAAGGGGTTTTTCTCCAGTAAAGGAAACCTAGTCCTTTATGATCAGCAAGGCTTAGTGGCTACTTTCGAACTGGATAAAGGTCCAGACAGCTATCTTCGCCAGGGAGGGAACATGCAAGTTCACAGACAAGGGCTGAGTCAATCTCAGCTGGATGAGATCTTTATTAGCGGTGTTGTGGAGTTGGAACGGAGTCGAATAATTGCAGAAGCTGTCAAACTTATAAGCGTTGGTACCTGAAAGTTTTCATTAGCCACTAGAGTCTAGCAGCCCGCCGACTACAATAATTTTATAGCGTTTAGTTCAACTTATACGTATATCCATGATTAACTTGTCATAATTTGCCTATCATCTACTATCGATACTATCGGCTAGCTGCTCTGGTCATTACAATGTGCCTCCTCAACAACACGCCCACCGTAAGGGCCTTTGTAGCGGAAGGGATGTTCTTTAGAATCGCGCAAGGAAACATGGAGCTTTACTGTGTCAGCCTCGCCATCCCCCCTGAAACCGATGCAGGGATAGAATTTTCCCCCTGAAAAATAGAACTTCTTCAACACTTGTTCTATTTTTGTTGATTCTTCATTAGTTAATTATTAGTACGAAGTGGCTGCACAACTTACCAGAATCCAGTAGCTTCCCATTGAGAGTTCGATAACCCTCCCCAGTTTCACAGTTAAATCCACAGCCGACCACGTCGCCTTCAGCATACGCCTCTGTATCACATCGAAGAATTTCTGCAGCACCATCCTCTACATATACACCTCCGTCGTCTCCATGGTAGGCCCACGAACCTTGGTGCCACCCAGGTAACATCTCAGGAGGAATAGACGATTGACAGAAACCCATCACTACTATTCTAGGAAATGCCTGTTAGTGAAGTAAGGCAAGAATAAGGAATGAAGGGCATATTTTTCTCAAGTAAAGTGTGACTAGAAAACCTACTCAGTTCGCAAATTCTTGAGAATCTCCATCTCGAAATAGAAATGGTGGGCGTTTGGTGGAATGCTTTCTCTAGTGCGCAGATAACAAACATGCTTCTTGGATATCTGAGGACTATACAATTCGGTGTCTGATCAAATAATTCAGTAACAGGAGCCAAAAGATTGATAAGAAGGTACTGACCTAGGAACATGCCCGCACAATGTTCGTGGATATTGCAAGGCAGTGTGTTGATTGTTATATTTTCGTAGACCTTGATAAAATTGGATGGTTCGCGGTACGGTTGTTTTGTAATCTCTGCTTTAGTCTCTCTGTCTTGCAGGTACTCCATCAATTCGACATGACCGAATCTCCCAGCAACGTCGGAAGGGGTCCAATTATCTTCATCTAGCTCAAAATTACATGAGCCTTTTTCGATTATTGATCGGACATTGTGAAGTCGCCCCGCTTGAGCGAGATCATGGAGAGGATTGCGAATTTTTTCTTTGTTTTCTGGATTCAGAAATTTATCTGTCCATGCATTCCAAGCAACTTCAATTTCGATATCGGGGTATTTTTTAGTTATCGCTTCTAGTTCGGAAGGAGAAAATACGACAGGCCCCGCATTTTTATGTGAGAGAATTTCCATGAGGCATTCCTGATTAGAACGTTCAATGGCTGTATTGGCTGGCCTGGATCTATTGATGCCAGTGGTGTTCCAGATGGACCGGACCCGTTCATCATTCAATAATAACTTGACTACTTCCGTCTCCCTCTGGCTCAAAGCAAAATGTAGGGGCGTATAGTATTTCCAGTTTGTAGTTTGGCGAGCTATATCTAGAGACGTTGCTTTCAACAATTGTTTAACAACCTCTAGGCGTCCGTTCTCGCAAGCCCAGGCTAGGGCAGGTTCATCATACTGGGAATCCCCTTGATTGATATCACTTGTTGATTTCTTTTCATTAGTCAATCTTACGACTTCTTCAATAAACTTTAGGCAAATTCCTCTCCGACAGGCTATAATTAGGGGCGTGTCGCCATCCTCGTCTTTCGTGTCGAGACTAGCTTTTTTCGATAGGAGAAATACGGCAGCATTCTCATTCTCTAAATTTAGAGCTCGATGCAGCGGTGTATTCCCAGCATTATCTTGGTGGTTAATACAAGCTGGCATTGCTTCAAGGAGCTTCTCCATAATCTTCGTGTCATTGAACGTCTCGGAGTCACGAACGGCGTGATGCAATGCATTAAGCCCGTCGCTATCCTTAACTATGGGGCTGGCCTTTGCGTCAAGTAAAATGGAGACCATCGAAGTGTTACCTATACGAACAGCTTCGTGCAACGGTGTACTACCATTTTGTTCTTTGGCATCGATATTTTCCATCGCACCTGCAAGACTCTTTATAATATCCTTCTGATCCTCATCAGCGCAATCACGCACTCTAATGGCATGATGAAGAGCCGTTTTGCCTCTCTAGTCAACCCAGTTTGCAGCGGATTTGTTACTCTGCAGTATACTCTTCACCATCTCCACTTGGGTGAGTTGACACGCAAGTATCATAGGAGATGTTCCTTTTTTGATTTTGATTAAAGGGTTTGCCTGATGCTTGAGAAGGACTTTGACTAGATTGTCTTTCTTTGACTCAATAGCCAAATAAAGCGGTGTTTTGCCTAATTTGTTCATTTCATCGACTTTTAGAGGAGTCCTCTGCAGCAAATCATCCAGAGAATATTCATTTAAAAACTCAATTGAATGGTGAAGAATGTTTTGGCCTTTACCATCCTTTGCTTCGGAAGCTTTCCAGTGATTCAAAAGAAGCTCTTCCGCAATCTGACAATGGTTCGAATTCCTCTTATCAAGGTAGGATAGCGGTGTTTGGTGAGATGCGTCAAGACTTTCTGGATTTAGATTCAAGCCCTCGACTCTTAACAATTCGAATAAGCAATCATCACTTTGTTTCAAGGCCCCGATGTGAACCGCATTCCGCTTCCATGCATCTACTTGCATCACAGAATCCGGTGACATTAGCCCCAGTAAAGCTTTCGCACATAGGACGTGGTTTTCTTCCATGGCTAGATGCATGGGAGTCATGCCATTCAGTCCTCCTAAACACATGGCATTCATTGTGTCCGCGCCTTGCATCACTGTTCGAAGTTGGTTGAGAAATCCACTGTTCCCACGGGATGCGGCAATATGAATCGGGGTTCGTTGATATTTGTCGAACCAACAATTCCGCACCGAATGCTTTTCTAAAAGTTCAGGGTAGTTAAGCTGCGAATTTGTGGTGATATGAAGACCGGGCCGAGCAGCAGCGTAGTGAAATGCTGTCCAGCCAAATATGTCCCGGTTTTTGCCATCTTCTAAATATCCATTAGTACTAAATCTAAAAAAGATAATATTATGGATAAACAAAATTGGAATCACGGAATTAAATCTTACCGATGAGATCTTTGAGTTCGATTTCGTCATCATCCGCTGCCTTGTGGACTTTTTGATGTAAACTTCCGAATCCAATGTGCTCCATAAAGTTTGAGTTGTTTTCAACTGGATCTGATGCCTCTAATGGGGAAAACATGTCCGCTATGTTATTTCCATCTAAGCAAAAGTGAAATATTCCAGAAAGAATACTTCGTCGCCCCTGAAGACCGTAGAATAGAGATAAAGCCTCTAAGGTCTTTGAAAAGTTTTCAGAAAGTTTGGATAGAAGCTCATCGAACCTAGGAAGTAGGCGGGATTTATCAGATTTAGTGACTTGATATCTGCCTACCGTATGTTCAACCCCCTCTTAACTTCATTTTTCTCAGAAGCAGCGATCGTTGAACGGTCATCGGACTTTTCAGTGTTGCTTTCAGCATCGCCTGATATATCGCTTTCAGTCTTTTGATAGCGTTTCATGCTCACTATATCGAGAGCCATAAAGTAGACGAATTCCATTGTATCCACCACGGTAGCCAGTGTGAGATAGTCTTGCATCTCTTTATCTTCATGGGTGATCATGAAATCAAGGAGGTGCTGATAATCGCGACAGAGCTTGACACAACCGCGTCGATCCTCTAATAACGCTTTAGGCTGAATGCTTCTGAGGATTACGTCGTTGGGCAAGAGGTCTTTGAAACTCAAGGCTGGAATCATACATAAGAGAATATCATCCGAAGTTCCGAGGCCCTCCTTCTCAACATACATCAGGAAACTGTTGAGTTTTGTGTGGCTCAGTTTTTGACTTGATCCAAACTTGACGGGTGAGCGAGGATCTGACGTACTCAAGGGTTGTACTTTCATAAACTCATCAATGTTTAGAGTTCCCCTATTCAAAAAGCCTCTGCGAATAAAATTATGATAGGCAATGGTCCAAATAAAGTTTGTAAAAAGATGTTGCGCCGCAATTGTCTCCAGGCGTGCACTGGAGTGCTGAACAAGGAAATGAGACTTTCGTTTTTTATCATTCTCTGAATTCAAGTTAGTCAAGGAAATAATTGCTCAGCGCGAGGTAGCTAATGAGAACGTATTTACCTTCGAGGGGCCCGGTGAACCCGATAATAACTTCAATATCATCGTGTGAGATATGATTTGTCTGAAGCAAAGAACTTTGGGAATTGTTTCCCTTCAGATCGTCCTCGATACCAACTTCACTTATACTTGCACCTTTTACCCACCATTCAATATCACGGGCTAATGCATGCTTCAAATCACTATGGCCGATGATCCTGCAGTAGCCAATCCGTTGATCAGTATCTGACTGGGACAGTACTCGGCTTTGCTGTTGCTCATCTTTTGTCCGCTTCATATTTTTTGTCTCAAAATGAGCCATCCAAAGAGATAAAACAGCTTCAACACTTTGGAAGTTGATTTTCCATCGCTTATTTCCATCGTTGGATGATCCACTGTCAGAGGTGATTCGAATAGGAATGCACAAATTCTCTCTTGATTTTTGGTTATTTGACATGGTTCGAATACAACGAATATTCCAGTTAACGAGATCGCCTCTATCTTTGCGCGCGAAATCATTCATGAACTTTTCAATGGCAAGAGTCAGGGCCAGAGCTGGCTTGGATGCGCTGATTGTCCATTTACACACGCCACCTAGCCGTTCTCGAACGTTAATAAGCTCCTGGCTGGTATTTCGCGGAGACTCAGCATCTTATTCAAAGTCTCCTTTCGACTTCTGAACTCTTGTAGGCGCTTTGGGGTCCATGAACGGAAATTCCTGTGCCTTTTCTGCAGTCTCAACCTTCCACGACATTATCGTTTCGAATTCGGCCTTATGCCCCGGTTTGATGGGGAATACTTTGCATCTAGACTCAACCAACCGAGCTGTTAAAAAGTCTAGTTCAAAGCCGTCTGGAGCTTCAAGATTATCAGGAACCTCTCCAAGTCGACGTCGAATCAAGGCTCTAATAATAGCCATGATGAAGAGGGCACCTAGGTGAGATACACCGCATGGCCATGGTAATCCTCTCAGGCCAATGAATTGCACGGTGAATCCAATACCCCCGGCGAAAGCTCCTACTAGCGTCAGGGCCGTCCATGTCAATTGGTTAACTTCGTAAGTGTTTATTTCATGGCAATTGTCATCCGCAGTATTTCTTTTTTTGAAAGATAGAGTTTTCACGAGTGTTGTTAATGTTGACTCTCTCTCAAGCCGGTTTTGAGGGATATTGTCTTTGCTTGCTGTGTTCTTTTTCTCTCGTATTTGTTCACATCTTCGGATCGACTTGATGTTAAAATGCGAGTTTTTGTACCGCCGGAGATGATGTAAGGATGAAAGTTTTGATCACTGACACGTTGCTTGCGCTGGACCCAAAACACCTCAAATTGCTCATCGCCTTTATTTTGAGCAGTTGTATTCTGATTCTTGCGTTGCCATATGAATTCTTCCGTGCTGTTCTCAATGGCAGCTGAGCAAGCAAGCATTCCAAGGAAGAGTAATACGGATCCAATGATGTAGCAAGGCAGTCCCCAAGGCTCAGAACCGTATTCTGGATTGTGGAAGGCTATCAACCCTGCGATCACAAGTAGTGCTATCTGTAAGGTGACGGCGATTGCAGCAGCTAATCGGAGTTCTTCAGTGCGAATATCGGGTGATATACCTTCAGATGGAACATTCAACTGGAGATTGGGCGCTTTCAAAAACCCAGGATCATGATCATGGGGTTCTCGCTGACCTTCTACGTCTCGGTCTTTTAGAGAGCTTGACTCATGGTACTCTATATGATGAATGAGATTAGGATTGTTAATCTTTAATGTTATGGCCAGCACCCACTGTTCTTGGTCATGAGTCTGAAATCTGTGGCAGTGCGCAGCGTATGAATGCCACATGAATCCTTGTCGAGAAATTTGTCCGGGAAAATAATGAGCTGAGCGATATCCGGTCTCCACATGGTTAGAACAATTCCAGCTCCATTAAATAACTCGCAGACCTCGCTGGATGTCGAGGACATGTACTCAATTTCGGCAGCCGCCCGATTTTCACGTGCATGACCAATAAAGGCCTTGGCGAATTTGGGGCCTTGGACACGAATAGCTCCCGCTATGGCAGTCATAATTCCTAGAGGAACACAAGCGAATATTAAATGATCGTATTTGGTGAAGGATTCACTGAGAAATTGTCGAGCGAATTGTTCTCCAAAGAGGGCAAGGATCCTGTGATGAGGAGGTTAGAGCCGAGGTGGTAAGCGCTGATGGAACTGGGGCTAACTTACGGACCGAGATCGGAAAAGACATTGAGAATGAAATCGGTGTCATCTCCATCGGCAGATACTCTGACAGCCGCAGCTAGCAGCAGTGTAGTTGAGAGGCGAAGGGATTTTGTCGTGAACATTGTGTGTAGGTTCGGCAGCGACGGAACTCGCTCAGCCAAGACGGGGCAATCGAGGCAGCCGAGGGCAACTGAAGAGACAAAAAGAGAGAAAACAGCCCCAGCCCAAAGAATTAGGTATTGATTATATTTGCCTGAAATTATAGGCTATGAGCTGCAAAGCCAGCTCAGCCGAACTTTTTACCTTGTGCCGTGTTCTTTGTGGAGAGACTACTGCATGAATGCGCGAATCAGAATGGTGGAAGCTTTCCCACAATTGCTAAGCTACAGCGCTGAGGACTCACAAACCAATCAGTTATTTTTATAATGTGGCATGAGTTGGCAGCCTAGCCTTTTTCACACCTGTTGAGTAGTGAAATCGTGCATAAGTAGAAGGAAATGAGTTGAGCGTCGATTTCGCCTTATTTGGGAGTGCTATGCGAAGAATGCAAGTAATTGAATTGGAATTTTAGTTATGCCGAGAGTTAGAGGCTTAACCATCTATATTTTATAGCACTTTTTACACCCGTAAGCTAATTATTGTAGTAGGTACAATTGTCATGAGATATATCGGGCCCATGAATGTGATGACTGATTTTTGCCCCGAGGAAAAATGTCCCCTCCATGTGTTGAAGTGAAATTTTACGTGCGCACACACTAAAACTGATGTTTACGAATGGGATCAGTCAAATTTAATTGGCTATCAGTAATGTGTTATGTGTTGCTTTTTAATGAGATTACTGCGGTTAGCTATATATAAGAGATATTCAAAGTGAATATGGTTTTTGTTGGACTAAAGAAGGTATTAAAGACATGTTAGCACTTTGAGAACGTGCTTCAATGATAAACTTAAAAACCAATTTATCGTACAATATCTCCTTGAGGTCAACTTTCTCCCTAGAAAGAAGAAGCCCATAAGACGTCAAAGCTCATTCGTACAGTTCCTCCAAGCGCCTCTTCGCGTTCCTCTTGAGACCGCATTTGGTGAGACAGGCATCAATACCAAGGGCAATGCTGGCCGGGATTGTGTGCCGGAAACTCTCAATATCCTGGCCATCAAAAGTTTGAATGCCACCAAGAGTAGCCTGAATAGCGTCTTTTCGGAGGCTGAAAAAGTTTTGAGCGATATGAGATATACCGGGATCGGCGTTATTAAAGGCGGCCACAAAAACGGCATCCTCACAGTCCGGATTGAACTCTAGGTGGATGGCGCCCATGGGAAAGAGGACCATTTGATATCGAGAGAGCGTGTTCTCAATGGTACGAGCACCATCCTCAATAATAAAGTTGGTGACAAGTCGGCCCTTGATGATGAGATTGAGCTCCGTAGCTCGGTTGTGGACATGCGCAGTATTCATACCACAAGGGCCGACAAATCCAAGCGTCATAGCAGCGGCGTTGCCAATCAAAGCCGGCATCGTCTTTGACTCAGCTAAAACTGAGACGCCACCACGACCTTTGACCACAGAGCCTGATGCAGCACCAGTGACGTTGAAATCGAATATGTAGTCGCCGGGCTTATCTAGAAGTTTAACACGATCGGCTTGCGTAGCAGAGGTCATCAGTTTAGAAATCAGACTTATATCGCCGGATCGAGTGTTGATTGGCACAATTGGTGGTAGGGCCACTTCGGTGCCATTGTCACGGCGAAGATGAATAATACCGTGTGGAGCTGCGAAAGTAGTTCCGGAAAGGACGGCGAAGAAGGCGAAGAGGAAATTCATTTTGAGTGACAGCGACTCAGCAACTTGGTATTTTAGGTGAAACTGAAAATGGTGCCTTGCAAGGTACAGAATTGTTTTTTGGCCAATTTCCAATGTTCGTTTAATTCATCTCTATCATAGTGGCTAAATCGTTGGGTAGAATTCCAGCGTCCCATTTTTATGCTTTCACCATGCATAGATTAGACGTAATCCGGTTTTGGCTGCTTTGGCTATGATACCGAAGAGCCGGTAGCCGATAAATTTGATAAAGGCGAATCATTTCCTGCACAGGTATGTAAGCATCAACCACTACCTAGACATGTCGCGGAGGGTGGCTTACATGCTGCATCAGCACTGTCATCCGACAAGACTGATTGGCTCATCAGTCGGCTAGTGTAGATATCATTCTGGAAATGAGGTATGGAGCTGACAAGCCGAGTATGTATGACGTGGATTTGACATTCTGCAAGGCTGAAGTTGCGCAATAGCTCCTGACACACGCTAAGTGGAAGTGAGAATCATACAATAACTATACGCCTAAGCTTCGGGTTTCGGGAAGCATAAGCTTTGATATTACGCTCAGCATGTGACAACGCATGACCTTGTCTTATCCAACCATGTAGATCTCCTATCGATCACAGGTACTCAGCGCAGCCGTGGACCAAATGTACTAATGCATTTTGCATTTATTTGTAAAATAATGCAGTATAGAAGATATGTTATTTCTGTTTGTTGGGTAGGGAACTGGTAGTTTGCATAATTTCTCAGCGCTCTCATTTCAGTGAGTGGTTGCATTCCGCATGCTGAGGTCATCGAAATCCCACCCAAGTTCGTAGGTCAGTGATCTGTCCAATTAAAATCTCAATAGATGTTGTATCGGTACACAAAGAATAAGTGTGTTGTTTTAGGCCTGCAACGTGTCGTTGTTCTCTTTTCTTTGTTTGTCGAGGGTGGGTTGCCCATTCGCTAGATGATGCACTGCACTGTCAATCTCGAAAAGATTAAACGTAGTATGACACTACTTACGACATAGACAAATATCTTTATTGATTCATGACGTTCTTTCCGCATTTGGGTGTTCGCGATAATTAGTGTGATTTTATCCACGTAATAACCAAAGAAAAAGACACGAGTATGAATACCTGGTCCACTGGGATATCAACAAATAATTATCAGCCAACATACGAAGAAATAATGTTTAGAAAGTCATTCGTTTTATATTTCAATCTACCAAAGTGAATTTCTCTAATTCTACTAACCAAAGGACTTTTTGACTGTTTTAAAAACACACCGGAAGTTCCCTCTTGACCACTATTCCTCAACACTGTCCTCGTCTTCATTTCTCAATTGAAGAACGGTGTGTGAGTCAGAATACGTAACGCTTACAAATCTGTAGTAATGATCTCCGGTACTAAAGTCTGTCAATGGGTATGCGCTGAGATGGATGTGCGGGACTCGCTGCACAAAGCTGATAATGGCGTCTACAGATGCCGAGTCGTCCATAGCAAACGCACGGAGAGCTCTTGGATCAAAAACCCACTTGTATTCATCTCGAATGCGTTGGCCTTGGGGGCCTACGAAATCAGTAGGAGACCAAGTCTTCTAAAGTTTCATACCACCCGTGATGCATATAATCAGCTCATTAAAGGCCGCTTCGATTTTAACTTGCTCGTTCTCAAAAGGGCCTACACTTGGAAAATTGGAAACCTCAGTTTTCCATTTAAGTCCGTCGTTTCTCTAGCTAAATTAGATCCCGGTAAATACCTCTAGGATATCGCTGAATAAGGCGTAGACGTCATTCAGGATTTCCTCTGGGCTGTAGAACGGTGGACGTACAATAACAACTTCGGTCATTTTGTCCTTGGTTGTTAAGTGATTTCTCTAAGGTCAAGTTGTGATTATTGTAAGAATGGACTGTCACTTTTGTGAGGATTGAGTTGAGAATGGATTGAGGATCAGGCTGTTTATATAGACAAATATTTCAAGTGCTTGGAAAAGAAAGGTCCATCAAATCGACTATGAATAACAGTTTTTTATTCCTTTTATTATTTTTTCTTTGTTTGTAGTGAAGTCAATTAGAATGACGCACTGTTCTTTGGTAGTAACTGCCGAAATACCTGCAATGATTCAAGGTAAAAATTATAATTTTAAAACAAAGGATTACTGCAGATATTAGCTAGGACTTAATCTTTATGAGTGGAAGATTCTCATACGAAAAGAAACAGTAAATCATGATGAGTCAAGTAATAAACATGCCTATGATATCTCAACTTGTTGAATAGTCATAATGACGACAATGAGCTTGTTCCCCTAATTAAGTACTACAAATGAGTAAATTATCGGTGTTCTCGGAATTTACTCCTTGAGTGGTTAACCATTGTTTTCTTGTGCCCTGAATAAGAATATGTCCAATTTGTATAAAAAAGATGCTGGAAGTTTGAGCCCTTCAAATGATGGAACAGCCGTGAATGAGATGAGTGGATCGTCGATTGTAACTTGCACTACTAGTCACGGTGAAAAGGCGCTATTGTATCACGTAGATGGAGAGACTGGCGTTGCAAGATTTTGGCTCGTGAATGAGGGCGTGAATGTCGTACCGAAATGACTACCCAGAAGATGTTTCAAGCGTTGCGTGCCGCTCGATTTGATTACAAGGGAGGTTGTTTGAATACTCCCCAAAATGCAGTGCGAAGCATCGGAGTTGGACTGACAAATATTTAACGTCATGATATTTCGACAAATAAATTATTTACTAATCTTTTTTATTGATGACGGATCCCAGTGTAGCCGTTTCCATATTTTGGAAGAGATATTGTTACAATTTGTGCGGGCCTTTTATTTACACCTCTAGTAGCGAAGGATCTCAAAGGTCCTTTCGGGGTGTAAAGTGTACCTTCAAATCAGGCTTCATCCAAAGTGTGAAGACTTTGTTCTCAGCAAGCCACTCTTTACTCTCGGAATCGATCCTGAGGTCAAAGTTCCAAACAATTTTGGCGAGAATAAGGCGCATTTCAGCATAGGCCAGGCTAGATTAAATCAGATTTAGCGACAGTTCGTCATTATTATTCTGAACGAATGAGAAAGGGAGCTTACTTTCTACCAATGCAATTGCGAGGTCCAAACGAGAAGGGCTGAAAGGCTTCAATTTTGTCGTTCGCAAAACGAGAGTCTCCGAGCCACCTCTCTGGGATAAACCTGTCAGGCAATGTGAAGTTCTTCGGATTACGATACATTGGCCACTGCCAGATACCTAGAACGGTCTTCGTTGTGTTAGCTATTCTGGTGAATAAATTCACGGAGACTTACATTTTCAGGCACATATTGACCGCAGATTGTGTCACCCCCGGCTTGGGCTTTGCGTGGAATCGCAGTAGGGACAGGAGGGAACACTCGAAGAGTTTCGTTCAGGACAGCCAGCATATAATCTAGGTTTTGCACACTCAACATATCGATTTCTTCATTGGTGGCGAAAGTGGATCTCACTTCCTCTGTCAGTTTGGCCAAAACATCAGGATGTGTTGTGATCAGTTGAGTAGCACCAGACAGAGTGGTCGCAGTAGTTTCTGAACCTGCGATAATCAAGATGCTTGAATTGTCCAGGACTTCTGGATGAGATAGTTCCTGGATTCGGTTAGTACCAAATGGATCTCGATATACTTGAATGAAGTGGCTTGACTCACAGCTTTGCTTTTTGACCTGATCATGGATTCCATGAAGTCATGGCGAGGCTCTTCCATTTTCATGCGTTTAGCAACCTTTTCCTGAGTAAACTGGAAGTGGGCCTTGAAGTTTCGCAGTGTCTTTTCAGAAAGGAACAACTTGTTCAATCTTGCTCCCATTGGGAATCGACGCAGCAAAGTATTGATGGTGTTGGTTTGAATTCGATCAAAGATGAGCGAAACCCAAGGGTGATAGTCTGAACTCTCAAGGCATCCAAAGGGTTCTCCAAATGCCAAGTCGCCAATGATGTCAAATGTGGCCCAGTTATACCATGATGTCAACTCCAATGGATTGCAATCCTGGCATTTTTCTTTGAGCCTTCGAATCAATAGATCAACATAGCTTTGAATGAGTGGCTGCTGTGCCAACATTGCCTGAGCAGAGAAACCATGAGAGAGAATCTTTCTCATGCGTGAATGGTCCTCACGATTGGCGCTGATGACACTGTGTGGCATGGTTCCCCAAAAGGCCGGGTCTTTGCTGTTCTCGCCTTGGCCCCGTTTCCTGTGACCCATGACATCGTTCCAGGCCTGTGGGTCGACAAAAGAAAGCTCATCTGGAGCTACACGGACTACATCGCCATATTTCTCATGCAACTGATGTATTTTAACATGAGGTCGGCCCGCGAGCGTGGTGAAGATGTACGGGATTCGTGACGCAGCCCAGAGGGTCGGGCCGGGGTATTTGCGAAGAGGGTGAAAGAAGACATTGTACAAAACTCTACAAAAAAGGCATCCTAATATCTGGGTAATTCCCATTGAGTCAGTACCTTGGAGCGATATTGTTGGTGATTCAGTGCGCTTACCGTCGCGACGGCGGATGCTGCGACGACGCCGATGTTCAAGGTATTCGGTAACAGATCCGTAAGAATTGCCATGGTCGATTTTTTATGATTTGAAAAACGGTTTGTATTTTTGGACTGAAATGATTTGGAATTTATACAGTTTTTGGGATTCCTCCATTCCGTTGGCTTTACTTAGTTAACTGCGGGCTTGCAGCGGCCCGACCCCACCGTCAGCGGAGCATTTCAAACTCTGCAGCTTTACATCACCGCATCTCCTTGATTGGCTTTCAAGGTACATGCAAGGAATTACTGGGATATCAAAAGCGTGACAATCTACATCGTTTGAAGACAACAGCAGTACGAGTCGTGAGGTTCCACTAAAGTACCGAGGCATGTGGAGTCCATCTCCACCACTCGCATTGTCGATTGCTCTGCACTTGAACTAAATTGGCAACCTTCGGCGTTTTGTGGCCCTCGCGTTGGTAAGACCGAAATCCCGATTGGGTACTTCAACTTGAACTGCCGCTCTGGATTGTGGGGAAGATGAGGGCAGCCGAGTAGACTTCGTTCCACCAAGGCACCCGTAATACGATTTCCGATAATTTATTCCTCATGGGGTTACCCAGACGGACTCCACACCGGACCGACGGAGTTGGGTAGAGTCCGATAGCTGTGATAAGGCTCCCGGTGACGACATTTCTTTTTCATCTTTCATGCTGCTTAGAAGGAATGTCACTTTTTCATCCATGACTCTTTTTACTTTGAATTGCTCCTTTTACCTCGGCTCCCCACTTTAGCCTTGGGGAAAAACCAAAACCCACGAGTTAATGCTATGAGCAAATTCCTTTTAGTGATATGCTGGCCACCGCATCGTATTTCGGAACGGAGAAATAGGCTCAGATAAGTCTTTCAGATATGCTTAATGATACAGACGTGGCAAATCAGAATTGGCAAAAAACTGGGCATCATTTGTACTTCATGTTCAAACTCAGATTTCCGTTATACTGCGCGTAGTTTTTATCGTCAGTTAGTGCTAAAACGGGATCCATGTAAGTTTGCTAGGTAGCTAAACTCAGAAGACCAAGGTGCAGGGTAATCGAGGTGCACGAGCTTTCGTGGCGTGATATACTGAGAATGATAGTCTTTAAATACGACCAATCAGTCTATGCAGCATGGAAATTGTTTTTCATTTATATTTAAAAGTGAAAGAGACGGCGCAGGCTCCCTCAATGAAGTTTACTCTCCTGGATGAAATTTTCAAAAACGAATGTGCCACCAAAACCGCCGTGCAGACCTAAAATTCGTACAACTGTATATTGTATAGCTAGGACTATACTCAATACCATATCACAATAACAATGGCCTCATCCTTAACTACTATTATGAAGACTACCGGAACCAACGTTATGACTGAAACGTCGTAGGGTCGCAGTTAGGTGCGAGCTGGTTATTGTACGCGTTGTATACAGTATGGTGATCAGATAATAGCTAGACCTCGGAGTGTTTTTTAACTGAACTAAAAATAGACAAGAATTTGTTAGAGTGGTGATAAAACAAAAATTCATCATAGAATTTTACTAACCAAACTAACGACGTCGTCTTCGGGAGGACACGAAAGAGGTGTATTCATCGTATGGGCTATAATTGCAATATTTGACAATAGGAGCAAAGGTGCAGCGTCCATAGTGATTCAGATCATTCTCGCAAAGGCAACAAGCCCAGACATCGGCAGGTTGATTATGAGGATAGTAAGACTTCCCGTAGTAATCATCTCGTTGGTCTGTTCGAGTCCTGCTCCGTTCGCTATACATGTTCCACCTTCCAGTGGGGCGCTTTGTTGACTTAGGGTAATAATATGTTTCGCGAGATGTATAGACACTGTGGCGGTGAACTACAGTTACGTCGCGGTACATGTTTGCGAATCGAAGAAGTTTTGTAACGTGAGTTCTATTGAGAGGTCGCACACACACGATAGAAGCGATGGCTGAAGTGAAGAAGAGAGTGACTGAAAACTGTTCTGCGTTGCTTTGCAGGGAGAAGTCGCTGGCCATATTTATAAGTAAACCCTTCTACGATGTTGGTTCCGTTGATATAGATGAATACCTTGACTGTTAGTTTCTTATCCACCCTGGCTCGCTTCAAAAAGTGTCATCACAACTTGCAAAAGCGATTGGTTCGGTGGAACTCGTGTTGGCCTACTTCAAGCGTCAAGTGCGAGATGAGCTGATCCCAAACTAGAGAGTATGTATAACCTTTTTCTGTTAGTTGAGTTGGTGCCTGCTGCAACACTTTTTCGTTAGCGCCACGGCTTGGGAAGAAGCTCGACCCCGTGCGAGACTAAGACCAATGAATGGACAGGAATATGGCGTTGGGGGTTTCACCAACACAAATGTGATTCAGCTCGGGGTGGACTATCACCAACCCGTTGGTTCGCCCTTGTCATATGACATGTGCGGATCTAAAAATTTTATCCCACTTCCGGGGGCTGGTTTCGAAAATGATATTATTGTGACTGGTGCCCTAGCCGTGGGTTATTATGGGTCAAAACAAGCGCTTAGACTTGTCATGCACCGGCTGTCCAAACATGATTAATGTGATGAAAATAAGGTCGACGGATCTGGTCGGCGCTTCTATAAATAAAACCAACGCGATATCTCCAAAGGAATATAGGCCAGAATTCTACTACACATCAGCCATGTTTTCGCTTCGCTCCTTCCGTAGCTGGCAATGTTTCATTTCATGACCTGACCCAGGGTCTCAGCCCGCAATATGTTAGAGGGTGTAGACAAGCAGGGGCTTTCCAATTTGATGGGAAAACGATGGTTTCTAAATATTAAGCAAACGGAGGATCATCATTGAGGGCATTGCTGGCATTCCAAACCCGTAACCTTTCGTCGATGACCCGAATACACGTTTGGGTTCATCACCCGCTTCGGTCAATCTAGAAAATTGGGTGAACCGGGCACGGTGGATATAAGTTTGATGGCAATTCAAAGTGTCCCAGGTACGCGACGGGATCGTGACGTGCCGCACAACGTAATCATGAGTCTAGCGTACATTGAATTCAACAGCAGAGCAGCAGGTTCCGGACGGCCAACCGTTGTAGCTATTGTTGGTTGTAACTCCGCCCGCCTACACGGTCAACAGAAATCCTGGGGTTGAATTTGAACAGTGTCTCGAATCATTGTAGGGCATCAAGCATATGGACCCCGCCAATTAGGCAAGCTAGGGTGAGAATTTCTGCGAGCGGCTGAGCGGACGAACCTTTCGACCGTCCAATACCATGGTGCCAGCAGATGAACTCCCCCACATGGACCGAAATGTGGAGCAATCCTTCTGAGCCCGACGTGTCACAATAGCTTGGCAGAATCGAAGTTTTAGAAATATGAAGCGGCGTTCAAATCTTGAAAAGTTAAAATTCTAAACTATTCAACTGCGTCGCATTTCTATGCATTATTTGCTTCTATTTGTGGAACATTCTACCAAGTATCTGATAACTCGCGGCAGCTAGCCGCCGCAGATCGACGCCACAGCGTTATTGGCGCTCTAAACGTGTTAGGCCGCCGCAAGGTGTCGTCAACTGCCTCAACGTTCCGCAATTTCACATTGAAAACAACAGCCATCAAGCTCAAAAACTGCAATATTCCCCGTTTAAATAACCCAGAAATTCATAATGAGAATTGCAACCCTCTTCCTCAGCCTTACGGCTGTGGCCTCAGCTCTCTCTAGCGGCCTCCAGGTTTCTAGCCATCTCAAGGTTCCTGGCGATAGTCCGCTTGAATATTGCAATCCCAAACATCATGCCGATGTTTTTGTCATTTCCGAGGCAAACTTTGACCCCAACCCCCCTAAAGCGTACGTTGATATATATATTTATCGCTATAGCGTGCTGTTATTAACCATACTAGTGGCAAGTTATTTACGATTTCTGTAGTAGGGGATCTGAAAAAGCCTATTACAGAGGGATCTTATATTAAATTCACCTTCAAATATCGCCTCGTAACACTCTTCAAATATACTGCAAATTTGTGCGATGAATTCGCATACATGGATTTGGATTGCCCTCTCAAAGCAGGGAAACTGAATATTACCAAAACATTCCAGCTGCAGACAGGAATTACTTCGGTATGGGGATTCCATCATTTATGACATAGCTTCTCTGACATGTCACTTAGGGAAAATACAAGCTTTTCGCTGATGCTTATACGGCGAAGAATGAGCCCATTACCTGTTTGAAGTTATCATTCAGTTTGCCTCTTTGGTCGCACAGGGAAGACCTCTAAGCCTGATTTACACAACATAGAGTAACTTGATCTGATCTTGACCACAGCATAAAGGGAAATCAGCACTCAGTATTGAGAGAACATTCTGTTTCTAGGACGCACTCAGTTACTCCAAGATGCAATAGGCTACTCGACTATTCAGCACCCTGGTGGGCTCCAGTATACACTCTTATGACGGCCGCTTCATTCGTCGAAGGTGGGGGTGACCCTTTGCTGACCCCATTCCTATTTTGATTTCTGGAACGACAGATTGTCTACGAACTCTTTTGGCTTCGCATTGTCTGTATCGATAATGCAATTCTTACTGTTTGGTGTTGAAGCAGAATGTTTTAAAACAGAACACAT
The DNA here is from genome assembly GCA_013403825.1 of Calonectria pseudoturangicola. Taxonomy (NCBI): domain Eukaryota; kingdom Fungi; phylum Ascomycota; class Sordariomycetes; order Hypocreales; family Nectriaceae; genus Calonectria; species Calonectria pseudoturangicola. Next base: position 1,272,658 of record VTGA01000005.1, on the reverse strand, counting down.
GTATTGTTGAGATCTAAATTATCGTAATTTCTTACATGAAAAGCCGGGCACTATGTGATGCGAAATCTAATGTTCCCCAAGCCCAGTGAGGAGGTCGAGTTCGACACTAATACAATGACCTTGCTATAAAATGAAGGATCCTTTATTAGCTCGGTCGTATCAGATACATAACACGAATCCGACATGCCACAAAACATAATTTCGGACCCAGTACAAATCGAAGTCACCATATATCCCACCATCTCATCACTGCTCTTCACTGCACACGCCCTCCTAATCAATAATCAAGAACCAATATTGAGACCCCCGATGTACTTGTTACATTCTGCAATAACCTGCTCTGAATCGGTCTCCTTTGGCCAAGACCCTGAATCATCTATTCAAGAGACTAGCTTGGACTTGCAATGAATACTGACTGATTATGGTCCCTTTCATTCAGAACTAAAGCTAAGCTAGGCTAACTTTCCCTTTCAGGTCAGATTCCTGGAGATAGCGTTTTCTCATTCCCTTAAAGATCGGACATGACAAGACGATCCCAGTTAGATCCATCTTCTGTTTGCCACCATCCTCGCTTAACATAGCCACTGTAGAAGCACCTAGGCAATGTACCATCGACAACAGTAGTGGTGATATTGACAGTACCGTCGCCATTCAGCTCACAGTCAATCAGCGCGCGGTAGTATTGCTATCAAAACTATTAGGTCAACGCTGTTCGTAAGACTAGTTAGAGTAGGAAAGAAGGGCTTACCGCAAGGTTGAATCCATAGGTGTCTATCAATTTGGTGTAAACTTCCGAGCCCATTGCATTGTCCCCTTTGAAAGGAACCTGCCAAGCATCATCCTGGCACTGAAACGGAGATAAAAGTGTTAGTGTGAAACATCAATGAGCTGTGGTGATGGGTAAGCACTCACCTTGGTAACGTCTTCGTCTCCACACCCAGATGTTTCGTATGGCCTGGTCAGGTAGAAACAGAGTTTATCGCCGTTAGCTTCCAACCAAATGCTGCCATCATTGTAGTTGCACTCCTCCTCCTTCAGATCCTCTTCGCCAATGAGAAGGTACCATCCAGTCTTGAGCGCAACGTTGACAAGCTTCTTTTCCTATCATAGCCATCTTAGTCAGTGCTGTCTCATCGGCGATGCTACTAAAAATGGACATACTAGATTCTCTTCAAAGGTATTCCACGCCGAGGTAAAGCTAGAGTTGTCCTTATTCTGATCCAATAGAACATATGGATCGCTATAGAATTTGGCGGTATCGTAGGTGAATGATCCTGAAGTGTCTGCAATGGGGAGTCCACTGGCATCTCCGTTACCTGTGGCGTTAGCAAGAATTCCAGCGACATAGTCTCCAGCCGCGGACATCATGTTGGCCAGTGTTACTTCAATCGAGCTAGGATCGATGGTGTTGGATCCGACATTGTCGATGGAGATCGCTGTAAACGCGGCAGATGTCATTCCTACCATACCACGAAGTTGCTTATTCAAGTCGAGACCTGTAGCGAAACCACCCGCCATGCTGAATGCGGCCGAGACCCATTTCGCCCATGACGGGACAGGGGTAGATGTCGAAAAATCCTTGGCAATTTCATCAATGTGAAGACTCGACAACCAGCCGGTCCACAAGAGCTGGCTACGAAGGGCGTCAATCTTGCTGTGGAGCACCGACACTGACCTGAATGTCCAATACGCCATAACAGTGCTGTATTCTGAGCATAGAACATCAGCACTGCAGTCAGCGTCAATCGTGCCGCATCCAGCCATAGGAGATGCTCCATCGTCAGGAAATTGTTGGAGCCAGAGCTTGTTGACCCAGTCGGTCTCGTGGCTTCCGAGGGTATCGAGCGAAACGTCCAGCCAGCCAACAAAGTTATTTTTCTCCATGATAGCCTCGACTCCCTCGATTGAGGTAGTGTCTCCTCTGCATTTCGATGTTTCTCCATGACCCGAGAGATCCAGAGTGTTGCTGCTAGAACTACCGCTACTCGTAGTACTTGCGGTACTGCCTCCAGTAGTCGCTGGTGTAGTGCTTGTACCGTTACCGTCACATCCGGACTGGCAACCAACTCTACAGTAGGCGTCGCCGGACCCGCAGTATCCTGCAGCAGAGCAACAAGTTCCAGCGGGCCAACCGTCGCAAGTGAAGTTTCGATTCCCAACACCGCAGCTACCGTCAGTTGTAATTCCGCCAGTCTACAGAGCGAACATAAAACGTCCAGTTAGATCTGAATGGCACCTTGAATCTTCATAGGGCATCCAACTCACCGTGCAGTTACCGCTCTGGCAGCCTGAACCACAATGATCATCGCTGTCACCGCACCAACCCGTCGCCGAACAACAGCTTCCGAATCCGTTACCACAAATAGCACCTCCGTTCTGCGTACCACAGGTGCCGTCGGTCGTAGTATTGGGAGTCAAGCCAGATCCTGAACCAGAGTTGAAGTCGACGCTCCAGTACATCGTGCCGCCGAAACAGAGGTTGTTAGCAAAACTCTTCTTAAGCGCGACTGTTTCAGCATCATCATAGCCGATCCATTGGTCGCCAAAAACCAGTTGCTTCATGGCTGCATCTTCAAAAAGTGTTGGGACGTATCCTTTCTCGTCAATGAGAGCCTGAATTTCCACGAGAGACATGACACCTGCTGTGCCAGTGCATACACCAGCATCGCTAGGGCCGGAGAAGCCACACAGGAGGGTGTCACAAGAAGTATCTACCATACATGTTAGTTATATCTGGATTCCTTTAAGGAGAGATTATTGGCGCCAACTTACCACTAAGAGTGTAGCCACGACCATAGTAGGCGATTCCGAAATTGATTTTTGACGCGTCCAGTCCATCGTACCACAACGGCATAGTGTCGTTGTAGATCTCTCTAATGTCAGCTTGTCCACGGACAAGAGAGCCGAGTGTCTGCACATCAGCGTCCCAAGAGCCATGCAAGTCGTAAGCCATGAAGCCAAACCAGTCAACGTATGGCTGCATCCCGATGGCATCAAACCAACGTAGATACCAATAGTCGGGCGCCAGCGTGAGACTGATACCATACGATGTTCCAAGGGCAGCGCGCATTTCCTTTACAAGCGCGACGAAGTTTTCGGTGTCCGCAGAATTTCCACCTCGGGTGGAATCGCCGGGGTATTCCCAGTCAAGGTCAATGCCTACAACACTGCTTTGTCAGTCAGGAATCAAGAGGGATGAGGCAACCCGGAAACTGACCTTGGAATCCATATTTATCCATAAACTCCTTCGCCGATGAGATAAAGGCTGCTCGATTTTCTGCAGTGGAAACCAAGTCGCTCCATGTTGTGTGGGTGGCGGTACCGCTGTCGCTGAAATCGAATCCACCCACAGCGATCCACGTTTCCAAAGACGACGTCTTCAGATTCGTGAACTCTGTGTAAAGATCTACATCCCGGTCATCTGCTGCGACTACACCAAATGTTGTAGGGTCGATGGATGCGAATGCAAAGTACAAGTGAGTGTATCCGTCAGTCACGATGTCAGCAGGGGTGATTTTGTTGCAAATCCTGTTGTAAGTGTTGGAAGCCTGATAGTACCCAATGGTACGGCCATCAGTACTCCCAGAGCCTGTTCCGCAAGTTTTTGGCTCTACTATCTCACACAATCCGTAGCCGCTCTGGCAGACATCCCACTTGGACGCTCCAATACAGTGGTTGGAATCGGTCTATTCATCCGTTAGTTTAGGAAAATTAGGAGGGGCCGCTCCGGTAAGTTTTGCTTGTACTTACACCACACCATCCACTTGACGCACAGCAGAGATTCATACCACACGAGACACTACCACCGTCGCTATAAATTCCACACATGGCTGTAGCATCACAGTTACTGGTGCAGTTGCCTGAGCCACAGTAGGTCGGGCCGTAGCCGCAGATGCCATCATTACTACAGCAACTGAAGGACAAGACGTAAGTTCAGTGTATGTCCAACTCTTTTTTTGGGATTTTGTTGAAAGATGCATTTAGAGTGAAGTAAAAAAAACCTCACCTGCCATCAGCACATTCCTCGCTTGCTGAGCAGAGCAGCGCTCCAGTGTCAGAGAGATCCTCTTGTCTCTTGGTTCGTCGTCCAAAGAGGGATTTAGAACTGTTCAGCGACTTCTGTTGATTCTCGATGAAAGTGTTGGACATAGGGATGATCGGCAAAGCAGGAGCCTTGGCTGGATCGCGATGGGTCGGAGTCGATGAACCACGCACCGGAACAGGAGTGAAAGCCAAGGCCGCCATGAAGGACGGCATAAGAAATGAAGTCAACCTCATCATATTGCACTGGAGTAGCTGAACTGTGAATTTATGCTGAGAAGACTGGTAAGAAAACAATCTGCCTCTCTCCTTTGACCATATTTATACATCCAAGAAGAGTTGGTTTCATCCATATTTTTTTTCGTCGGAACCGAAGACCTTTCCGTGAAGGGATAGAATTCCGAGCCTATTGCACGTCCATGGACAGAATATCCTCTCATGGTGCTGTCTACCATATCGTTTGATGGGCCTAGTGCGCCTTAGGGTGGGCGATGATTGAATTGAAGGCAAAACTCCACTTGGTATTCAGAGGATTTCCGTTCCTAAGCTTTATCAAGTTACTCCAACTAGTTAATAATGGGTATTTTGGCTATTTAGTACCCCACAGCGGGTTCCAGGATCGAACTTTTTAAGAATCGTTCCATTATCCGAAGTTGAATGCGATCCTTCGTTGACCCCACCTCGGCCCTATCGCCAAAATTGGAAACCATGTACCCACGTGGGCTACAAAATGATCGGGAACTTCGAAACGGTGAAGCACAATATTTGGCTCTGAAGAAAGTGGTAGTGACTATCTAGTTATAGTCTAGAATCCGTATTCGTACATTGACGATAGTGGCACACAACATGCATTTATGTACTTCCACAACCAGCTATTAACATGCATCGGATAGCTTTGTTAATCTTTTTTAAACCAAAAAAATCCTTTCCATTTAAAATACTCACAATAACATTTAGACTGTCTACAATAAACCTCCATTGACTTTCCAAAATCCCCAGATATTAGAAGAGTTTCGACTGCATCATGTTTGAACATGCAGGCTTCTTTTGTTTTTGGATGCCGCTAGAGAGAAGCGCCGGATTTTTAAATCCCATTGATTACATAAATATTGTAAATCACAGATAGTATACGGATGGAGCAGAATGAAATGATGGCTCGGTCGCTCCTTGCCGGGTATTCACGGCCCATTTATGGAGACACAAGAGTTGGCATGAAAGACAGGCAACGTCGCAAACTCCTTCCAACATCCGGAGCAGCGGTTCTTAAGGTAGTCTAGTGGGATTAAGGTGGCATGTCCAAGACCCCTGCAGGCCACGGAGTTTTTCAACAGCACGTGGCTCATTGCCGTATAAACTCGGACAGTCCGGAAATGATACAGAGCCCGTATTTACTCCACAACTTCTCGGAGACTTGGCCGGGGACATACAGATGGCCAATGGTATGGACAAAATACCAAATAAAGCGATCTGAATAGGGTATCCACGGCATATCCGGAATTTTCATGCTTATTTCCGTCGGTTCACACTTTAAAAACATCGGCTTTCATCAGAGTTGGCCGATCGCTCTGCTCCCGCATTGATGGAAACTCGCTGTTCAATTGCCGGCCAGGTAGGCAGGGGGGAAAAAAGTAAAAGAGAAATCTCGGTATGGTTTTAGACAAAATTTTAATTCTCATTATTCATTCTCTTTGCTGCGCATCTTTGCTCTCTCAGTATGGTTCGCGGCACACGTAACAGCTCGTTCAGGATACATGGCGTCATTAAAAGGATAAAATACTCATCTTCCTTCTAATCCATTGGGAGTTTTGGAAAATCTAAGCACAAGTCTATCGCACGAGTCGCTGAATTTTGTAGCTCAGCATGAATTACTTGTTCGGCATAATTCAAATCTATTCCCTTTGCTCCAATTCTTGCCTTGTTAACCTGGGGCTTACTTGAACGATACTGGCAAATCTTCCCTCAAAGCTGCTATGCATCGACCCTGCACACTAGTCAGCGAACAGGCTCCCAACTCGGATGCCATGAACTGTGTCTTGCGCTACTCGCTCGCCATGCGTGGTGCACCGCGACCGAAGCGTGCGGGGGGCTACCTAGATTTTGGGCCGCTGGACACCATTGTTAGCGAGATCAAAGCTGCAGCCCTAGAGCTAGTCACACCAACGCCATCCCAAGAAGCCGAAATTCGCTTCCGCCACCACTCTGGCGGCGTCAAGTCCCCAATGGGCGAATTCCGTGCTCATCTGGAGAGGGTCTACGGTGGAAGCTTTGACGAGCTTGACATGGAAGAATGGGTAGTTCGTGCGGGCCAGCAAGGAATGGACCCGCTGATTGTAGCCTGCATTGAGGGATTGCTAGAGAGTGGAATGCCCATGGTCTCTCTATATATGAGAGAGAGAAAAATAACCAAAAGTAACGGAGCTAGTTATTTATACATAGCGGTTGATTTTATCGTTCAATCTTTTTTTATTGGTTAGATTCCATCAATTGAGTATTAAAGAAAATGTGCGTTCAGTTGAGTGGGTGCTAATGATTGCAAACGTACATGATTCAATGTACCTCAGCTATAACGCGCTCGGTACTGATGATACAGGTTCAACCAAGGATAGCCTGAAGCGACAGCAAATTACAGCACCAAATAGTGAAGCGGACAGGTCTTGGAGGTAGCAGAGCATCGCAGCAGATCATGGCCAATGTGCCGTGATGTCCATTTCATCAAATCTGCGGTCCCTACCCTATACTAGCCACGGCCGCCACTCGCTAAGACGGGATCCTCCCTCAACCGACCACCCGTGACTTTCTCCACCAAAAAACTATCGGTTATCTACGCATTGAGATGTGTTTTTGCAGTAAAGTCACGTGGGCTCGGTTGACAAGGGCCTCGTCTTGTAGGAGACCTCTGATGAGGCCTCCATTACCTCGGCTTGCCGGGACCTTCCTTCATGTGGGTCCGAATTGTTGACGCGAGGATCGACGATTTGCTACCACGAAAACACAAACACTCGCAACCTCCTCGACTAGTCTATGAGCCTCACATGGTGTTAGGATTGAAGAATGCAGTATGATCGGTGCGTGCGGGCGATTAAACTGAATTTTGTTCGTCAATGTGCTTTCTCGCCAACCTCTGACGGAATAAAGCGCAAGACCCCATGTCGGAAGACAAGCGACCGAGTAAAACCTGTCTGTATGCAGGAACCTTTTAAGATCAAATAGCAGCTCATGCTTACTCTATTTTACTGTAGGATAGAATTCAATATCCCGAATTGTAGCTCCTTGGGCTTTGCTGGAGGTAGCCAAGACCCGGAGTCGTACGAGGATCCCAGGAACACACCTTTGCCACAAGCTTACCAATTGAAGAAGGAAATTGGATTTAGCCTTTTTAGGTGTCGGTCCGAGTTTTCGTATTGATTTTCGTATTAATTTTCGCATCGGTCGTATTGAAGATGACCGGGTGCCCCTGCAAGGTGGGCGCTTGACATGCCTCATACTTGGCAAAGTCTGTGGTGGGAGCATTGGCGGGCATGGAAAGCAGGCTCAGCGACGCGTGTTCCGGACGTCGCCGCCTGCATGTCAGGCATATGCTCCGGTTGTAAATTAATGGCAGCTTTTACGCCTCATCTTGACTCAATCAGTAGCATCATTGTCCATTTTGGTCGATGAGCCGTGTGGAAGCCTCGTGTGGAAGTGTTGTGGAGGTGTGGGCCATGTTGACGTGTGTTCTGGGGCTGTGCTGTCTTATTGGGCGACGGCAAATTAGGAATGAGATTCACGGAGCAATCGGTCCTCCTGCAATTTATTACCCCACAGCAAAGCTCAGGCTGTTGAGAACGCTCAGACAGATTCGAAGCTGGCTCCTTCTTCCGTAGTCATAGGTAGATTAGGCCTATAGAAGGATCACCAAGATTTTCAGAGGGCATGCGGGCCCTAAGAAGTTTCACTTTTGCAAGCGAATGGCCAAGCATCGTTTCCATACCGAAGATCCTGGTCAACATGTCAAAAGCTTTCGGCTATATATCCTTCCCGGCAAAAGTTCACACAAACGATCATAGGTCCAACACGGGTGACGATGTAACTCCACTCGTCCGCGTACGCAAAAAAGTCACCGGAAGTGGATCTATCCACACATACATGACGGGCCGCTGGCCAGGATATGGCCCATGTAAATTCTACGATTGAATCAACATAAATAAGGAGGAACAATACAGTGAGAGGATCCCCGAAGCCTAACACACTTCTTTCTCACCCTAACTTCAGCACCCCTCTCCCTTCTTCAGACAAATCATTGACCCAATGGCTTCGGTGGCTAAAGTAGCCCTCTTTGGGCTCCTCGCGTCCATTAATCTGGTCGGAGCAACTCCTGTGGAGGGGAAATGTACCTCAATCAACAAGAGAAAGGCCTGGTAGGTCAACTGACCAACTCTTAACATACATGTACTCATATACAGCGCGCAGGCACAAGATGACCAATGACGAGAAAACGGGTAAGCCACAATATTATTCCGACATCTGGGACTTAGCTAATGTGTTTTATCAAGCCTTTATCGACGCAGAACTCTGCCTCATGGACCACAATGTTGTCACTGGAGAAGTCCCAGGAGCCCGAAATGTTTGGGACGAGCTGCATTACACCCATATCTACGAGGGAAATTACATTCATTACGTCGGCCATTTCCTCCCGTTCCATCGCTACATTATCCGCTCGCACGAGATTCTTTTACAAGAGCTTTGCGGTTATACGGGCGCTCACCCTTACTGGGATGAGCTTTATGATCAGCAAAATGGCGGTCTCAAGGAGTCAGCTATTTTTGACGCAGAGTATGGATTTGGCGGCAACGGTACTGGCGGTAAGTTGCGCAATGATACTGGCCTATAGCAAGGTGCTAAAGTAATCGTTACAGAATCCAAATGTATCTCAGATGGCCCCTTTAAGAACATGACTCTTGTCATCGATACCGGCTTGGACCCCGACAACTATACCGAATATTGCCTGACCAGAAGTCTCAAGGAGTCTGACCTTGAGATGGCTGCCTGAGAATACATCGATGAGTGCATGGCCATCAACAACTACACATCGGCCTGGTCATGCTACAACGGTGAACTCCATGGCGCAGGACATGGCGCAGTTGGTGGACTTGTAAGTGGTTCCACCTAAGCAGATGCTGTTGGATAAATAGCTGACATCCATGCAGATGGGAGACCCCATTGCCAGTAACGGTGACCCAACCTTCTATATGCACCACGCATACTTGGATAAGCTCTGGTGGGAGTGGCAGCAAGCCAACCTAAGCAGCCGCCTGACTGATATGGGCGACGTCAACGTTCCTCCTCAATGGCTGCTCGAGCAAGTAGGCAGAAATGTCTCTTCCTCCATTCTCGACTATAATGGTGACAACGGCACTGTAACTACCTTGAACCATGTTATCTGGGTGCAGAACATCACGCCCAACGTGACAATCAGCCAGACTATGGACATTGGAGGAGATACCATCTGCGCTGAATACGAGTAGTGCTACAAACTGCGGCTCTCTGCTTGTGAAATCTCTCGGTGATTGAGAGACATGTATATACTTATCAGTTTCTACAGGGTTATGCCCCAGGCAATTTAACTTAGCAAGCTAAGTTATATCATTGTACCATGGAAATAAAATGATAGATTTGATATTGCATTATTAACCTACATTATGATATGGTTTATCTATAATATACGCAACTCTTTACATTCCAAAAGAGCATGTTTTGGAAATTGAAGGGAAACAATTGAGGAAAGGAGGCACATTTAGTGCTTGGACCAAGACCAGCTCCTCAAGCATTCCCTTGCTTTCTTTAACCCAACTATATTGCACCCGAATGTTCCAAACTAAACTCTCTATGCGCATATAGGAGCGTTAGGAGGGTTAAAGTTTGTGCAAGTCCCACTGCAGCAGGCTCCTGGGTTGAAAAGATCACAGGTTGCACCAGAAGCGCCGCAAGCTTGAGACGCGCACACGTTGCCATTGCATATCCCCGAACAGCACTCAAGCTCGGTTGTGCATGATTCTGTATCGGGTCAGTCAAAATTATTACCAACATGCCCGCCACATCCTCTGCAGCCATTACGTACCTTCCAGGTCTTTGCAGGTAGCTGCACTTGTTGTCACGATGGTTAGGGTCGTGGGGGTTGTCGAGTCTGATAAAGTGAAGGTCGTCGTCGTCAGGTCTGAAGTCACGCTCGTCGGGTCAAACGTCGGCGTCAAATCGGAAGTCGGCGTCGTCAAATCGGAAGTCGATGTGGTCAAATCAGAAGTCGATGTGGTCAAATCGGAAGTCGATGTGGTCAAATCGGAAGTCGATGTGGTCAAATCGGAAATCATGGTCGTTGAGTAGCCAGCAATGCTTGCTATATCTGATGTCGACGTCGTCAAGTCGGCGTATTCCGAGGTCGTTAGGCGCGATGACAGGAGGCACCGTCCTGCGCTAGCAGAAGTCACGCCCAACACCAACAGGGCGCATATGTTGGACTTGATGAAACGCATGATTCTTGGAAGGATATGCAAAGAGCAAATAATAAAACATGATCATCGCTTTGCAGGTGGCAGAAGGATTTGGGGTTAAATAATCATGCAAAATTCCTTAGGAGATTTCAGCCGCACTGCAAGTGTCGGGGACCTAGCCGTAAATGGCGGATCTCAATCTTACTTTGAGACATTCAAATTACCAGCTGCAAGGGCTGCAAGATGGCCCAGTTATATTTTGGTGGGCTGTCACCATATTGTTGGACAACTACAGATTTCGCTAACCATAAAGGGGCAGCGGCTTTCTGCCAAGAGATCGTCTTGGTTGGTGTATGACTTTGAACGTCCCAGTCAACTCCGTAATCGCCCCAAATCTATTTCAATAGCGTTGTGCTAAAAAAAAAAAAAAAAAAAAAAAAGAGCCACACTTGGCCTGGTTTTTCCAAAAACAGATAAGTGACAACAAAAAAAGCCCCACCGTACTCCGTTGACATTCTTCAACAGTTCAGCCCAGTACCGGAGAAAGGCATATGCAACCTATACTTATATGGAAAGAACCTTGGCTCCGTTCAGCCGCCTTACGGATTCATAGAGATACATGAGCCGACCGGAAGGACAGCTGAGGAACCCAACGAACAGAGGCGGCGGTTTTTTCTGCGGGAGAAATGCTCCATCCCCTGACACTAGTCCAGCTGTGGCGCCCGCTAGTCGAGCTAACCCTTGAGTGTCGTTATCCCTTCAGTGGTGGTCAAGAAACTGTGGGTTCTATTGATTGAGGTCTAGTCTAGCCGTTTTGCGATGCTTGTCCCGAAAATGAAAGATACCACTGACTCGTATCATGTTGAAAGTTTCTGACTAGTAGGTACCACGGTCACGAAACCAGAGCGCTATTGCTGCAGAACTAATCTTCTTTATTCAGGCTTCGTTTGCTTACAGAAGAACCAATGGGATTTTGACCTGCATGGGTAACACACAGCTTATCGGCAACGCATTTTTTGAGGTTGATAGTCTCATCTAGATAGCCGCAGCCTCGTCGACCAATTATGGTCCACAAATACAATTAAAAGACGTACCAGTATGAATTTGAGCACAATGCAGGATTGAGAGATAATAATTGAAGCGGAATTAAGGAATGACTAGAACGTAATCACTGTCACAGCCTGATACATCGTATCCGACTCTATCCAAACCAATCACTCATACAGAGGCCCTTAGGTGCTGTTACGTGCCGCAGTAAGGGTGATAATACTTGGCTGGCAGAGTGTGAAGGTAAATATGAACATGATCGTAAGAACAATAACCCACCCAATTGAATGCAATGTTACTTGGGAGGAGAGCCTGCTATAGAGAATGAAGCCATTGAGAAGTAACCAAAAGATAACGAAAGAATGAAGGCTCAGGCACGCCGTGGAAAAATTAGGCAGAAGCACCGAAATCTGTTCGTGACGGGCCGCGATGCCCGAGGCGCCAAGCATTGGCGGGCTCATTCTCCTGCCTCTGGATTTTATAATTTTGTCAAAACCTCCCATGCAACCTTGTTAGCTTTCATGTTTGTCAAGGAATTGAAGTCTTCTTTACTCATTCTAGAAAATGCACTCGTAGGCGATGACAAATAAGACCGCCAATAGTGAGTCGGACAGATCATGGTTTCGTCATAGTTGCCAGGCAAGCTTCGATCGTTCAAAACGATAGAATACATGTCGAGGTTTTTCCTAGTGTCTAATTTGAGGCAACGGTCCTAATGATGCAATGAAGCTTGCAAAAGTGGCCATGTTTGTTTTGGCGTCTGTTGGCTCGACCGCAGATGAGGCATCAAAAACTGGGGCTGCCAAGGTGCTCTAGACAAGCTATTGAGTAAAAGGGAAGTGTAGTGCTTAGATCGGGCCAAGAGTGGAATTTTAGCCCCAATTTTGCAAATCATGTGGCTCTCCGCTTGGGTCCACGTAATTTTCGTGTTGCAGTAGTGAGCCGCAACTCTGCTTGCCAACCAACAACCACATAAGCGGACCAGATCAAATAGCTCTGTATATTTTACAGTGACGTAATAGCCCATCATTAACCTGTTCACGCCCCATTCTGTTTCTTTTTTCAATACTACAACCTACATTCACATACGAGCTTTTTACTGTCATTTACTCTCAATTGTCCATCCCCCAAAACAACAGACTTCAACATAGTCGATATGGCTCGAACAGAGACTCCGGCTCCATATCTTAATCCTTCCCGGAGAACAGACCCCCGGCCTACCCCTATGACACTATCGTATTCTGAGATCAAGCATGCATATTCTTTCATTGACAATGATTTTCATATGAGAACTATGAACGACGAGACCGTTGTTATGGTGTCTAGAACATACGTGTCTGGCTGGGATCGAGAGTCTGATTGTGAGTGGGAGGCTGGCTCAGCAGCTTGGAGATGTTGGAAGACGAGTATTGTCTACGAGTTCATGGGAGCTTCACATCCTCGGGTGGCCAAGTATGATATGTTTCTTCTTCGTGAGATCGGCTGTTCTAATTTGGACATAGGTACATTGGTGCTGATGCCTGGACGGGATTTCCCCTCTTCGAGAAACCGACTGGTCCGTCATTAGACATCTTCATTGAGTATCATCGCGATTTATTGTACTTGAACCAAAATCATCGGCCAGTTCCGGCTTTTCTTCCAATAATATATCAGTGGATTCTGCAACTAACCTCAGCCATCGAGTTTATCCACTCACGCGACATCGTCATCGGTCATTTCGACCTCTGCAACTGTTGGCTTTCAGACTCACTCCAGCTTAGCTTTTTTTGGATTCCCTTCATCATCTCCCCACTGGGGTAAATATGCGGTGCCATTCCCAAGCAGAGCGTCAGGCTGGTTCCCCTTCCATCCGCTGTACACAACTATGCCCAGACAACATATCCGCCCTTCCAAAACCACCGATTTGGTTTTATTGGGAAACGCCATATATCAACTAATGACAACGTTCTGGCCTGGTTGTCAGCCTTCTGAAAATCATAGCATATTTCACGACATGTACGCACGGGGAGAATGGCCCAATCTCGAAAACAGGTATTTGGGAAATGTGGCACAAAGATGTTGGCAGAGAGAGTACAACAGTGTCGGTGACGTGAAGTCTGATCTTATCCAGTCGTTGCGCATACACGGCTGGGAGGTAGTGGATGGGGATATTTTGAGTGGCTTTGGCGCCGTTTCGGTCATGGGAAACAATCTGAGAGACACTTATCCCAACCCTCCCCATACATAAGGAATGGATTCATCAGTATAATGATGATGGAACAGAGGAGCAAAATATGTTTATTTCCACCCGGCTATCAGCACCGATTTATCACAAAATCACCTCTTTCACACTATGCGAATAAATTATCTGATCCTCCGACTCCTTTCTACCTGACACTTAATTTCTCTGTGCGATGTGATGGTCTGATCTGTCCATTGCAATACACAACGCAATTCCCCATTAATTATAGCAATATTTTAGCCTTTCAAAACAGGTCATTTTCCAAAATAGTGTCCATCCTGCTTATCACCAATACCTCTCTTCAGTTGATAACCCTTGCCAAGGCCATCGTGTCATGATCGACCCGGCCTTGGACATGTCTAGCGCCTTCTCCCGCATCCAGAAACCAATGTCCCTCCCTCAGCTGGGTATCACGGGTTATATGATACCGGGAGCAGAACCACCAAAATATCTTCTGTACAATGGCTTCAACGCTCATCTACATTGCGCATTCGAGTGATCTCCTTCTGGAAACGAAGCCTGGCCCCCCGATCCTAGGTTTGTACAGTGGACACTTTGGTGGTGCCTGACTAGATTGTGCCTGTTGTAAGACACTAACCATTCATCATGATAACGTCGCTCAAAAAAAGGATAGTGTCCCCTATTCTTAGTTTTTTCGTGTTCGCCCCTTTGGTAATTTGCATCGATCGTAGTGCTCTTTAAAGTCGTTTTGTGAGACGAACTCGACGCGATGGTATTCGACTGGACGCCAGCAAACAAACAAGGCGTCCCCCCCTTTGCAAGATTTTGCGTGTTGATGGAACCCTTTGTCGCGAACCATTTTGCCACAGCAGCATATGGACTGCTTTCTTCTGGAGTAATCTCGCCGGTGTTCTTCATATTTCGCTTTTGGACCCCCTTCGAATGCGCCGCAGCAGCAGACAAACGGTCCCTTGCAGCAAAATGAACGGCCATCGCCCCCGGACTGAGCATGAGTTGTACAGACCCACGCACATGTAGGTTGGAGATGTTCAGACCCGTCATGGAGACTAAAGGTGCGTGATTAGCGATTTAGCATAGTTTTAAAAATACGCGGTCCATGCTTGCCTCAATCTTTTTGGACACCGGCTGCAGTACTCGGAAATGTGATCTGTAGGTTCGCGAGTGTTGTATGATGAATCAGGTGATGAAAAATTCCCATCAGTACTGTCCAACGATAGAAGCGATGGATCTATTCCACGACATGGTTCCTCGATGCTTGATTGCACGCAAAATTTAGGGGATTCTGAGGGGCAAGGTTGGGGAGAAAAAGGGCAGGATATTTGGGTTGGAGCACCTGTTTCGGTGTCCACAGAATTGGCGAAAGTGATTGTTGAGTGCTGACGCTGGCCCAAATATGTTGGTTTCTCTGAATTGTCATGATTTAAAGGTGGGGGGTAGTAGTAATCTTGGATGCGATGTTCGCCATAGAAGACAACAAAGTCATCTCCATGGTCTTCGAATGGGTGAGGATCGAGGGGCCAGGGTTCGTTTCCAGAAGGAGACTGCTCGACTGCGCAATGTAGTGATGCGAAATCATTACTCCCTTCTGGAATAACAAATACCCGCGGAGCTCAAACCTCCGCGGGCGCGTCCGGCGCGTTGTGCCAAGGGATGTTGTGTAGTGTAGCACAGATGCTAGGAGAATATTCAAGGGCCTTTCGAGCAACTATCGAAATGGCCCTCTATGGAGGAAAAAAGACAAAAATAAAGAGCGAGGAGGATTTGCTGCTCTTCATCCAAGGGTAACAGAGGTTGGCAAAGTGGGCAAGGTACGGAGAGGCAATTGCCACCGCAATTGGTGGCCAACTGGCCTCGATGATGGTGTATCAAAACCAGTCTTCACTGAGAACTCTTGCGAGCCTTTATACCTGTTCTTCACACTCTCGGCTTGGCAGTCGCTCTCATGAAAAAGTAGGCCACTTTTCTCATTGGCCAGCAGGAAGTGCGCTGAGATGTGGCACGCTTGACGCTAGCTCCAGGACGGGAAGGATGCCATTTTTCTCATTCGCCGGCTGTGTTGAGACTGGGGATCCGAAACGAGACACTGGTGGACACTGAACAGCATTATCCAATCATGTTCAAGAGTGGGAAATTTGGGTCTCATGCCATTTTTCTGATTGGCTTTGAAAACGAATATATGGGTCCATGGCGTCAGATTCGCGATCTGCGATTGAAATTGGCTATAGGGTAGCTCGCCACCCTGAACATTCACAGACAAAGGCGGTTTAAATTTGAGCATAATCGTGAATGAATGTGTTTTATTTAATATTTTGCCTTTTCAAAGGAATTTGAAGAAGTTATTGGGGTAGCCCCGGTGTCCTCTTGATCATGAGGTCTCAGAGTTTGCTATTGATCATAGACATGACTTTCAGGGGTTTAGTTGGAACTTGCTTAAATATGGAAATAGATCTAGATTAACCGACATCTAAGAATATCTATCATAGCTTTGGAGTTACCAACCCCTAGCGAGATGAAGTTAGACAGAGTTGGAGCACTCATGTTCATTGCAAACACCAGCAGCTCCACCTCTTCATCGTTGCGAAATCTTTATCTACCCACCTGGTGAGGCAATGTTGTGCCCATGGCGCGAATTGGTTGCCAGTGCCATTAAAAAATTGAGAAAAAGACGATTGGATAGGACCGGATATTTAACCTCCAATTATTCTTAGAGTTCAATTCCTATCAGATAGCTTGCTTCAATCCTGCACCGATCGGCAATGCTATTAGTTGCTCGTATTTTCTAACCAATGGCATCTCGACAAATACTAGCGGCAGAGAAACTAATAACGACTCTCATTATGCATCTTTCGGTCTCTATCTCTGGCTGCGTGTGCCAGACTAGCATCCCCAGCTTCCTAGTTGGTGACCGATTTCCGGGCTTTTTGTCTCCCCCAGACTCTAAGCGCCCAGGTCCCGATGAAAAAATGGAGACATGCTTGTTTTTTAGCTGTGTTGTTCCGCGAGTCGGCTTGGAGACCGCCGCTATAGCACCCCTGCACCGGCACGCTATTGCCGAGGCCATGCCTGACTAAAATCGCCAACGGCCAATCACTCGCAAAGCCCGGGCGCGTGTTATCGCAGAGCTGAATCCGCGTATCGGCGAATGGCCGTAAAGAGCAGGAGTTCCAGATCAACGTGGTGATGCTGCCTTCATCTCTCTCAAACCGTGGCTTGGAACTTGATTTGACTAGCAATACGAGCAGGATGCATGCCAACTACTTAAACCAAGGCTTAAGCCAAGACTGTTGCCAAGACCAACACCATCAATTCGGATAGATCTTGATCTTGGATCGGCCCGCACCACCAATATTTACATAGCCTCCCGCGTCGATCACCATGGCTTCCAAAGCACTTCTCGTTTCGCTGGCCACTCTCCAGGGCGCTCAAGCCTGGGGCACGCTTGGCCACGCTACAGTTGCCTACATTGCGCAGAACTATGTCACGTCTGATGTCAAGACGTGGGCGCAGGGTGTTTTGGGTGACACGTCGACTTCGTACTTGGCCAACATCGCCTCGTGGGCCGACACGTACCGCACAACGGCAGCTGGAAAGTATTCCGCGCCATTCCATTACATCGATGCCGAGGACAGCCCTCCGACATCGTGCAACGTCGATTACGACCGTGATTGCGGCAGCTCTGGTTGCTCCGTGTCCGCCATTGCCAACTACACTCAGCGTGTAGGCGATGGCCGTCTGAGCAATGCCAATGTTCAGGAAGCTCTCAAATTCCTGGTGCATTTCATTGGCGACATCACACAGCCGCTGCATGACGAAGCACTTGAAACAGGTGGCAACGACATCAAGGTCACCTTTGACGGCTACACCAACGACAACCTCCACTCGGACTGGGATACCTACATTCCCGAGAAGCTCGTCGGTGGTGACAGTCTGTCTGATGCCCTTTCTTGGGCTACGTCGCTTACTACAGAGATCAACTCTGGCGACTATTCCAGCCTCAAGGCCTCGTGGATCTCTGGCGACGACATTGACGATGCTGTCACCACTGCCACACGCTGGGCCTCGGATGCAAACGCTCTGGTATGCACAGTTGTGATGCCCGACGGTGTCGCCGCATTGCAGAAGGGCGACCTCTACCCCACCTATTACAATAGCGTCATCTCAACCGTCGAGCTGCAGATTGCCAAGGCGGGATACCGCTTGGGTAACTGGCTCAACATGGTCTACTCGCAAAACATTGTAGCCAAGCACAAGAGAAGCCCTGTCAGCTACGATAACATTTTGCCGCCCCCTCGCCCATTGAGCAAGGCCAAGCTCGCTAGAATGGCTTTGGATGGTAACTGTGGCCGCCACCGTCATTAAGGTAGCTCTTGATTTCGGTGGCTAGGATGTTCTTCCTCGCTAGCTAAGATACTTTGAAATGATAGAATCCAAATACAAACAATATTAATCAAGTATGGCCAAAGTAGCAAAAATCTCGTTAAAGGCTGTAGCCTACAGTGTATGAAAGTCGTTCAGTACAGCACAATTTGCACGGGGAAATATTTATATCGACTGGCAGCGTAAACAAAATGTCACACTCACAAGTGGTCTCAATCGCCTTAACAGACGGCTGTTACGTAGGTCAGATGCCCGGAATAGCTCGTATCGAGATTGAGGTAAAAGGAAGATGGTCACGGCCGCAGTCGGCCCCAAAATACCATACTAAATAACACACAAGCCTTCCTTATTAATCTATCGTCTACGGGCTCTGTCGGGCCCGGCCAATTGATCATCAAGGCCAAGTTGTGATCGTCATGTCGAGCGAACCTTATGACCCCGAAGCCGGAGGCCGCCCTCAACGGCAGCCTCCAACGGCTAGCAGCAATAGCAGCAATAAGAGGCCGAGATAGATCACTTTCATAGTTACAGGAATCAAGAGCTTCTACATGTATCTGGAATCATAGCTATCTGTTGATACAAAATACTTTGTGTGCACGTGGACCATATTCCTGTTCATCTGGGCTTGCCTGGTTGACTATGAGGTTGCTGAGACCAAGGCTGTGTTTGAAGTATGATGATTGGGTGCATAATGCTCAATTTGGCCACTAGGGATGACCGGTAGCGACGAGGGATAATAAGGAAGAGTATTCCTATTCGCACACATCATTTTTGCTATTTGCACACATAATATAGAACTTATTTATTTACAGATAAAATAAAATAAAAAAATATATCTAGTTATTTTATTTATTTATTTCTTCCCAAAAAAAAGGTATAGAACAGTCCCAGCTAAATAGATTTGTGTGTGCAAATAGCAAAATGTATGTGTGCGGATAGAAATACTCATAAGGAAAGGGTGCGTGTGCACAAAGTCTCCGGTGCCGGGACCACCGCTACTATAATAATAGACACTATGTATAACCAGGGCAACATTACTAGACTGGGTGATGAGAACCTGTGGAGACCAGTTGTGGTCGGCCTCAAAGGCCTCAGAGACCGCAACGAGTGGACGCAGACCCACAACCAACTGGAGCTCGAGTTAGCTATAAACCACCAAGTTGACTGCTAGTTATTTTAAAAAAAAAAGAGGGAAAAAAAATCAAGGCTCTTTCATTCACTCAATATGACCATTTGGCCATGATGTGATAGATCCTTAATAGGGCACATAGTTTATATGTACGGCGCGGCTTTCTTGTTGAACTCGAAATACTCGTTATCGGACGGCGACAACGGGCGTCTTAGGGTTTGTAGGCTAGACTTGGACGATGAGAAGAGCATTTTCTTCCGTAATATGGCATCCGACGGGGTTTCTTGGAGGATCCTCGACGCCGATCTCCCGATGCGGCTCGTTTTCACAATGATGCCGGCTTTCATTTGAGTGATACACCACGTGCCTATGGTTCCGATTTTCATATTTGAATACAAGTCACGTTTTTGATACAAATACCACTACCTACCTGGGTAAAATTTGCTGATTGGTGCAGCAGAGGAGTGACCATTGGCATCGCGTGATTCGACCTCATGAGTACTTGGGCTGGTTTTTGGACCTTCTCGAGGTTTTGTTCTGATTTTACATACACACTCTATCACTTGGTCCCTAGTTCGATAGATATATAGCATTGATATGAGAACACAATGGGCATTTTTCCTACGAGGGTGCAGCTGGGGGTTGGTGAGGCGTTCACTAGCGCAGAGTCGAATCGTTGCTGTGGAACTACGTGCCGAGAAAAAGAGGTTCTCACAGTCAAGGGATCGTCAAGACATTGTGAACCAAGTGAACTCGCGAACCGAGCGTCTCTCCCTTCTCTTGCGCCACTTTTGCTTAGAAAAAAAAACCGAAGCTGGATTTGTCAAGGGATAGCTAGGGTCAGGTGCAGTTCTGTCCACATTTTCCGCCGCTCTATTTTTTCTTTTTTTCCCTTTTATATTGCAGAATCGGACAGCTTTTATTTTCCGTTCGCCCCCTCGCTTTTGTTTTCTAGTCTTATACACTATTTGCACCACCAGACATGTTGCCGCCCAGCTTCCTCTCCACGTGCAAAAGATACAAGACCGACACCAATGTCGTCGCCTCTTGGCTCGTTGCAACGGCTAAGGAGCGTGGGTACACAGCCGAGCTCGCAGCGCCCACGCAGCAGGCGCCCAAGGGCCGCCTAGAGGGCAAAGCGCGCGCGAAGGCTAAAAAGGGCGCGGCTAACGAGGCCAAGAAGGCCACAGACACCAAGGAGACGAAGCACGTGCTGGCCATCCGTGACTTCATACCGCTCGCCGAGTTCATTGCCGGCACATCCGCAGCCGAAGCCGGAGATGGCCCCGGGATCCCGCCCTTCATCAGCACGGCTCTGCGGCGCGTCATTGCCGTGCGAAAGGCCTTTTCTAGTCGTCTTGCTGAACTGAAGGAGGACCTCAGCGCCCAGGCGAACGCGACGCATGCCCATTTTGTTGGTGTGCTGGAGAAGGTCCGCGATGTCTTGCTCAAACCCGGCGGCGATGCAGACGCCGCCACGGATGCAAACAATGATTCCGCAAAGAAAACCAGCACCACCGGCCATAATCTCTTTGATGCTCTGCGCCTTTACGAGCCTTCTGAAGAATTCCTGAACGCACCCGACGTGACCCTGGCCCCAACCTTTGACGCCGAGTACACCGTCGAGGACAGCGAGGAAGACTCGCGGGGCGAGTGCCTATTTGCTCTTGTCTCTCTGCTCAAAGACATGATTGGCATTCGCGACGAGATTGCACAGCTGTGGACCAAATATCGTTCCAATGAATTGGACTTGACAGCCACCGCCGTTGGCACCAACATGGCCATTGCGCTCGCGCGCAGCATGGAAGAGGAGATGGCGCCGGTCCTGAAGAAGCATGGCGGCATCAGGGAGCTCTTGCCCATCATCGTCGCCGCCCTTGGCGAAGCTCAGGGCCAGGACATTAACTATAGGGAGCGGCCCACCGACGAGATGAACTTTGCCATGTACGAAATCGGCTCTAGCTTCATGTACAACGCCCTCAGCTTGCTCGATGCCATCTTGAGGGCTGCGACGTACAACGAAAGGACTCTGCCTTCGTACAACGGCAAGTTTGGGTGGTACAGCGCCAACGAGAGCCTCCAAGGGGCTGCAGACTACCGCAAGCGGTGGTCGCTCGAGAAGACCGCCTTGATGGAGGTGGTACCGGAATACGCCCTGCTGTTCGATTTCAAGGGCGTTCCTGTCCTGGATGAGCTGGGACAGGGCATCAGGATCATGTTTGAGACGCAGGAGATTCCACTCTGGCTGTGCTTCGCGGCCCAGAACTACCTCGACACGCTGCACTTCCTCGGGCCCGGCGTCAGGGGCGCATACAACGAGTGGGAGACTTTCAACCAGACCGCCATCCTGATACTCGAGCAGGCGATTCAAAAAGCAAACGGGCAAACCAAGGAAATGGTAGAGGAGCTTGAGGACATGGTCAACATCTTCAAAATCAAGATGAAGGGCATCGACATCTTCACAGCTGCTCGCTTGGCCATGGTTACAGGCAACACAATCCCCCGACCATCCAACTTTTTCCTGCACAACCCCATCTTCTGCGGCCTGTGGATCATGCACGCGCGCGCCATGTTCCATCAAAAGGGCGTCGCGTACGCTGCCAAGCCTGGTGCCATCCTGCACATGGTCCAGCTCTACAAGGCAGCGCAGCAGAACACGCAGCAAATTGACAAGTTCAAAAAGTTTTCATGGTCAGATCTCGATTGCCTCATCGAGATGCAAGGCGGCGAGGCTTTCTTCGTCGGCGGCTCCGTCCCTGCAACAGACGAGGCTCATTTCAAGAACTACTGCATGAGCCGCGGCATCTCGCCAACCAACTGGCTCGCTGCGCCAAGCCGGCGCAAGGGCAAGCGCGGCAAGGTGCCCGTGCAGCAGTCGACGGCGGGCATGAGAATGCTCAATTTTATGGCGCCCATGAGCTTGTGGTGTGCGTCTCGCGTGGAAAGGGCCAAAGGGAGGGATACGGAAAAGGCAGCCTGGGATACCGACGCTGTGCAGAAGCTCTTGGAGGTGAGTGGTTCTGCACTGCCAGAAGGCAACCTGTCTGCTCCGCAGCTCGTAGGCCGCGTCGCCTCCGTCCTGCAAAAGGAGGTTCCAGAGACCGACTTCAACTACTTTTCTTTGCATCAAATGATTCACTACATTTTCGCGTTGATGGAGGACGATATGGAGACGAGCTTGCCGCCTATCCCCCCCGCTATAAAACTTAGTATGAGAACGACTTTTGCAGACTTTGCAGGCCTCATCTTTGCCACAGCGGCCAACGAGATGGCCCCCGAGTTGGGCCTAAGCGACAAGATTTGGGTAGAGGTCGCTACTCTCTTGAAGGATGCCGTATCGAGGCCTCATATTAATGGACCGGTCGAGACTCTAGCCCGGGACGCAACATTCAAGCCCGCGCCACCGCGTCTCACGATGAACATATAGATGATGTTTTAAAATGTCAAAATTAAGAGGTCCAGACATAATTTACCTTGGAATATAGGCCCATGTTTCTTCTTTTTATCAACTCTCTTGAACTTGGTTCTCATGCATTATCGTGAGTTTGTAGCTGCATGTGGGGTGGGTGACATGCGATGTCGGAGGATGACCAGTGTTGCTAAAAAAAAAAGAGAAACGAGCAAGAATCAGGAGCATGTGGGTATCTTGTCAGAAATCAATTTACCATGATTAATTTGGGAACCCTTCGCCGATTTGGAACCTGCTGATCGTGTCCCAAATGCAGCTCAATCGCCGCATCCTCTATTTTAATTAACTATACAGCCCCATCCATTTCCAGCATCCAATGGTACTCCTAGTAATAAATGCATTCATCTGGTTGCGTTTCCTAACGGTTTCGGTTCTCAACTGACGCGGGCAGAAATTTTGTGTGGGATCCAGTTGCGACAACGGGCCCTGGCTGGCCATCCACCACTTTGGCAATGGTTATGCTGGTGAAGGCAAGCGTCTTGCCCACTTTATCTGCCACCGCCACAATGTCTAATTCTTCACCAATCGTGGCTGTTGATGTGTATGAGACGTGAATATCCACGCTCGCTCCGGTTTTCTCGAAGCCGTAAGTAGCAATGGCCATACCGCCCGCCCAGTCAACAACGGCCGCAGAGACTGCGCCATGGATGGATTTTCGAGAATTGACATGGTCCGAAGTCAATAGCAATCGCGCTTGGATACGACCCGGAGATGCATCGATAAAGTATATATCGGGTAGTAGGAGGCGGTAAATGGCGCTGATGTCCTTTACCTTTTCCCAGACCTCGCGGACGTGATTTAGTTCCTTTGACATATCTTTTGGAGAGATAGTAGCCGTAATTATGTGATAGGGCGTGGTGGTGAGAGTGAGAGTAGAGGGAGATCAGCAGGATGAGAGACAAATAAAGATACAATTTAAGAAAAGTTGGTATGGAAAATCTCTTATTCTTTTTTCTAATTCAACATATTTTTGCCTTCACATCTCGCTTTAATGGGTCATGTATGGTGTATTGTTTGGTGTCTTCTCGGCTGTATCCGACATTTTGCCAGTGCTCAACAAATCAATTTCGGAACCAGGCCGGACACCAATAAGGCGACAGACCCGCAACTACCAGGGTGTCGGTACGTGCCGAAAGCCGAATGCCAGCGGCGTCGCACCCTTACTGATATATTGCCGGAGCGTAACTTGGATATTCAAAGTCACCAATCTCTTTTCTGTTTTTTTATTTCTGGAATTTCAAAACAGTGTTAGGAAATTGACGTAGAGCCCCCCTGAACACTGCTAGAAGACGTTACGTAAGCTTCAGCGCCACTGTGGGTTTCAGCTAATTCTGAGATAACGTGACTGCTTCCCCTCCGTTCGTCCTTTTTGCCCTTGATGATGATGTCTGCTGGCCCGACTTTGATCTTCGGGTTCGCCAATTAACGAACGCCAGAATACATTTTCAGCTCCACAAGTAGTTAACATGTATGCGACACCAAGTAAATCGGATTTTCTAGGGTTTGGAGAATCATCAGCTTCAGCTTCGAAACCCCAACTAGCATTCCAAGGGAACCAGTCGAATGATTCCTCTTTCTTAAGGTCTGACGATAAAAAGCCCCAATATCTTGTTATCCACGAAGTATTCTGCGATGGATCATCTCCGGCCCATTCCAGACATCCTGAAATCGAGTACTATCTCGATGTACCTCGCTTGTTCCAAGGCGACCTCATATCCAGCCTCCTGAGGGGTCAATCCACTGCCTGGCTCGAACTACCGCGAGCGAGAGATGACCCTGATATAAGCTTCATAGTTTATAGATGCTACAACTGCACAGAATATCATAACCTTCTCCAAGAACAATTGCAAAAGTGGAAAGCAGAGACTGAGCATCATTTTGAGATCCGACCTCAAGCTTTCCCCGACGTTCAAATACTGGCCCAAAATGCGGGATTGGCATCTCCAGAAAAGGAATATATGGTGGTGAACTCTCCCGAAATGAAAGCGGCATTGAGGGATATACAATCCCTGGAGTCTCAAGATGGGCAATCTCTGTCAGGATGGGATCGAGAACCGAGCATGATGGCTCCATACCTACACTTTTACCATCTCCGTGGTCACTTGAAAGATCTTTCCACCCATTTATCAGAAATCCGGAGACGCCATGTGGCTCTGCTCCTCGACTACCTAAACGAGCGGTTTGGAGCCGAATACGGGGAGGCTGAAGAGCTTTTTGCCCGAGGGTATGTGAACCGACAACATTTTCACAAGCTTTTCGCGCCAAAGGAGTTGCTGGTGTTAGTGAAAAGAGACCACTCAGTTGTTATCCAGTCAAAGTATATTCCTTTGCCAGGTTCGGATCCAATCATGCTGGACTGTGATGAATGGACCTTTGATGGCGAGTTTACAAAATTCAAGAAGCGGGTCATCATCCCATGGCCAGGCAATGACGAAGAAGATGAATTTATTAAGATTGGATCTCTCCCTATTTATCCTTTGAGATTCGATCGCAATGGATTAGAGGAAAAGTTGAGAAAACGTGGCCAGATGTTTTGGAAATGTCGAAAACAGAATTTTGTCAGCTACCAGGCCCCAGCGACTTTGCCCCAACACAATTTGGTGAGAAGCATGGTCTGCAATACGATGAGATCTTTCTAATTTTTTGAAACTAGTGGAATGGGCGCTACATGATCGACACTATGACCTACCGGCAACTGCACGGGTGGAAATATGATGATGACCATGATAAGTCTAAAGGAGAAAGACTCGCAAAAGAGATTGAAGACTCTATTTCAGATATACCTGACAGCTTATCGCTTATGTTGCCCGCTACCCTCTTCGGGTTTGGGGTCCATGACAAACAATGGCGTTGGTCCAGATCACGACGCCCTGAACACACTATATACTAACTATTTGAATAGGAGAGCTAGAGGTTGAGAATCTGAGCAAAGTCGCTTGGAA
This sequence comes from Calonectria pseudoturangicola, assembly GCA_013403825.1. Lineage (NCBI taxonomy): Eukaryota > Fungi > Ascomycota > Sordariomycetes > Hypocreales > Nectriaceae > Calonectria > Calonectria pseudoturangicola. Next base: position 1,246,983 of record VTGA01000005.1, on the reverse strand, counting down.
CAAACGAGCACTTCATTACCTGGTTTTGCCAGTAGAGCAAAAGCTTCTTCTTCAAGGGCTAGTTACGACTCACCGCGAAAATACAGAATTGACCGAACCGAGCGACACAAGAGGCACTGGCGTCGCTATCCTCTTTACTGGTGCGCCCGGAACGGGTAAAACCTTTGCAGCAGAAGCCTTAGCGGAGATTGCGGAACGACCTTTGTTCTCCTTGGCAATCGGTGATATCGGTATTGATTTGGAAAACGTAAAGAAGAGCCTCGACTCCGCTTTCTATCTTGGAAGTCTCTGGGGAGCAGGTAAGCCATCGGTAATTAATTGCACAGTGTATTGGTTTTGATTGACCCGGTATTTCTTCTAGTCATGTTAATGGAAGAAAGCGACGTCCTCTTGGAGGGTAGATCTCTTACTGATATGGGTCGCAATGCGATTGTGGCGACGGTCCTTCGATCTATCGAATTGTACCGAGGCATTGTCATTCTTACTTCGAACCGATGTATGTTCTCGTTGCTTACTTTCTATCAAAACGCCGCACTTTCCAATTTAATTACTTGTTACTGATCAATTGCAGTTGGGTCGCTCGATGAAGCTCTGACATCACATATCCGACTATCAGTCCCATTTGCATCCTCAGAGGCCGACAGGCGTGAATTGTGGAAGAGCTTGATAAACATGATCTTGCTGGAGCAGAATAAACACTGGGAACTTATGGTGAACGCTGAAAGTTTGAATAAGTCTATTTTGAAGCTATGCAAATTCGATCTCACGGGAAGGCAGATTTCAAAGGCCATTCAAAGTGCGAAGCAGCTGGCGATTTTCAAAGGTGAAATACTGGATGAAAGCCATATTTTGAAGTCTATACCACTGGCGAAAAATAGATGAAGCCTACCGCCTTAGACCGGGATGAATGAATAGATTTGAGGGGTAGGAGGCGAGATGAAAATATTTTTTTAGCTTACGAGCTAATTGATTCAACAATCGAGATTTGAATGCAATGAAGAGTCTTTCTCAATCATAAACTTAGTGAATATCCGACCAGAATGGAACCAAACGCACTAATGGACATGTTAGTCAGCAATCATTACCCCACCCCTAGTCTGACGACTGTTGCAGTCCTGACTTTCGTCCCTCGCCATCGCGATGAGACTCATCAATACCTCAACCCTCTGCTTGGAGGAGTTTCACGACGCTCAAATCCCCGATTATGCTATACTATCACACACGTGGGGCCCAGAGGAGGTGACTTTCCAGCAATGGACTGCTGGAGAGCGGATGAAAACATCCGGCTTCAAAAAGGTGGAAGCAGCTTCTGAACTTGCTCAAAGGGATGGCTACGCATATATATGGGCGGATACCGCCTGTATTGACAAGACTAGCTCTGCGGAATTGACCGAAGCCATCAACTCCATGTTTGCGTGGTATGCCCGCTCGCAAGTTTGCTACGCGTATATTGCCGATGTGCCAACCTTCAAACCACTCTCATATCGCGCGGGCTTCTGTCGCAGCCGTTGGTTTAAGAGAGGTTGGACACTCCAGGAGCTTCTAGCACCCAAAAAGGTTGTTTTTTACGCAGCGGATTGGTCGTGCATTGGAACCAAGGCCACCCTTGCGCGTTCAATTGCCACAGCTACGGGAATCGACGTCAAACATTTCTCCCAAGCTCGAACTGAGGAAGAGGAGATCTCAGCTCACCATAACCTGATTCATGAGACTCCTATAAGCGAAAAGATGTCATGGCTTGCCCGCCGTGAAACAACTCGCATTGAGGACATGGCATATTGCATGTTGGGATTGTTTGGGATCTACATGCCTCTTCTCTACGGTGAGGGGACCAGGGCATTTATTCGACTCCAAGAAGTGCTTTTCCAAGTTTCCGATGACCACACTATCTTTTGCTGGTCATGGGCGACTGGGAATCAAAATGGGAGCATGATTCTGCCTCGCCCACACGGCTTCTTGGATGCAGCACGCTATTTCCCTCAACGAGCTGGAAGACGCCCATTACCATACTCTTTAACGAACGCTGGGTTATCAATAAAGATGCCTCTGATTGAGTGTTGGTCATCCTGGATTGGGGTTCTTGGCGCCGAAGTCCACAGCGAAAAAGGGTCTACCCAAGTGGGTTTACCGATGCTTGGCGATCTTAGTGACCAACGGTTTGTGAGACAAAGCTATCCGGACTGCCCGATCCCGCTTTGCGATGTCACTAAGTTTAAAAACACCAAAATTGAGGATGTATTCGTTCCGGCGGGTATAGCTACAAAATGGGGACGATCCCCAGCACACGATCGTCTCCGCCAGCAAAGCGATTGCCAAGCCGGGGCTATTTTGTCTTTTAGTCCAAGGGAAGAATTTGTGGATATTACTACATTCCCTCCTGATAGGTTTTCGCGCATCAATAGTATTTTGGAGTTATGCCCCACGCAAACTGCAGCCGACAGTTCGACCCTTAGCGGAACAACCGTGGTCGAGTTTACTCTGAAAAATGGACGAAAAGAATTGATCGCATTTGTCATACGATACAACACAGTTGGCTGTTATTTCCAAACAGAGTGGCTTCATTTTCATTTGCCAAGCTCTTTTCAATCTTACAAAGTTAGAAAGTCATGGCAGCAATTTGGTTCAAAAATGGATGATGAAGATTGGACGAGTATCACGGGTTTCATTTCCGAACTGGTGATTGGGGAGACGGACAATAATTCTGGGGAAGAGTCAAATATCTCGGTGTCAATGGCACCAATTGCATTTTCTACAAATGATGCTTGTGTACTCAAGCATGTTCATATAAGCTTTCAGCCTTGAATGGGACGTGAAATAGGCCAAACGAAAGTAATTGAATCGAAAATATCACCCCTATACTCTTGTGCATTCAAACTGGTTCACTGTAAGCATGGTCAAATGGTACAGGAACGCCAAAATTAGGCGAACCATCACTGTGCGTCCCTAGCAGTTGAATTTCCGTGTATCTTGAATCATCACAGGCTCCACCTGAGTTTGAAGTTGCACTGAACCCCGAATGTAAGCATTCGCTGATTTTTGAGGTTGTGAATAGAAACTTACTGATAGACAAGCCACTGTTGATTTCCCGAAGGACTCTGGAAGAAGCTGTTGTGACCGGTGCCGTAGTTGCCATTGGCGCTGCTGAATACGCACCCACTGGATTTGGTCCAAGCAGACGCACTCGTGGGATTGGAAACACCGTTCCATTTGAGAGTTCCAATACAGTAACTAAATTGTATCAGCATGGACCATCATTGAGAATAACCGAGAATTCTTACTATTGTGTCCAACAGTCAGAGGCTGAATAAGCCAGGTACGTCGTCCCTTGCCAATAGAGCGCTGCAGGCCCTTCGTTGACTGGATTGCCTTGGGTTTCCCAAGACTGCGTGGGCTGAGAGATTACGGAGATGGACCCCGAGACGGAGAGACCGTCGGAGCTAAGCTGCTGCAAACAAATGGATTGGTGGGAGACACCATAGAAACAAGATGTGGCGAGAAAGTTGCCGTATGATGCGAAGCGAAGCACAGTTGCATCAATAGCCCAGTCAGGTGTCATTTGACCGATATACGTGTAAGAGTCATCCCATGCCGAGGTTCCACCTACGAATGTCAGCCATTCAATTTGGCAAAGTCAATAGAGGCCACTCACCTTGAGCTACATGAATTCTCTGGCCATTCAGATCAGCACTGTTTCCGGCAGTGAAATACAAAATCCATCGGTTGTTGATCCAGTGAATTTCCGGAGCCCAAACATTACAGCATCGGCTGGCTGTACTGGACGAGTAAATGGTCTTCTTGGTGGCCGTCTTTAAGCCTGCAATGGTAGTAGACCGCGCAATTTGAACATTAGACCATGAGGTTGTGAGCAAATAGCTGATATCGGTTAGTAAAGAAAATTCCAATCGACACCATTCTTCACGTACTAGTATCCATCACCACTCAACGTAACAAACGGATCAGATCCTCCAGGGTTGCGGATTGGGTTTGTCCAAGCGGCCGACGAGCCAAGAAGGCTGAAGGCACTTAGAAATCTCACAAGCCACGACAGCAACCTCATACTGTCTAATTTGCGCATGCAAGTTTGGAATCTGGGTTGCCAAGGCCCGTAATGCAATTAAAATCTCCACACGGAACAACTCATTTTATTATACACGGCCCGACTAGCAATGGTGATGCAACCACGTGATGGAACTACGGCATCAGCACCTGGCAGGGATTCCACAAATAGTAAGACGGCGCTTGAAGCATGTGCGGTGCTAGACCCGGCGAGGTTGCGGAAGCTAGATGCCGCTGCAAAAATAGCTAGCGAACCAAATTTCGATCTTAGTTGATGGCTCCATCATATGATTGATAAAGGAAGCTGGAGAGTTGGTTGGTGCGCATCTATTGCTCGCAATGTCCTTTATCATTTCCCCACCACCCGTCGATCGAGATAACTTACTGTGAGCGGATGGAGAAACAAATGCCGACAGAGGAGTTAAGGTTAATTTTGTCTATGTTGTCTATGCTATTACTCGCCTTCCCGACCCACCATCACTCAGAATCAAATCGAAACCAAGCGATACTTTCATATCCTCATTTTCTCAGAACCATGTTGAGGTAAATTAGTTAGTCAGACTTTTCCCGACTCTTCTGAATAAACCAATCCACTGTTGCTTCCATTCCCTCCTGCAGCGACACGGTTGGTTGCCAACCAAGAACCTCCTTGGCGAGAGTAATATCTGGTTTTCGTCTCACTGGGTCATCCTCTCTCTTATTGAGAAAGTTGACAGGGGTCGTTTCATCCTTCCCAAGTTTTGCTGCAACCACTTTGGTCACAACGGTAGCAAGGTCTCCGATCGGCATCTCATCGTCGCTACCTAAGTTCACGGGGTGATCGTAATCGCTCTTCATCAGCGCCACCAGTCCATTCACGCAATCAGTAACAAACTGAAAACATCGCGTCGCACTGCCGTCTCCATATATGACTATGGGTTTATTCTCGAGAGCAGCTGCGATAAAGTTGGGGACCGCTCGGCCATCTCTTGACTCCATGTGAGATCCATAGGTATTGAAAATGCGAGCGATACGCACTTCAAGGTTGTGCTTTGCCCGGTAAGCGTAGGCTAGAGACTCTGACACCCTCTTCCCCTCGTCGTAGCATGAGCGAGGACCAAAACAGTTTACATTTCCCCTGTATTTTTCCGATTGAGGGCTTACTTCAGGATCCCCATATGTCTCTATACCGCAAAATCAGCATGGAACGCAGACAGAGACGACCTTAATTACCCGAAGTGCTAGCCAGTAGAACTCGTGCTTTGCACTTGACGGCTAGATCGAGTACATTCTGGGTTCCCCGAAAACAAGTCTCCAATATTCCAATTGGGTCCTCTTTGAATCGGTCCGGGCTGGCTGGACATGCAAGGTGGTAAATTTCGTCAACCTGTCCAACATTTGGTAACGCATTTCTGACGTCATGTCTGTGATACACGATGAGTTTGCCGATCAAATTGTACTAGTGTGGGGATGGTTCACATGACATGTTTGTAATTTTGGTGTTGCTTGAACTCGGCTATATTGTGCATAGAACCAGTCCACAAAGAGTCCATCACTACAACTTGGTGTCCTTGCTGCAGCAAATATTGCACTAAATGGTAGCCGAGGAAGCCGGCGCCCTAATGCTTGATTAGCCCATCTATCCCTGTTGTCTTGCGGTAAATTCCGTACGCCGGTGACAAGGATTGCCATCTTGTAGATGAAATAGAATTGGCGATTGTCGATTTTCGAACTTGAATTGTTGCGAGCTTGGGAAAAAGTGAGTAGATGAAGGACGCGCAAAAAAAATAAACATATGGCGCGACGACCAGAGTAATATATTCACCCAAAAGCAAATTGTTTGAGGCAAGGTAAGCGTCCCACTTCTACCACTAGTTTTTTGTTCAGGTAGCCGCCCTCAAGTCGTGCGACGCCAGCTCTGGCCGAGCTGAACGAAGATCCATCCCGTGGCGCCGCCTATCAAGGCTCTAGAACTTGCTTTTCGCTCTGCCAAACACAGTCTTCGCGCTAGGCGAGGTTGTGATTGGATCGCCCAAAGTTAGACACAGCGGATCACTCAGTATGACGACACAGTCTATGACCAGCATAACCTTGCACTCTCAGACAATTGGCGTCACCCAAGTTCCGCCTCAGGACGCTAGCGGGCCTCAATTTTGGTTTAGTGACACGACCTGAGCCAATTGCGGCGAGGAACAAAGACGCGACGCGATGCTTGTGCCGTGCCGAAAGTGAGCAAATCATGTATTAGCGGCCGACATAGAGCATGGCACACAACACTGATAATCCAGTGTAAACCCGAAATTGGGTATAAACAAACTCTATTCTAAACTACACATAGAAATTGTCATTTACTTTGCTGTTACTGTTGATAGTATTGGATTTTCTCTCAGAGGGGCCAATGGAGATTCACTCAGCATACCCGGTATTCGGCACTCGCTTGTCATTAACTAATGCAGTTCTTTCTCACCGAGTGGGGTACAACACTGGATCGACATTCTCGCGAAGGACTAGAAACTGTCACACGATATGGTCCACTACATTTTGTTGCGATTTTGGACCCAAGAAAAAGGGAAATAAAAGAGGAATGGAAAATAACGCAATCCCAGCTTATACCAACCAAAGCACCGACTTTTACATGTAGGTTCTTCGCAATTTAGTTATATCGTTATTTAGAATTTGTAATTTTCGTCACTGGCTCACGCTGCGCACAAAGCTCAGCAAGAAAAGTGGATAAAATGCGCCCCTTACGAGATCGTCCCTCTGTGACTTTTTCACTTTAAAATACTTCAGCTGCTCTAAGTATCAACTTGCTAGCCAAGAAAATCATCAGATAAATAAAACAACTACGAATAAATAATAAACAAAATGGAAACCTAAATTATTTTACTCGTTTATTCTATGTTTCTAATGTTTAATTATTGATTGTGTAGCTACAAAATGGTGGAAAAATCTGGAGGGGGCAGAATCTTGTAAGCATTCTCGTTAACGCGACTTAGTGTAACTTCCAATTTGCATGAGACAAAGACAAAGCAAATTCTCCGATATCTTTTTGATCAAGGTTGATATCCCTTGATAAGAATGTCAGTCACAGTCCATTGGGCAATAAACCCACTAATCGGAGGCATTCGCAGCTATATTAGGATCACAATGTTGAGCACTAGCGATCTCCAAGAGAGAACAGGCTGGTATCTTTGGAAAGTTCGACTCTGGTTTATGATATATGGAGATGCACATTGAGCGGAAATATTTCCAAGTCAAGTTATGATTATCGTAACGAACTTGTGCCAAGGTAACTCCACTAGCTGAATTACTCAGCCACATTTGGTGGTCGCGTTATATAATCTCATCTCTTGATTAAACAAGGATTCGATTCTGGCATGCACGCAAATTCCAACCGAGAAATGGGTCTTGCAGCGGAATTATGCAGTGCACGGCGATTTCTACTTACGCGAACGCCATCGCGTCGCCATGAGTCATGCTGTGTAGAAATCCGTTCATGGAGTATAACCAACAGCGACGGCTGAGTGGCGTGTCTCTGAGTGGTCAAAGCTAGACCCGATCTGCGAGGAACTGCCTCTTTAGGGACCAACACTTACCGAACCATGTAAAAACCCCAAAACAGATCTCGCCGAGCTCAGCTGAAAGGACAAATGACCCAAGATAGGATCGTGGCTTGTACGGGCCGTGCCATGTAAGACACGATGTACCAATCAAAACACCAAGAATGGTCATTTCAGCAGCTATAGGAAGCGATGCATGTGCCTAATGTGCGGCAGCCTCATTTACGGACCAACATATCCCTCAAAGTCGCCTTCGTTACTAACATGACGTTCTCAACTTTACACGATAAGTATAAAAGCCCACTCAGAAACACCTATCTCATACACAAACTCAAGCAATTCAATCTTCTTAATTCACTACACTCATCCTCTTCCTCACCATCATGGGCGAATTTATTCCTTTCCTGGAAGCAGAAATCCCTCGGTCTCATCGCGTTGATGACGAAGAGGTTAAAGAGAATGGAGCCTTTACTCTTTTGCCAGTTTACCGCAATCTTGCACATGATAGAATCAATCAAATGGCAGCACAGCTGACCAAGGATTGGTCAGAAATACTTGCAGATGGCACACAAAACGGGTTCAATGGCGCAGAAAACACCATTTCTGGCGCCTGGGATGCCTTGATCATCCCTGAAGCTCATCCAGATAGGCTAGAGCTTACGGCATGGTTCACCGAGTTCTTTTTCCTCATTGATGGTACGTATTACTATCAACAAGTTCCTTTGCTAGTTTGTATAATTAACGTCGAGCAGACAAAGCTGAAGCGCTTCCAAGAGATGTAGTATGTTCTCATCACTGCTGTCAATTGTGCCATGGAGAATAATACGCTTAAAATATTAAATTAGGCTCACGAAAGGTTAAATGTTGGAATCGCCAATATTCTTTTCGACGCCGGCAAGAATGAACCCACCAATACCTTTGCAAATCTTCTTGTCCCCCACGTTCGTAAAGTCCTCGAATGCGACTACGACCGAGGCATTCCCTATCTCAAGGCTCTAGGGAAATGGGTATTGACTGTAGAGACACTAGGAGTTGATGGCATAAATAACATCAACGATTATTTCGAATTCCGCGTCTTGAATGCTGGTATAATGTAAGTTGCACTCTTAAAAAGGAGTTGGTTCCTAACACAATGCTCAGGCCTTACTCGTATGCCATTGAATACACCATGCAATTAAACATCACCGAGGTTGAGAGGGAATCGGTATCGGCATTCCGGAATATTGTTGCAGGCGTAATTGGCCTTAGCAACGATTGGTGGACGTGGCCAAAGGAATGTGCGGCCATGGTGTCGACTAAATCAAGGCTAACGAATGCTGTCACGATACTGATGCAGCAGTACCAAGTTCCGACGTATAAAGCTCTCAAGCTGCTGAAGAAAATTATTTTCGACAAACAACAAGAGCTAATCGATATGCACCATGAGCTTACATCTTCTGGCAAACTTTCACAGGATTTGCAACGTTACATTGACGCTCATCTACGCATGGTTGCTGGAAATGCATTGTGGGAGACTACTTGCCCTCGGTATCATAAGGAACTGCATTTCACTCTACCTATTTGAAGTATGTTGTCCCATCAGGGGACAGCACTTACTTGAGGAGGTGGATGGTAAATTAGTGTCATCAACCTGAGATTAACATATTTGGTTTATTTTTGGTTAGTTCAATCATAAATTGCATTCTGTATTCTTATATCCATTAAAGAAACATTCCCCGTTGTCTTTCGGTGTGATTGACCTGCTATCATATGGCCAATGACAAACTATCAAGGTGTCCCCAATGCAGATTTGTGGTGAAAGTATCGTAGATATCATACTAATATACACTGTGAAAGGTTTCCTTTTTCGCATATAGGCTGGAACTGGTAGTTACCGCTTTAACCTAAGCCAGGTCAAGTCATAATATTGGGCAATTCTCGGGTGGCACGGCTAACCTACCTACCCTAGAGTGAATTTGCGCACAACAGATAAAGGGATGACTTGGAGTGATGGATCAGAATCGACAATCAACAAACTGTTCTTGCTCAAATATAATCTTTCTTCCTATTCGAGCATGTCGGCCTATTGATAAATAGTTCAAGAGTGGACGTATCAAACCCTCTCAAATAGGCATTGTCTCTCCTCGTTGAGTCAGATTTACACTTTCTGGCAGACAGGATGATACCAATTTCTTTTTCACATTGGGATGATTAAGACATGGTCCCAATTTAAGATTAAACAACGTGTTCAAATCCATTAAATTGATGCCACGCGCTCGCCAATAACGATATAAAAGCACAAGAGACGATTCCGGTTTTGGCGTTGTTCATTTAGTTCTGTCTTAGCTGGTGAATAAGAACAAAAATAACCCGTACCTCTCATCCCCTCCCCCCAAAAATCCTGATTCCAGCCCCCAAATACCCACAAAGCTAAGTTTGTCCGAAGGATCATGTGCACCAACTCTCGACGCGTGATCCAAGAACGCATTTACGGGCAGTTAACGCTGCCCCATTGGTTTCGCGTAGCCTCCCACCACGTAGACTCAACCATGCCACCCTTGCAGCCGTTAAAGGCATTAAAGTCCCATCCAAGGATACCACCGCCAGCATCGCCGCACCAGGTGTTGGATGGGGTAGCACACTCGCCAAACCGCTTCAAATTGTCCCATAAGCCGCCACAGATTCCAGGGATATCAGGCACCACGACCTGGGAGCGGACATGGTACCGGTGAACAAAAGCAGTGATAGTTTCCCTGTCACATCTCTCACCGGCTGCTGATGCAGCCAGAGCGATGGTGGCGACGGCGGCAGAGACAGAAAGTTTCATGGCTGTGTGTATGATTCCGTCAGTATGTGCACATGAATATGTATGTCAAGAGTAGCATGATATGTACTGACTGGTAGATTTCTTCCGGGTGAAAGTGTTCAAGAAAGAGGATAAGTGATTTGAGAGCGAGGTGTTGGTGAGCTGTGAAGAGTGCTTTGATGACTATGTGAATGTTGGAAACGGAGAGGCGTATGATGATATATATATAATCAACGAGCACTTTCCAAAGTCCATGAAAGATTCAAATCAATGCATGACAAGCCCCACAGCCTGAACTACTAATCTATGGTATGTTGAGCTATTCCATTATTCATAATGCGGTCATCATACAAGTGTCACCTGTCTAATGCCCTTCGCCTTGGCGATAATTAATCGCTTGGTCAGATTCTAAGCGAAAATTGGACTATAATAGATAAGATCAACGTTTTGGAGATCTGTAGTAGCGTTACTCTCGAAGAAAGTGGAGTTCCGGTTAAGGAAAAGGTGGAGGGCATAGGTGGAGGAAGGGGAGCATACCGGGTATATGGTCAAGGTTATGGATGGCTGGCCGAAGTCTAGATTCTCCCCACAGTTAATCCGGATATCGTGCCGGTGCGGGAACTTAATTGGGATCGGCACTGCGCCGTGTGGCCAAGATATGCCAACGCTTTTAGGGGCACGTGCGCCGTGTAAAAGTCCTAAAAGGAAACGTCTTCACAGGTAACACGCGAAGTGGCACGGATAAACAGCATTGTCCACTCTAGGCAGTGGGGAATTTGATGTCCTTCAGCTTAAAGAGAGCGGTGTGTGAGAGCAAATTTGCTACCCTAAAACTGTTTGTCGATTTTCCTGTTTTGAGGAGTTTACAAAGATATGGAAGGGAACTAATTGAAGGAGAAAGGAAGAGAAGCCAACATAACGATTAAAAGCATAGCTTTAAAGCTAACACTTGGAAGAATAGAGGTTGAATTAAGCTGGTTATTCTTTTTAAAATAACTTCAATTCAGCTACATCAGGTCTACCGAAAATTCCCTTATGCGGTCAATTCTAGAACATGCATACCCACTTCTTGCAGGGCTTAGAAAAGGTTGAACTTAAGCTTGAGGTTCCTTCGGTGGGGCTACTGCTCGAAACAATTTCCCAATCAAGACGTCGCCAAGACCGTCAGCAATTTCCCAATCTAGTAAACGCCGAATATCATTCCCACTTCTCGCAGGGCTGAGAGCTGGATAGTGCTTGGCAGCTGAGCTGTTGGGGTTGGCCTCGAATCATTATGTGGGTATTTTGTACACCTGAATACGGCGACCCAGAAAAGATATCACTGTGGTTGTTTAGTCGGGTGTAGATCAAGGCTCGGCGAGGCCAAGCGGTAAAGGAGAGTCTTCACGGGCTGAACAAGTCGTGACGTAAGTGATACGACGAAGGATTGGATAGCCTGAGCTTTGTTTTCAGGAGATATATTATCTAGTAAGACAGAGTTGTTTGAAGAGTATATAAATCAGGCGCTTTGCCAACATCTTTATTCCTTACTGCCAGCACCAATACACTACATTTGGCTTCACAACAAATCTGCTTAAACCTTCTCCTAGAATCATAAATTTATCTATACGACTATTCAGTAAGCAATTTATTAGGCTACTATTTTCTGATAGCCTTTTGCTAATGTATTCCTATCTAGCTATGAAGGCATCTACACTTCTCACAATCGGTGCCCTGGCAACCTCTGCTACCGCAGAGCACCACTGCAACAAAAACAAGATCACTTCGTCCGTCTTCCGATACCAAGTTCGGTCTGACAAAGTTGTTCCTGATATCCCCGGCATTTGCGGTGGGCTTTGGGATAACCTCAAGCGCTTTGGAGAATGCGGTACCCCTTCCAACACTTGGTGTGGTGATGCTGGTGGTGGCTATCTTGGGTGGGACTTTAATGCTTTTGTTGGCTGCAACAATGGTATGGTTGCCTCAACTTGGTGGGAGGCTACGCGAAACCAATGGGGCAGCATTGACTGCAACAACCAGCCGTAACCGGTATTCCACATTGATCCAATGCCGATGACTCTCAACCCCGTTGTGGGGCCACTAGTTGAATACTGGATTCCCTATCCATGATTGATTGCGATAATTACAGGTGGAACCAATCTCGAGTACATGTACATGGCAATTACATTAAACTATGAACCTAATTTTGATCATTAATATTTCTGGTGAACTATGCCTATTTGCTTATGTAAGGCGAGAGGTAGACCTTTTTTATTCGTGTGGACATTCTCGGAATCCACAGGGTCAGCATAATTTGAAGTCCTCATGATTTCTAATTTTTTCTTTTCTACATCATTTGTATGCCAATTGGGAGCAATGCCAAAGATAGGGGCTTATAAGTTAATTCCAACGCAAACGTACCAGTACTTCACTGGCATGCTCAGGAAATTATCGCAACCTTGAATCCTAGGTGCAAGAATAGCAGGATGCTTTTCCTTGACGGCTACGCACTGATCATAAGCCATGAGTAATGTCGGTGGAAAAGAGCTCTGAATGTGACAAAGGCAGTCCGCTAGGCAAACCTACCTAATAAGTGGCTCCGCCTACAAAGTATTGCCAACAGTGGCTTAGATACTAATATGATGACTTTCAGTGATAACAGCGAAATTCTGACTATCGATAGGAAACAGAATGCAAGCAGGTGTCGTCCGTTCCTATAGAAACTAAACTTTCCCTTTTTTTCTTCTCTAAGCCTCGAGCCATATAACGGCTCTTGACCAAGCCTACTAGCAAGATATGATGCGGAAACGTGAAATAGATAGCTTCAATCTTTGAATAAACACAAGCCACTGGAGCTATGTTGTTCGGGCAATCATCATAATTAACTGGCTTTTTTAATACCCTGTGCAAGTCATGTGAGATCCTTGAAGGCGTAGACCGTGGCCCCATTCTAGGATAAGAAACTAAGCTGTAGTATGGTTTAGAACCTCATTAATCTTTTTTTGAACACATATCAGCTACCCGCAAGCCAGCCATTACCTTATGCTTGAGCATGGTGGCCGGTATAAGTATATCCTTGCCACCCCTACCCGCGAGCGTAGGTTAGACCTATGCAAGGATGAAACATTCTTTCTATTCAACAAACTAGGAATAAACATTTGATAAGTAGTAGCTATGAGATGTAGTAGTTTAGAAACCAAACTTAGCCATAATGGCATGGTGAGAGATAACATGCATGACTCTTCACGCAAATGACTCATTGGAAGATTAGATCATGAACAATATGAATCATTTTACGTTGCCTGAATCCCTGTACCGAATTAGCCGGGGCGCCTATGAGAAACCACACTGGGCTGTAAGTGGAGTCACTTGCTTCGCTTGTTCCTTGGATATAGATAGAGCTAAGCCAATTTGGGGGTGCGATGAATCACACACCAAATGTTCAATTCAGATCTCTGCTTGCTATCCGGGGTATTAGGGTCTGAAGAGATCATATGACAGATGACTGAGTTTTATGTGTTGTTGAGTCATGATTCAGAAAAAAAGATGCACAATATGGGATCAGGTTAAATTTTGCCGATTACAAACGTGCATGGCCTGATGAGTAGTGTTTGTGCGGAGAGTGGGATTTCGATAATGATTACTCAGTGATCAGGTAAAAGAGAACCTTGTCCCGTCATGTGACATTTAATATAATCGCTATTTTACCGCGATTATTTCTAGCTTAGTCTGTACTGTTATCTTTTGTGTAACTTCCGCGATATTATTACGCACACAGCAATGTCCTCAACATCACACCCCGACCCAACGGCTAGTAGCACAACCAATGGCTCCGGAACTCTGGGTGACCCGGACAATATTACTTCTACCCGCGAAGTGGAAATTCCTACAACAGAAGATGACCTAGAAGATGTTGAGAAGGAGTCCGGGGAGGAACATTTGCTAGATAGAGATTTTGACCCCGCGCAATGTCTCTTTTGCAATCAACACACCGCCGACCTTGAAGAAAGCCTCGCTCATATGTTCAAGGTCCATGGACTCTTCATCCCGGAAAAGGATCGACTTGTAGTTGATTTGGAAACTCTACTCGGCTACTTCCACCTGGTCATATTTGGCTACTTTGAGTGCCTCCACTGCGGCTCTCAGAAATATTCAGCTGAAGCTGTACAGCAGCACATGGTAGCCAAGGGTCACTGCAAGTTTGACGTTTACGATCACAACTCTGAGTTCCGGGACTTCTATGACCTTCACGATAGCGGAGCTAGCGGCGAGAGCGTTGATACACAAGATAAAATAGATGGTACTGAGATTTCCAAGAAGTCAGATCTGAATCAGGCCAAATCACCCATGAGAGCACGGTTCATAGATCCCGACGGCATGACTTTACACCTCCCGTCTGGCAAGCTTCTTTCACACCGGTCATTACCCAAGTCCTCGACTCGCCTGTCCAAGTCACATCTCGAGGAAAAGCATGCCACCACGGAGCAGAAAGAGCTCGGCATCCACATGCAGTCTACACAACCTGCAACAGACATGACCCCCAGCGATTCGGCTGGCGACAAGTCAACTGCGTTGAGTAGGGCAGAGCGACGTGACGCAACCTTTGTCAATAAACAGCTGACCCGGTTGCGAGCCGAAGATCGGCAAAGTCTCCTTCATCTGCCGACGGCCCAACAGCGCGCGGTGCTGGCGGTCAAACAGCAGCAACTCGACAAAGCAAGGAGGGAGGAGAGGGCGATGCGGAGTCGTGTAGAGTCCTTGGGAAACAAGACTCTGATGAAGCATTTTGTACCCGATACCCCGGGGCGGTCGAATGGATAGATAGATAGACCCGACCTGAATGCGAAGCAATTGATAGAGAGTGGAGATATATGCAAGGTGACTTTTGCACAGCTCGTGCGGTCTTCATAGAAGTTAATCAGGCAATCCATGTTCCGCCAAAGGGTATCGAGCTAAGCGATTGCTTGTGATGAGTAAGGGCATCTAAAATTGTGAAGTGGCAATTGTTTTCGGCAAACTCGATGGCCCTGGAAAATGCGTCATTCAGGAGCACACCGTTAGCTAGAAGTAATTTAACCATGTTAGATCTCCCATGCTCAGCCGCTCCCTCAATGGCTGTTCGGCCATTTTCCGTAGCAGCTGGTGCATTGAGATTTGCACCGTATAAAAGCAACATTTTTGCAATTTGGATGTCTCCGGAAATGGCTGCTCCTTGCAAAGCGGTGATACCGCCTTGGTGCGCAGGGTCGGCATTGACATGGGCGCCGTGATGTAAGAGGAGAGCGACAAGCTGAGCGTTTGGTTGACTTTGCGACGTGGCTGCCTGTAAAGCTGTACGACCGTAGTTGACGCCAGCGGGGGCATTGACATCCGCACCGTGCTGTACAAGAAAGTTAATGGTCTCTATATTCCATTCTTCGTCATTTTTGATGTATCTTTCATTGTCTGCATCACTCAGATCGGCGATGGCAGCTTGCAGGGCTGTATGGCCTCGGTACTTGGTAGAAGCGGGGGCGTTGATGTCGGCGCCGTGGTCAAGGAGTAATTGCAGGGCATTTGTATCATGACAGGCCGCGGCGACCTGAATTGGCGTCATGTCAAGCTGCTTCGGGTCCCGGCCTTCAGTGCTTGCGCCAGCTTCAAGCGCCAATTTGAGACATTCAATGGCGTGTGCACGGACCAGGGAATGCAAGACAGTGCTGTCGACATCATCCTCGCGATTGATGGGCGCCCCGAGGGTCAGAAGCTTCTTGAAAGTTGCGACGCGGCTGCTCATGTCTTCCTTGACACGATTGGAATCACGCACGTATGGAAATGCGAATAACTGCCTCGTGGCGTGAGCCGCGGCTTCAAGGACGGTGAAACCCCCAACTTCGGCTGGGCGAGCTCTTACGTCTGCACCAGCCTTGAGTAAAAAATCAACGGCAGCGCTGTGCCCACTTTTGGCTGCAGCCTGGAGCGCCGTGAGCCCTTGGTCGTTACTCGCCGGCAGGTTGACATTCGCGCCTTGTGTGAGTAAATACTGCACCAGCTCAAGACGCCTCCTACGATCATCATCATCTGCACGTTCGGTCAAAACAGCGGCTTGCAAGGCACTTTTCCCACAAGCTCCATACGCGTTAACGTCAACCGCCATATCCAGTAGTTCCGCACATTTGAAGATTTCTTCGCCCTGTGACGCGAATTGCTCTAAAGCGGATGGGCCCGTAATGTGAAGATGAAACTTTGCTCGAGCCATAGCTATCAGCTTATCCACGTATGCATTACGGCACATGCTGAACAATGCCGGTTCAGACATGGTGGCCCCAGCCTTTACCAAAAGGTAGGCAATGCTCGGGTCCCAAACCAGACGCAGAGGGTGGTTTAGTTCAATATCGTCATCCTCCTCTGTTCGTTCGTTTGCTTGCAGCCAATGTCGATATCGTAATGCATTGGGGTCCACATTTCGACCTAAGAATGTTATAACCGCACACACATTTTCCAGTTCAACCGCGTAACATAAGCCAGCTTCCAAAACCTCTGGCAGAGCGGTATTAATTTTTAGTAAAAAAGCAGACAGGGATACATTGCCCTCCTCTGCTGCTTCAACCAAGGGCATCGGAGTTTGTAGCATGTCTGAAGGCAATTCTTCGCCAAGGGACTGTTGAAGAAGCGTGTATATCTCCGGTGATACTTTCTTGGCATATTTGAAGATGCTCTCCTCCCCGATCACCAGATCATAGGAGAGCTTCGCACCAGATCCAAGCAAGACTTCTACCATTTCAAAATATCCACGCCGTACAGCTTCACATATGGCAGATGCCATGCCCATCTGACCCTGTTTATAGGATATGTTTGGGTCTGCTCCATACTGGAGAAGAAATCTGACCGTTTCAATTAAGCCATAAGTTGCAGCATGATATAAAGCAGTCCTACCGCCATTTGAATCCGAGGCAAAGTCAATGTCAACTCCATGATCAAGCAGTACCTTAATCGCATCCAAGTTGTTGAATCTTACGACAAGAAACAGCAGTCTCTCGCCCAAGTTAGACAAGAGAGCTCGGTGATCTGCAGCTCCGATGAGACTAGCTGTTTCATTTGGGTACTCTGAAACAAAGTGCACGTCTCCCAATGGAAAACCTAAATCGCCTTTTTCCTCAAAATGTCCCCACTCGATCGCTTGAAGAACTTTTCTCATGACGTCGCTTGTGTATGACTGTTTGTTTTGTAAAAACTCATAAAAAGCTGCAGAAAAGCGATGATCGATCACCCAGCGGATGAATTGAAGCAATTGAACTTCTGATAATGATTCGTTTAATATGAAATGAACAACGGCATAGAAGAATTGACGCAGTGCTGTGTTAGAGCAATCCTCGAATGAAATTTCTGTTTGATAAGGAATGGTTGATAAAATATTTTCAAGAAGTCCTATTTTACATCGTTCAAGTTGAAAACTGGGGCTGATGTCTATCAGATGACTCTGAAGCCATCCCGGTTGGCCAATAGGTATTTTTGATGAAACGGCATCCAGATCGAGAGGAAACATAGTCTGAAGTATTCCAATGTCGTTAATATCCGAGTAATTAGGAAGAAATTCAAATGCACCTGTGTATTCTTGTTAATAAAAAAGCACCAAGCTATACTTGGAAGGATTATTTCTTAATACCTGTTAAATTCCAATCTGGCTGGAAGTTATCACACAACTCACGACTTGAGTCTAATGCCTGGCCTGGTTGTAATGACATCATAGGGAATTCGACAGCAGAAAGTTCAGGTGTCGATTGTGTAATACCCTCTCGAAAAATAGGTGGGCTCAAAGGTGACCTATGATCACTCGTAGCTAGAGGACCATTGATCATCAAGGATCTGGGTGAAATGAAAGAGTGCGTATTTAAAGGAGCTTCCAGTCCAGACTCATGAGGCCTAAGCCCCAGCTCATCAAAATTAGGGTCAGTGTCGGTCATAAGCCATGTATTCGGTGACCTCGGCGGGGGTTCTAAAGGAATATTTGAAGCTGTGATGATGTTCTCGGAAGAAACCAATGCATTACTCAAGGTGATACTTGAAATCTGCGCAGAGTTCTGCGGCGGAGGAGTACGTATTTCAAACCGTCGTTAGATATGGATTGCCGTACTCTTGTCTGAGGACATTCAATATTCCGCAATGAAACAATGATGATAACTGGACATACCTATATCATTTGGGTTTTGGCGTTTGCTCCTTTTACTATTTTGTAGCCTTCTGTGTACCCGGGCTGGATCTTGTCGCTGGCCAAGTATATATACCTCCGAGGCCTTGCCTTGCTCATTGCGCTTATGAATTTGTCTGCCTATCTCTTGCCACTCGTAGGCGGGCAAGTTTTTCATGCCTCCAAATTGGTTCTTGAACTGTTTTATGCTAAACTAATGTAAGTATCTGGGGGCTAATCATAAGTGAGTGACGTACGTGATGTCGACTCCATAACTATCTTTGAGCCATTTGATCGTCTCGGTAGCAGATCTTTTCTCTTTCCTGTACAGCCTCTCCACGTCGCATTCGTATAAAGACCAGTTGACGGGCATGGCATAGAAATTCGGAATCCTAAATACGCGTAAGGGCTGCTGAGGCTGACAACGAAATAACTGAAGAGCAAGGCTTGTGATTTTGAACGGTATTTGGGATGTACTTTTATCACTTTCGGCCAGGCAAGTCAAGTCAGGCGGGTCTTTTGTCAACTATGGTCCTTCGTCACGGGGGACCTTTGGGGCTTAAAATTCCTTACATGTCATTGTTAGCTAATGCACTGCAAAGTATTTGGCGGTACTCAATCAGCGTTTCGGGAAATGCATTTCTGCCTTGGACATTACATCATGGTGCATTTGCGAACCAATCTTTGCGGCCTTTTTTAATCCCTCTTTTGGAAAAATAATGGGCCGGATTTTACCGCGTTATTGCCGGTCTTAAAAAAAACCGTACCGCAATTTTCTTCAATGTTAAAACTTTACATTATTAAGAATAAATGCAATATTTATACTACCTAGACTACCATTGAACGAGACAACATCAATTAAATTATGGTATTTATTTAACTACCTTTATTAGTATTTTGTCCTTCCATCAACACCGTATATTTGGTTAAAATTATAGGCCTAGGCGTGGCGAATTCTTTAGCAGCCCAATGTACGTAAACGACCATTCACAATGGGCACCCCTACAGCGACACAGTGGTTCCTGAGATCGGAAGTCTCACCAAATAAGAAACACGCTCCTGGAACATGCTAACCCGAAAACTCCATTATGTTTTAAACCGCGCGTTTAGGCCCGGCCAAATTGTAATTTGCGCCGAACCTCTGATACTTCAAATCAGACCGCTAGTCACTCAACGCTGTGGCCGAAAAGCTGATAGCTTCCAATTTCAGCGTTCAAAACGAAATTTGTCGTTTGACTGTGCAGGGCCCCATAAAACTATAAGCAATTAGACGAGAAGTGTGGTGAGCATCACTCGATATTGATGGTATTTAGCGCATTTTGGTTTGGTTTGATCAAGTGCTCGACGTTAGTATTCTAACAAAGGTCCCAATTAAACTATTAAATTAGTCTTCTAATTCGGTTCGTTGCACAAGCAAGGGATTATTAGACATGCAGCAAGGTTGGAACCACGCTATCCTTGTCTAATAATCGGGGAAGTATGATTCAGCTGAAATGGTAATGATCAGCCAGAGTCAATCATGCCGTGAGAAATTGAGCAGTGGGTATGCATTTAGGGTCTTACAATCGAATTTGCTTTATAGTTTAGGTATTTAGCGTCTGAAATATAAAAGGTAAGCTCAGGATCCGGAAATATTGGGAGACACTCACGATCGTCACCTTCTGACCAACTCACTACACGATTGCTTCTCCATCCCACCACATTCAAATATGCAGTTCAACGTGGTTTATCTCTTAACCATCCTGGCTACATGCCATCAAACTTTAGCTACTTCAGTTGAGGCTCGGCAGAGCTCAAACCAAATCATTGAAGCCATCAACCATTTGAAGACTCAATCCGACAAAACGAGAATTTCCTTCCAGGGTCTCTCGGCTACAAATGCCTTTACTCAATTCCAGGTATGCCGCATTGAATGAGAATTATACTACAGCTAATCATTTCAGGATGCGGAGACACATCTGCGCAAGACGATTAGCATTGCGATTTCAACATCAAGCCTGCTAGGTTCCGCCGACGAGAAATTTGAGAGCGACAACAAACAGACCGTTTGCAACAGCCTCTATACAGTATGATCTCATATCAATCTATTAGTTGATATCCTGCTAACGTGAAAAGTTGGCCAATGCCGACACTCAACTTGTGCGAACCATCATCTACAAGAAGGTCGTTCTTCGACCAACGTCCAACCACCCGAAAGTAAAGGAACGTCTGCGCACCTTGGAAGATGTTCTCGACCATCTTTCTTCCAACCTCATAGATCGTGCTTCCTGTTCGAATAAAGTCGAGCAGCAGTTCCAAAAACTCCGCGAAGCTTTTGCGGACGCCCAACAGTAGTCCGTTGTGGTGATCTTGCTCGTGGTATCCCTGTTTTTTCCAGAGAGCGGGTTCCATTTCAATTGAGGTTACTACATGTGGATGCTTATTACTTGCAATGGTCCGACAATATGTTGAATCAGCTGGAGGATCTACAGATAACATTTGTCAGACGGATATAGGGCACCATTGCACTACGCATTAGCGGAGTGTTCACTTCACTTTTGCCGTAGTCGGCAATGTGACAACATTCAATAGCAAGATGAGACAAATTACAAAGAACTTTGTTGTTCCAATTTCAATAGAAAGTAAGATAATTGATGTAGATTGCTTCGGTCCATCTAGAAATCAACTACAAAATTGAACTTTTTGCATCTCCGCTATGCGCTGCAGGCAGGAATGGAGCTTATCCAAATTTCTGTCCAGGTCCTGAGCTTAACTTGATTCGCAATTTGGTCTAGAATTAATTGACAACAAGAAACGGTCTAGCGCCAAGGAGTCCAACTTCGTTCTCCCGCTCCCAAGTATTTGATCGGAGTCTTCGTGCAGAGCGCTAGTTTCAGACAGCTTGTCATAGCTGGTTGTCCCCAGTTCAAACCATCCATTTATATTTCTGAGCAGATAAGCAAGATTCGTATTTTGAGGCAGGGTTACGTCTGCCTTGCGTAGCGACTTCATAGAATTGCTCCAGTGGTTGAGTATAGTGTCCCATCGGATGGGAAAATACATGATTCTCCATGCTTCGTATGTATTCTGCGTCCACCAAGCGCTTGTTGGATAACCTTCCTTCGAAATCACTACATCGTTACCTTGGTCATCTTGACCGATATTAATGGTACCGGTCTCGAGGCCGTGAGAACCCTCGGCCTTAAACAGCATACCACAGTAGTCAAGGTAGAGCTCTTCAAGACTCAAGGATGCAATCCAGTCCGCCTGCCATTCATGGCTAAAGACAAACTTGCCCAACTTCAGCACTTTCAAGTTTGGGAGCCCTCTCCCACCTCCCATTTCGCGAAAGTCAAAGTTTGGTAACCAACCCCACCAATCAACTGCCGATAAGGAGAGCTGTCGCAGATTCGTGACAACGGATGGGGATAGCCATGTTGTGCAAAGATTGCCGTAAAAACTATATCTATCAACATTCCAGTATGTTTGCACTCTTTTGGCTGAGTAAGTATCTGTTGTAATATGAAGGGCGAGGCTCGGAATTGCTGATACAAGGAAGGTTTTGAACGGTTCTGAATTTACAAGCCCTGGTTCTTCAAATGCCGCTAGGTTGCTGATGGAAAATGTAGTCAGCGAGAGGGGTGTGGTGTTTGCATAGGTGTAATATTCAGGAAACAATATCTTGTCGGACCACATGCCAGTAATATTTGCTGATGGGCATGCATACCATGACCCAGCCATACAATCCAAAACGGCAAGCAAAACCGTGACGCGGAATTGATCGCTCTCTTCATCTAGCAAATTCCATTCATTTCTCTCGCAGTCCTCATGGAACTGTACTTTAAGGGATTGCAGGCGCTGGTAGTCACGGATATACTCGAGAGCTCTCAAGAAGTGTACAGGAACTTTGTACATTTCGATGGAAGCCCGATACTTGTGGTTTCGCAGCCGGGTATCGCACACAATTTGCCGCACATGGTTTCGGAGCTTGTCGGACTGTGCAATATTGATGAAATATTCGGGTGAATTCTCATCCGCCCGGAGATAAAGGTGCTCAAATGCTGCAGGCGTTGCTAGCAAATTGAATTCACGGTTTAGCAACCTTGACTGCAGCTGCGCGTTTTTAGGCAGAAAAGAAATGATGACGTTGATCACCTCCACTGGAAGACTTGTGAGAGAGAATGGGACATGATTTGACATATTGCTTAAAACAGTCAACCGAGGCGCGAAAACAAAAAATTATCCAATCCAAACAATGGCAAATATGAGAAGGTGTTGTGGTCTACTCTGGGGTGAGTACGCATCGAGATTTTTTTTTCAGGCGTCAATCCCAGTCGCTGGCTGGGTCTCGCTAGCTGGGCTGGAGCTGAATAATCAGCGCGGCTAGCGTTTTGCCGTTGTTGAGACCAAACCGGCCGGTTGGGAATTCTTAATGTGGCGCATCAACTGGTTGGTTATTCACGCCACGCTTTCCTCACAGTTCAAAGCCTGCTGCACATTTTTACCGAAGCATTGACACCAGACAACTATAACATCCCACAGAGGAAAAAAACTTGGACAAGCGCAGTTATTCGTCTTTGGTGTTCAAACTTGATCAATCAAGACCAGATGGCGGAATTCAGATGTAATGCAAATTGTGATCAGATTTATGTACGTCTAATATTGTGGTGTTGTAAATCCCATGTATAACCATGCATAAGTAGGTATGTTTTATGCGATGCAGAATTATGCTTTGGCTGTTTTCAATTCTCCCTCTACCCTGTAGGTTGGTTGGTTTGTCAGAATCATCTCCGCCGACATGTTCTCGATGCAGCACATTTCATAATGATGTCTCAATGCTTTGCGATCTATGTTTGATGGCAATTGGGCGATTGTGTCGTGGTACTCGAGGATGACATCATAGGGAACAAAAACCCGGATTCGGAGAGTTTCAGGATGGATCGAGAAGAGGCGCGCGTTGAAGAGCTCATGAAGATGGCTCAACAACAGAATTCCGTTATTGGCAGACCACGTTCGATTCCAGGCTTCACGCAGATGCTGTGTACCATGTTTGCTTTTGCTATCGATGCATCCAGGAAGAGGATAGACATGGTAGTGTTGTGGGGGCACGACATGACACACGTGCAGAGCTGGGCCGATGGCTGGCGAAACGCACCATGATCGACCCTTGCCTGTGACGGCGCATTTTGTGCTCGTAACGAAGCATGCGGCAAGAAATGACGACATGGTTTGATACGTCATGCCGACCGGCATGTCGCCTGTCGGCGGAGTGGAGAATCCATCAACGTCCTCCTCGTCGCTTGAATTGCGAGCTTCGGGCTGGATCTCCTTGTCTGGGGATGATGTAGATGTAGAGAGGGATGTGAAGCGGTTCGGTGGTAGCTGTAGGTGTCGAACGGAGCGCATCCCATTCGGGTCCATTGGTCCGGCATTAATTGGCAGGTATCGTTCGTCGCGACGCAGGGACAGGGTTGGGAGATGGGTTGCGCAGCCGGCTAATGGAGTAATTAGTCAAGAGGGCTCCCTCAAAACAAGACGAGGTAGGGCGACAAACCTTTCAAATGAGCCTCTAATGATGCTACCATAGATAGATGACATTTTGTGTGCTGCACGACATGAAGCCGAACAATAGGCGGTCGCGCCGGGTACGCAAATTCCTCGCTTGGCGGTAGTCCATGCAAGATCTCGTTCAGCTGTCCGTCTCGGTACATGCTGATTGTGGGAACATTGGGTGGGATCGGTGGTGGCTTGAAGTGGACAAAATCGGTGTGTCCAAATGCAATGCTACCCCAAGGGTCGGTCGCATCTTCGTCGCTGGCTGGCGCGTCTTGGGGAAGCTCGAAGCAAAGACGCAGCTCGTCGACAATGTCGCGGAAGCGAAGAGTCTGGTTCTCTGGAGGGACATACAAGCCCCCAAACAGCTCCTTTTCTGGCCCGGCTAGAAGATGAATGTTCCACGCATGGACTCTCATGCGTGGCGTGACGGTATCGCCAGACATGGCTTCACAGCTTCGTGGATGAATGGTGCACTCGGTTTGTAGTTCGATGTCGAGTTCTTCCGCAGGAAATAAATATTTAGATTGACCGTTTTAAGTCGGTGAATAATATATGCACAAGTCATACCCTTCGGTGGCGACACTGAAAAGTTTTATCCCAGAAAAAGCAATCCATCTTGGGAGCCAATCATCACCGTCATTAATAAGTTGAGTAGTCATGTACTGTTTCATTGATGCCTGAACCTACCTACCCCTGCATACTGCCAACCTATTGCGTTGTGGAGTGTCAACTCGATGATGCCTGATTGGCAGTTGAGCGGTGACGCCCTTGCCAACGCACCTATATTGGGCAAGGATCATTTAAGATGATTGACGTGGAGAAATAAGAGTTGTTTAACTACTTGGTCGAAAAGTTGTTCAATCAACATAATTGCACGCAGATGGTGCGCTTGCAAGACCAATGAAACTCCGCTCTGTCCATTCTGGTTCGAGAATCTGCCTGATGTAACCTCTAATGATACCTGGTGAGTGCACGCACGTGTTGGTCCTCAAAAGCATAGTTGTACACCCCATGTATACATTGAGCCTAACACTGCAACCACTGGTGACTTGGGCACCTTTAGACAACGCCGACAGTATAAACTTTATCAGTTTGGCGACTTTTTTCCCTGCTCCAGTGACTTGGACTGGTGCGCACTCACACAGTCCCAGTATATAGCGCAAGTATACCGCGAACAGATGTTTGTGAAAGTAAAAACGGCCACTTGAATCACACAAGAAGTGATTTAGAATGTGGGATTTTATTGAATATATCAAGTTTCTGTTTTTTAAGCTCCTTGTTAACAAAAACCAATTTTTCGAACGCTGATTGTCTGAGAAAGTTCCGAAACCTATCTCGACCCCTTGTGATACTCGGAACGCAGAGTGAGGCGGCCATCTTGCCCCACCGCCTGCACAATTAATCTTAATGAACTTGGCATCCCAAGTTAAATGCAGAATTCGACCCGTGTGCGCCAGCCTTCATTATGCAGATTGACCAAAGTCCTGTTTGTCCTGCACGGCCACAGGTGGCTGCATAGCTCAGTGGCGCAAGCCTCAGCTGATAGTGCTGGCCTAGACTTGGCTGATTTGTCCACGTAGCCACGAACACTCTCACAACACAATAACAACAAGTGACGCGACGGTACGTCCCTCGCCTATTCAACACAACGAGCAATAATGGGCGACACCTCACCGTTCGATTTGAAGAATATTCCTCTGCACATTGTTTCCGAAATCCTTTGCCAGATAGACTCGATCCAGGACCTTGGTTATGCAGTACTTAGCCACCCAGCCTTTCATCTGGCATTTCAGGAACACAGAGACCACATTGTTCGGTGCGTCATCGCGAATCAAATCTCCGACGATCTCCTTCCATTCGCAATAGCCCTATTTGAGTGCGAGAATGTAGCCACAGGGGATTCAGACGCTGCGCGTTTGCTTTTTACTCGGTTGACCGAGTCTATCCAGAATCCTTCCAAGGCTACCTCCTTGCTACCCGAAATTCCATTGAAAGAACTTAAAATCATCAGCATGGATCACATGGTCGTAGAATCTTTCGTCTACAGCCTTGCCTCATCCACGATACCACTACTCAACTTCAGCCTTGGATTAAACCTCACCAATGACCTCACATGGTGCGAACATTTTCGCATCGCTCGGGCCTTCTACCGTTATTTCCTCATGTGTCGTTTGTTCAGTCGCAAACTCAACCTTAACATTGATCAGAATGAGCGCGGTAGGCTTCTATTTACGCCATTTTCTCCTTGGGTAAATGAACAGTTGGTTTGTGTTTACGCATACTTGAAACGGGCGCTTTGCCCAGGTAGGCTCTCAAATATATTTGCCATGATTTATGGATTTTGTGATTACTTATCAAGCAATAGCATTCGAGGAAATCACGGCACACGATGTGCAATATGGCTCACGGTCAATGATATGCGTCAAAGATCCCGAACACATGCCTCACTTTCAGGAATTTGTGAGAATCCCTTGGGCAGTTGTTGCATATGGCAGAATACAGTACTGAAATTGATACACAGCTGGCTGGAGATATGTATTTTCTACACGATGCTATCAATGCCACGACCTTCGAATCCCGAATAGCATTAATGCCCTGCGGATTTGTCCATGGCTGGGGCTACGGAGATCTTCCCTCTGGATTATTATCCGGTCTGGCTGTCGACGCTTTAATGGCAGAGTTAGCCTCTCAGCCCGATGGTCACTGGGAGGTATTTCAGCGCCGTTTGACACCAGAGCAGGACTTCTTCAAGTCTAAATCTTATCCTGCGAACGGAAATCACGATGGAGAGGATACCGGCCCTTTCAAGATGTGGCAGTCTGCTCACAGAGACGCTGAAATCTTGCACGATCACGTTTTGGACGTAGCTTATTGCAACAAGGATAGGAATCTGTGGGATATTGGATACGTCTTTTGGGACTGCCACCAGATAGATGAGGATTATATGGCCCATCAGTTTGATCTAGTAAGGCATGCACCGTCCTTCGTAACCATGGAACGCAAATGGACGCACAGGAAAGTCCTCGAATCTCACATCCAAAGAAACGACATTCATAGATTCGGAGGTTCAGGTTACTGGGTCACTAATGAATTCGATTTTAGTAGGATTTACGGGCTAGATGAGCATGACCAAGAGGAATTACTACGAAGATGGGGTGTAGGAGGGGCTGCCCAAGTTAATGGTGTGGAGGACAGCTCGGATCAAAGGCGTTCTCAAAAGAGGCCTTTTTCAGAGTTATAATATTTTGGGATTCAAAATAGGGTGCTGTCGGGATGCCAATCGGTATTCTTCATGGAGGTGGACTTGGCATAGGTACATATAATTGATAAATTCTTGGTCAGAGCGGTGACTTGTGAACTTGCAATATTGGCAACTTTATTGGATTTATGGGTGGTGTTGCACGAGGCGGGAAACCGATGAGGGCTTGAGTAACTCAGTGGTGTGTTCAGCCTCGTCATTACAGCGGCTTGAGGACACATTTTGCTCTTGGCATTGTCGGAATGTTCCAATTACAAAATGCACAGGGCTGGGCTTGCAGCTCTATGATTTTATAAGGGTAAGGAGAAATGGATCGAGGCTGGTTAAGCGAGATCTGTGGAGCGGTGAGGGAAAACAGAGGAATGCTGAGCAGGAGAGAAAGCAGTCTGCTCCTAAAGCATGGAAATCATACAACCGATGCTTACTTACTACTGTACTCGTGCCGAGCCCATCACAAAATTGGTTATGTGAGCACTTATTTCACTAAATTAGATTTCAGGTGTTTCCGGGTACACTCGAGTCCGAAACCATAAGATCCATATCAGGACTAAAGACGTTTTCGAAAAGGACCAATAATATGTCCGGGAACCTTTGACTCGCCGTTACTGTTTCTAACCTCTGATGGAGTAGTCTAGTGAAGTGAGATAATGGCTGTTTCCCGGTACGTCACTGTGGAATGAACACTGTGACTAAATGGGTGAGCTTGACTGCCTTTGGTTGTCGTGGCCAAGAAACCTTACGTTGTGGCGTCATTGGTGGCGTGCACCGAGTCGTATTAGCCGTGATGCCAGCTGCGATAAGTAAACCCGCCAGAAATCCCGGCAGCCCGAAGTCAGGAGCTTGAGTCAGCAGACGTATCGGGAAAAACACGGGCAGAGTCTAGGGCTATCGTGAATCGAGAGTCGGGAATAGCATCTTGTAAGCGCAATCTAATTAAGCGTGGCGGCAAACATGTTCCATCTTCCGGCCGTCGAGCTTTTCCAGTTGCTAATTTCTTAGAGCCAGTCGGTGCTGCCCTTATGGCCTTGGCGCGTGGTATGGTAGGCGAGTACAAGGTCGAACCGGCAGCACACCTGAACAATAGTTCACGTTAGTGGTGCCGCCAGCCTGAAGCCGGCCTGGTTTCTAGTCACCTTAACACGCGTACCAATCGATCTTAGCAACGCACGGCCATTTTTCTCCTGTATACGGAGAAATAAGATTAAGCATCTTCAACGAGTTAAAAGCTTGCCCAAATCCTACTCAGTACGTGGTCGTGACATGGGACGCCACGTTTCGCGCGCCTGAGTTATGTCTTAATATCCGATCCAAATCCTCCGACAAAAAAAAAAGCAATACCATGGAAAATTGCTAGTTTCTTTACGAATTAACGTGTATAGTAATGTGAGATGAATACGTGGAAGAATATGCGTTAAGAGAACCAACAAGGAAACAATTTTGGGAAGATTTGAGTTTTATTTACCATCATTACCCAGAAATCACGTTCTTAATTGAAGCCCTCCATCTCAACACTCGAATCAAGATGCCTGTTTGGGAACCAGGTCCTGCCGGTGTTTTGGTACATTGAACTGCTCCTTCTGGCTAAAATAGCTCCCTGTTTACTCACATGCTGCAGGCGCCGCAATGGACTCTGATCACGATAGCAACGGGAGTAGTCATTGCTCGGGTCTGGCTACGTCTGATGATCCAAAAGCGAAGATTGCTTCTCCCTGACATTTTGATGTGTCTCGCCTTAGTAGCGGCCGTCG
The DNA here is from genome assembly GCA_013403825.1 of Calonectria pseudoturangicola. Classification (NCBI taxonomy): domain Eukaryota; kingdom Fungi; phylum Ascomycota; class Sordariomycetes; order Hypocreales; family Nectriaceae; genus Calonectria; species Calonectria pseudoturangicola. The sequence goes on along the minus strand of VTGA01000005.1, from coordinate 1,217,915 downwards.
CAACCGCATCCATTGATGTCAAGTTTACGTTGATAGGTGCGCTTGAGCCTGGCGTGATGACGACTCTCGAGGGATTCGAGGGTAGCATCGAGCAAAAGGTGCTTTTTGGTAAAGTAGGTGACGCTAATGTGGCAGAGGTGCGAACAGAGTTAGAGCTGTGCTGACATCTATTAGCTATTCTGGGTCAGCGCCATCCCTTTTTTCACGGCATTTTATCTTTGTAAAGCTGCGCTTCTTGCAGTGTATTTGCAAGTAATACCTAACTTCATGACCAAGAGAAGAAGATTTCTCTGGGTCACAATCTTCTTCGTCGCAGTTGCCTTCATCGTCAGTATCTTGATGCTGTTTGTGAGCTGCCTCCCACTGGAGAGGAACTGGTTAGTGGCGTTCCTCTTTGCGTGCACCAGGCACCGCAGTGTTTTAAATAATAGTGTTGACCACAAGTAGGTCTTTGGATCCGACGAAGCAGTGCTCAAGTGACGCTTTGGCAACGATATTCCAAGTTACATGGTGTATACACTTTTTGGGAGACGTTCTCAGTAAGTAATCGCCCAAAACTTTGGCTAGAGTATTTCTCACCAGACTGAAAGTATTCATTATTCCTTGGATGATTGTGCCTGGATTACAAATGAGACGAAAACTAAAGATTAGCGTTTATTGCACATTCTTACTCGGACTGATCAACATCATCTTCTGCCTTGTCCGAGCTATCACCATGCTTACTTCCACAGTTGATAATGCTCTTCCCATCAGTGTAGTCGGTACGTATTTTAACCTCCACTGGGTGATATCTTCAATTCTAAAGGAACAACTCATAGAGTTTTGGAGCGCGCTGGACCTTAACGTGACTCTTGTGATTGCTTGTTTGCCATCCTTGAGGCCGTATTTCCAGTCGAATAAATCACCAGAATACCCATACAACACGAAGGAGAGGAGTGCGAATATTAGGCCGGCCGGAGAAGGGTTTCAGAAGATTCATGGGCCCGACGGTACAACCGTCTCAAGACCTCACACCTCGAGAGGCCCCAGTAGCCCGATGTATCTGGATCCCAACGATGCGGATGCTTGGGATGATGGGAAGAGGAGTATTGCAAGTGATATTGAATTGGTTGAAACAAAGTACAATTCAGTTTAACATTCGATTTTATTAATCTTTCTGTACATAGCCAGTGAATAGAATAATGCGTCATTGCCCTGTCCATGACTTCATCATACATCATATAGCTCAACCCCATGTCCAAAAGGTGTGAATATAGAGTAACCCGCATCGTTACGAGTATTAATTTTGTACTCGACGTATCCGATACTTTGAAGCACAATATTTATACCGAAACATTGTCCGTGGGTTCCCACAAAAGAAAAAGGAGAATCTATCCACATGTCGAGATCATTAACGCATTAAACACGAAGTTTGTTCGTGAGCCGGCTCCAGATGAATATGTACCAACTTTAAAGTTTTCATCAAGTCATCATAGTCGTCAACGTCACACACATTTTATGCTGGCGTGCCATTATTCCACTTCTTTCCTCTGTCTCTCCGGATGCGAAGATCAGTCATGCGCTTGACCCACCGCGGCAAGCTACCGTTGTATGACAACTCAATGATCGAATAAGCGATGAATACAATTACAATAAGCGGCAATGATACTGCAAAGTAAACCCAGAATAGCGTAGCTCCGGGCATGTAGTCGTCGGCCATACTAAACAACGAACAGGCGTAAGCCAGCGGGATAAATATAAGACCAATAACTGTCAGGGTCTTGGCGCTTTTGGCTTCCTCCAGAGAGTGGCGATTCCCAGCCATGCCGGCGAGCGCAGCGATGGATGAATTCAGTGAGACAGTGCGATTTCTCAAGTCGGTGTACATGGAATAGATGAACTGGTAGTCAACGGACACATCTTCCCAGGACCGAGCAAGTGCCAAGTTCGGAGGAGCCAACGGTATCTTGCACTGAAACATGAGCCACTCCAGGTCCTGGCAGTACTCGGTCAACCGCCGCTCGAGGGACTGGACAGCACACCACTGGCTCTCAACACCAGCGAATCCAAAGGACTCGAGAGCCTCGGGGCGGGACATGTGCCACTGCGTGTTGGAGACAACTGTTTTGAGAAAGTCGACGTGCTGCATGTAATGGCTCGCGATTATCTTTTTTGCTAGGAGTTGAATGGATTCTGACTTCTCAGCATCTAGTGCTAAGGCGGTCTTGTCGAGGTAGAAGCATAAGTCGTCCATCATACACGTTCTCGGAGGACCTAGTCCAATTTCTGTTTGAAATGAATGGGGTGTGAAGTCGATGTATCCTCCATGCACTGGCACGGGTGTTACTTCTATGATGTCGCGCGTAGCTTTCCTCTGGATCCTCCTGAGGGGAGGATCAGTGATGATGATCACTATATTTGTCAGTCTCACATTTTTATTCGAATGCTGGGGACGGCGTCTTACTATCCCAACCACTTCCACCCTTACGTTTCCTGTTCCAGATTGAGCACTTTCTACGCACCATACCGACCCTCGAGAATGATTGAGCTAGTTGGGTGATCCCCACATGTCGGCCGCTATCAGCGCAGAATAAAATGTATGGCCCCATCAACTCGTCGGGCATTTCGAATACCTCGTAATATTTTAGCGTGACATGTTCTCGATCAACAATCAGCCCCGGCAGAACCGGCCCATCAGACTCGGTCGAGGTCATAGTGCTGGGCACCACTACGATCCTCTCATGCTCGACAAAAAATGATGGATGCATTCTGAAATGCGACCCGACTGCGCCGACGAATTCCGGGTTCAGGCCTTGAAGAATTATTAGTCGGCGCCCGTCGGGACGTTCGGTGTAGGAATTGGTGTCTAAAAATTCCAGCAGATGGTGCGCATCGTGGAAGGCACCTGGGCGTCCGAAAGGCACACCGGGTACCGCATCAAAAACCACAGCGCTGGCCGACGCCTTGTTCCATGGCGACTTTTGACGAAATTGCGCCTTTGGGTCTCGCCAGCGTAAGCGAGGGTCTGACGTGGTCAGGTTGCGCACAAGCTCATCATAGTCACCGATTGTGCTCAGCCAGGACAGCGATTGGCTCTGCACCATGTTGCGAGCTTTCAAGGCGATGGTAACGTGTAGTTCAAGGAGTGACAATGGCGGTGGGTTCAAGCCTATTCCATTCCCACGTCATTATTCATGAGACATTTCCAGCCAATCCCGAGATCGCCGCCATGCTGTTCGTTAGTTGCAATGATTGGCCTTTCTAACCGCAGATCTCCCGCCTCAGCGCCCAAAACTCTTGGGGGCGAAAAGCCAAAGCCATTCTCAAGGCTGGACCCATGCTAGGCCTATGGAACCAATTATCTGACTTCCTCTCATACAATGGTCGCGTGGCCCAATGGCAAGGCGTCTGACTACGAATCAGGAGATTGTGGGTTCGACCCCCACCGTGACCTAAAGTTTATATTTTTGCTGCCCTGGGCTTTTTTACATGGCAAATTTTTAACGCTGCTGATCCACATCTCTTGCCGCACAGGCTCCCCCTACTACCCTGGACAACAGCCTCCTTCACAGGAACAGAAGCACTTTTGAAAAACAGATCAGCAACATTTTTTCGTCCGGGCCTTGTCTTATCTCTCAAGGTCTTAATTTGGATCCTTTTTTTTTGTTATTGTATACCTACTACGGGAGTTGGTAGCCAGTAAATTGAGCTAACAAGTCCTTTTTTAGGATCGTATGGCATCGATGTAAGTTACCTGAGGATACACGTAAGAGCCATCTACCATTTCCCCCTCAGCACCATACCAACGCACTTGCAAATCAATTAGTAAACCCGATAAAGCACCTATACAGATACAAACAGAGAACAAGGGCGACTTACGAGTTGTTGATATGTTACCGCCTCCCGCACTGATAGGCAACCAGCTGAAATACTACATTAGTTCCGTTCCGGTGTTACGAAAAAGAAAAACAGGATCATGCTAGGTAGCGGTTCATTTCACTTACTTCTGTGTCCAATTGGAAGGTGGTTTAATGTCTGTAGCTTGCAACAATATTTGAAAAGGTCGATTTTCGTCTTCGCCGATAAAAGTTCCATCCGAAAACGTCAGATTATTCCTGTCTCCAAGGGTGTATCTATCCAAATCATTCTCGATCAGATTCTGTTGGGCATTATAAGCCGTAAGGCTCCAGAATCCACCGTCTCGGATTTTGGGCAATCTTGTGAAGGTAAAAAGGATAGACTGTCCTTCTTGAAGAGAATGATCACCTTTGGTAATTGGGTAGACACACTCGGAGGGTACAAGAGCAAGGTACCCAATCACGCAAATGTGATACCGCATCTCATAGTGTGAATTGAAGAGGCCAATGTAATCTTCGGTGACAATAGACCAGTTGTTTCCAACATTTTGCATCACACCAGGTCTGAGCGTGTATTCATTAGCAGTTTTGTTAGCCGCTGCAACTGCAGAGAACAAGTCGGTGTTTGCGGGCTGTTTGAACTCTCCTTCGTTGAAGCCGGCCTTTTTGAGCTCTTTTGCTACCCATTGCCGATCAGAAACAACATATGGTGGGTTGTAAGGGGCGAGGGCCGCAGCGACTTTCATAGCGGCTTCGTAGTACGTCTGGTTTTCAGTTGGTGTGTACGCGGGGTCGATGAACATGGTTAGATTCAGCGAGGGGGCAATGGCCTCTCCCTTTCGTTTTGAGGTCTCGATTGTAAACCCCTTCTGCAACTCTGCCACGATTGCAACATCCTCGTCTGATCGACTGGTCACAATTCTTGGATTTGCTTGGCCATACGCCATAGGATATTTGATCACACCCACGAAGCCTTCTGGGGCGCCATTGGTTTCGATACCATACTCATCTGGATCATACTTGATCAAATACTTGCCGGCTCTGCTCTTTCCAAAGTTTCCGAGGTTGACCACGTTATCTCCGTATCTAACGTGGGAATAAGTCGTCAGAATTTCATCAGAGATATGCACTACTTGGACTTACGGTGTACTGATAGGGAAGACCCAGTATCGATCCTCGGGCATTTCGGGGATTGTTAGGATGAGATCCTCTGAAGATAAATCCATAAAGAGAACAGAGTATAGAGTGTCGGCATTAGGGCGCACAACACCAACGCCCTCTGGGCCAGTGAGCTCCGAGTTGATAAATATCTTGTTTGGTACTGGGTTCCTCCCGTTTTCAAATAGCGGTTTGGCGACATCTCCGAATGAATATAGTGGAAAGCCATACTAAAGATACACCGGTGAGAATGAATGCTCAAATATGAACCTGGACAAGACGCAAACGTAAATACATACCATGTACGCAAATGATAATGCTTCTTGAGCTCCAGAGCTAGACGAATGCGTGGCTAAAGCGAGGCCGCAAAAGCCAACAACAGTTGACAGGACACATTTCATGGTCAAGGAAACCTGAACAGATGAATAATACTCGATAAATACGATGGTGCAAAGACTTGTCATAAGAGTGATGGTAACCAAAGAAGTGGTAGAGCTGTGATCTATTATAGCTAATCAAGGCGGGTTGCGCCTTGGCAAATACTCCGTCATGCTGCGTATTCGGAATTGGACTTGCTCACCGGTGCATAGGAATGTCACTAAAATTTGATTTCTGCCAATGGTTCTATCCCTTGATATCGTCGTTCCTGCTACTGTTCCATACCAAGGTACACCTACCTTGTCCAATCACGCATGCCATAACGCCAAAAGATCAGCGTATGTGACTCGAGCGGCATGCTCACAATCCCCATCAGTGGCAACGGCACGCCCCGCTGCTAAGAGCGGGAGTTTTGACATGTGGTGGGGGTCGGCCCGAAAACGCCAACCGAGAGAGCTGGATCGGGAAGACAGGGCGTTGCGTAACGGGGCAAACAAAAGAACTGGAACTTTCCTCTCTAAACAGGGGATATGACTCTGCTTGGAAGCGCAAACATGTCTCGGTGCCTGATGCTGGTGTTTTGGTTTATCAGGATCCATCTACATGACGTATTAGGTAATAAGGTGGAAATTTTCTAATTAAACAGCATTCTATAACAACCCTTCTGATCACCATGGCCGAAAACAATAGTGCATGTGCTAACAGAGTACCAAATGACACGCCGTGACTCCGCATCTGACACCACACACAGCCAGACTTCGATTGCACATATTGATCCAGCGCCTGCCTCTAATAACCCAAGAGGCAACCGGGGACTCATCACATAGCAGTGGCCCTTATGCTGGGATACTGGATTACATCGCTCCAGAGTGCTTCCAAAGTGGAGAACCCGGGCGATTCGCCGATGTGTACTCTTTTGGCCTCGTTTTTATAAAATCTTCACATACATAAAAGAGCACCCAATCGAACCTATGAACGAATACGCCATTACCAAACTTTGGTCCATGATAAAAGAATCTCCACTACAGAATGCGCGGTAGAAGATTACACTTACAACGCGCATATTCGATAAGTCCAAAGAGGAGTTCATAGAAGTCCACAACCTTGTTCCGCGAATGGTGAGTGAGAATGAAGAAGAAAGATCTGGTGCTTTTAGGTGATATTCAAGCTTTGGAAGATTAGTCCAAATGGTCAGTTCTTCTGCGACGATCGTACAAAGCACCAGCTTTATAGCGAATATAGAGGGTTAGTAGATAAGTATAATTTAATGTAGAGGGTTATTTTTTATAAAAATCAATTTATAATAATAAAACTTTTGAAAGATAATTTATTTTAATAAAATAAATTATAAATTTTAATAAAATTATCTAAAAAATAATAATAAATTTAATTATTTTATTTTTATAATTTTATTATATAAACTTTTAAAGCTACTATATTAATAGTTAGTCCCTTTATTTCCATTACACAGAGATCAGTGAAACGCTTCAACAAGAAATTCCAATGACCCAAAGTACGTACGCATGGGTGGATGTGGAATAAGGTATCTAGGATAGTAGACTGGTGAAATATATAGATAAATATCGAGATTGTGGGTTCGACCCCTACTGTGACCTAAGCTTTCATTTTTGCTGTGCTGAACAGGCCGTTTTCTTTGTTTTTGTTGGTCCGTTTATCTTTTCGCGCATTGACTTGACTGGGTTGTAAAACCCCACTAATTCAACTTGGACTTTGCCCACCCTATATCAATATCAAAAATCACATTGCTTTCATGATATAATATGAAGTCAAATTCATAATCTTGACCAGAAGTTTTTAAATTTTTGACGCGTCCGGTTATATATACTAGAAAGTGGGTTATCCGAAGCCAGAGCCACCTCGTCACATTCCTAATGAGGACCCTGATACGGTTTCGGTGCCAACACACCTCAAGCTCGTAGGTAGGTGTGCCTCAGGCACCTAGAAAGGACCCTTATAGGTCCCTTAGTAGGGTAGACAGATAATAGAGAATCAACCTTCCTACTACATATCATTTGACCCCCTAATAACTCATCCTACCGTATCAGACCCCAACGTGTACCATGGGCGATAAAACATGATTACTTGTAGAGGCAATGACGGATTCCGAGTGGCAAGAGCAAAATTTTGCACTGCAGCTGGGGGTTCATCCGGTTGGGAATCACTGATGAAATCTCGACGGAAAAAGAATTTATGGCAAAGGATATATGAGATTGACGAGTTTTACGTTTGAAGAGTTGGCTAAAATTTTGTTGCTTGTCCGTGAGGGTCACAGCACATTGTGAATGGGGCGTAGTTTTACGACCAACGCCATCTAACAATAGCTGCCATGAATGACACGACCTGATTTCTCACCTCCGGTGACCGAATTCAGCTGAAGTACTGACCAAAGCCACCTTCATTCATTGTTATTCATTGTCTCAAACGTGATCGCTCAATCGTACACGAGGCCTTTCGCATGGCCCAAGTTAGGTCAGCCATCTGGCCTTTGCACAGCCGCCCCTGAGACCAGAACGCACATAATTGGACTCCGGGACGATTTTCTTTGTCTACTAATACACCCAGCCTCTGATAAAACTTCTAACCGCCGAGCTGACTTTGGGCTTGGCCCCCAACTCCCCTAACGAATTAATAGTTGAGCGCCACAGCCTGATCTTAAGCTACTTATAGCACCAACAAACCCCGCTGCGATTCAGCCTGGCATTGGCATTTAAGTTGATTGGCCCTGAATATATACAGTGAATGGCTGTACTAAGACATGCCACAAGCCACGCGCCTGGCTGCCCATGGACAGCAATATAGGGAAGCGCCCCAAGCACCATCTTCTCAAAACGGACAGCGTAGTTGTGGGCTCGGCCTGATTGCTGCCAAGCCCATTCAAACGCGCCAATATTCTACACCGATTATTCTAATTAAAAACGTACCTTTACTTATGACCCTGTTACTTACGCCTAGCACCGACGCCTTCATTCACGCATCGACAGCGGGAGGATTGCGCATTAGTTAGATTTATCGATTTTATTATGTCAGATATTGGCAAGCGCACTTCGTCATTTAAGAATGAAGACAGTTAAAGTTCACTTACTAACTGTTACTAAACTGCTATCATAACATTCTCAATTCGGTAAATCTGTAATTTCTTCTGGGGTTCCCTATTCATACACGCCAATTTTGCCACTTGCACTCATAAAATAAATAATTTAAATAAGAATAAATATATATATTATCTATAATAAACATAATTTATTATTGCTCCTTGGGTGACAAAGTCAGAGCTACCTCTCCAGGGAGAGGATACTCACCTATATACACACATACACATAATCTATTCTTTTCTCTCTTTTTTTTTGTTTTAGAAAAGAAGAGTCTTAGGAAAGTCCCAACTGTATATTGTTGTGCACATGGCGGGTGTATGTTTACGAGTAAAATACTCTTTCCTAAATACCTTCCGCCCACTCGTCTGATACTGTCTCAATTACTTATTGCCTCGTGATTTAAATCTTCCATAATATCACCTACGATTATGGTACATGGAGAGAATTTATTGGCTTTATCAACTGGCGCCCGAGGATGCGGTTTACATCGTCACCATGAGCGAACCGATGGGCGAGTAACTGGGTCAGTAAACGCCGCGCCAAAATGCATGTAAGGACTCGTATTTGAGCCATAGAGAAAGCTTCGTGGTCGACACCGACCGTCGGCTGTCGCAGTGTAGCGGTCTATTAATGGGCTACAGCCTCGTTTTAGAGCTGGACTAAAGATGCATATAAGCGCTTGCATTTTGGGAGGTCGATCAACTGGTTGGTTAATCAGCTAGATCTAGACTCAGCCACCCCGCATCGGCGGCTAATTCTTGCAATCAAGATATATTAGAATACCAGATTATTTATAACCATCTGGTCGGACCTCATTGCTTTCCCTTATCATCCGCCTCTCGTGACATCAATTGCTGCCTTCGTTACATATTGCCCTCTCATATTCAACTTAACATAACGACCTATTTTTGAATTGCAACCCAAGCGATGGGTAATCGAAAGAGAGTGATCAAACCTGCATCACCCGTGCCATCGAGGCGCAATGACATCCAAAACTTGGATGCAAACGGGAATTCGAGGACGCATGTTGGAGACTCGTATAATTACACCATTTACATTAACGACAATAACCACCTACCTCCTGACACAACACCAAACGAGTATGATTTACCGCAGAAAGGTGCTCTTTGCAAAAACTAATTGGGCAATAGTGAACCTTCCAAAGGGCAGCTTGACCAGTCCGGATCTAGTGGCACAAACACAACAAGCAAAGATTGCCGTGATGGGGCAGACTGTGCAAACAAGGGATGCGCCTTTGCCCATCCCGGTCGCATGAAATGCAAACTTAAGCAAGAATGTGTCAAGAAGGACTGCAAGTACAAGCATTCTACTAAAAGCTCGAGTGTCCCGGACCAATAATCTAAAAACAGCCAAAGCTGAAGTTGAAACAGACGCCGGAACTGGAGCTCTATGTTCAAGTTGATGGCAGAGCAAGGAGGCTACAACAAATTGAAATGTATTTATACTAGATCGACAGGAAAGTTACGATATCTGTATGTTTTATTTATTGTCTGTTTTGCCTTTACAAATATACTGCATAAATCTTCAGGACTGCCGTACTTGTACGTTTCTTCACTTTACGCAGGGATTCGCAAAACACTTTAAGAAGAAACACAAGTGAACCAAAGCACTCATGAGTCAACATAGAAATAGTGTAGCCAAGGGATTATACTGGGGAGATATATCGATGAATATCGAGTTTCATCATCTGGACCATCTTCACTCAGTGCTACTTCAACTATCATTTATTAAGACAAACGCAAGGGGTATGCAATTTTGAATGTTAGAATTGTCAGATTTCAGTCTATGTACTTCTATGCTATATACAACCAACTTATAGACTGCTCATTAATATTAATTCGCATCGGTCACCGTGAGAGACCAATGGCATGTTTTTCTATGCACCTATTTTACTTTTTTCGTCGCCGCGCAAAAAAGAAGAAATCTAGTAGCTCTTGGCGCTGCCCTTGATGATGTCGGCAGCAATCTTCTCAGCCAGGCCGTAGACGGTACCCTGGGGGTGACCGGGGATGAGGAAGGGGAAAGCAGAGGCGTCGACGACACGGAGACCCTGGACACCGAAGACGCGGGCCTTGGAGTCGACGACGGCAGACTTGTCGCTCTTCTTGCCCATCTTGCAGGTGGCAGCGGCGTGCCAGACAGTCATCATGCTCTCGCGGAGGATCTCGAGTATCTCGGCGTCGGTCTGGTACTTGGCACCGGGGTAGGCCTCCTTGGCGACGATGCTCTTCATGGGAGTGCTCTTGGCGATGTCACGGAGGCGGCGGTACATGGCAATGGCGACTTCCTGATCACCCTTGTGGCCTAGGAAGTTGGGGTTGATGAGAGGAGCATCGGCGGTGTCGCTGGACTGGAGGGTGATGTTACCACGAGACAGAGGAGCGATGAGGGCACCCATGAGAGTGGTGTACTTCTTGCCATCAGTGGGCTGCTGGATGAGAGGGAAGGTCCAGTTATCGAGGTAGGCGTTGAGAGGGATGATCTCAACCTCGGGCCAGTCGCTGGGGAAAGCCTTCAGGGCCTTCTTGGTAGAGTCGGAGAGGTCGGATCGGTACTTGTTGGGCAGCTTCTCCCAGCCGAGGAGCTCGACCTGGTTGGAGGTCAGGGGACCGACGGTCTGCTCCTTGTAGAGATCAAGAACGGTGTTGAAGACGGCAGGGCTGTTGATGGCACCGCTGAGGGTGTCAGCGAGCTCATTGACCTCGAACGAGGGACCGAAGAGGATGTGGTCCCACATGTTCTGACCAACACCGGGAAGATCAGCAACGACATCAATGTCGAACTCCTTCAGGTGAGCCTTGGGGCCGACACCGGAAACCATCAGGATCTGGGGGGACTGGAAGGCACCGCCGCTGACAATGACCTCCTTGCGGGCCTTGAGGGTGTACTTGACACCGAGGGTGCTGACCTCGACGCCAGTGGCCTGCTTCTTGCTGTTGAAGAGCACCTTCTTGGCAAGACTCTGGGTGTAGACCTTAAGGGTCTTGAGCTTCTCACTGCGGGCAGCAATGACAAAGTCGGCAGAGGAGCTGCGAATAGCACCCTTGGGACGGACGGTGGTGGTGGTGTAGGAGTAGCCGAGGAGCTTGCCGTCGCTGAAGCCCTCGACACTCTTCAGGCCAAGGGACTTGAGGCCGGCCTCGACAATCTTGGCCCAGGTTGGGACGAAGTTGGCGTAGCTGACCTGGAGAGGGCCGCCGGTGGAGGAGAAGGCCTTGGACTCGTACTTGGTAGTGACGTTTCGGAGGGTGTCGTTGGGGGCAGTGAAGGTGGCACTGGCCTGGAAGTGAGGAAGCATCTCGTTCCATCTGCAAGGATTCTTGTTAGCTGTCATTCTGACGTGGCAGTTGGCTGGGGGAGTTTACTTGTAGCTGTCATCACCAACATCAGCCGCCCACTTCTCCATGGTTCCGTTGGTGGGGCGGTGGTAGACCAGGAAGTTGAGCTGCGAAGAGCCGCCCAGAGTCTTGCCCCGAGCATAGTGAATTTCGCGGTTGTTGACGTTGGTCTGGGGTTGCGTAGCAAACTTCCAGTCGCGCACGCCGTTAGAGTCGAGAAGACTGGAGCCGCTGCCGGCAATAACACCTCCGGGAGAGGTAGCGAGGATGGGCTTGTTGACCTCGAGGAAGCCACCGGCCTCGACAATGGCGACGCTGAAGCCGGCCTTGGCCAGACGGTATCCGACTGTGTTGCCGGCGGTGCCTCCGCCTACCACGATGTAGTCGTAGGAGCAGTCCACGCCGGGAACACCTCCAAGAGAGCCGAGCTCACCAACCTTGAATCCATCGCCAGCGTAGGCAGACTTGAGGACAGTCTCGAGAGGTGTGAGGTACTCGCCGATGTAAGGAATGGCCGTGGCGGCGGGCACGAGAAAGGGCACTGCCCAGGCTGCGGACGGACGCATATTGTGTGTTCTGAATGTGCTGTAGAGCGAGCTTTGCTGGTAATGACTGTGCAGATCAGACCCAGATGTAGTCTACCTCAAACCAAGTGACAGCCAGACGGACTCGACCAAGTCTTTATATCTGCAGACATCCACGCGAGGTGCCTGCATGTGTATGTATGTGCCCACGCCCATCAGTCAGTGCCGCGCATCAGATCCGAGACGCAGAGCGATGGCCGACACATGCATCTTGGCACGCTAACCAACGAGCTACGGACCAACACTTGTGACGCTACTGCTCAGCTCGAGCTTGGGGACTTGGACTTGGCCTTGGGGGGGTAACCAAGGTCCGGGATGCACGAGGTTCGCAATTTACTCGCCACACAGGGATCATGGCTGCTCGCCACAGATCACAACTTTGCAGGCCCCCAGCTAATGGGGAGATCGGTATTAATCGCCTGATGGGCATCAGTGCGCCTGGCTAAACGAACTATAGATCTCACAGAATTTCTTTTTTCGCCCTGTCTTCTTTTCTTTTGGTGGTTCCAGCACTTCGTCTGAAGGGACCAGCAAAAGGAAAGAAAAAGTGGTCCGAGCAGCAGAAATCTCACCACGCAACGCAATTCCATTCTCTCTCACACACGCGCGCGCTGCCGACACAAACAAGGCTGCATCCTGAGTCGGGAAGGCTTTCTTTAGCACAACAGTTGCAACGGGCGGCCCCGAGATTCAAGGGTCTCAGAGCGGCCCACTAGCGAGAGGCCACTTGAGCCGATCGCGCGTAGCTGGCGCGGTAGTGGCGTCCACTCCGTAATGAGAGTCGGCGCAGATCATGACTCGGGGAGCCGCTGGAGGAGAAGGGAAGTGAAAGGAGCAGGCAGTGTGTGCGGCATTAATCCATGCAGCGTCGACGCAGCGCCATCCCCGCAAGTCGGCTGAAATAGCCCCAAGTTATGCAGCAGGCTGAGACAGCCGGGTGCAGCTAAAGACTCCAAGGGCGCCCTTAGTCGAGGGCGGACCGTCCAGGTGTGGCGCTCGACTCGCTCCACTTGACCACCTTGGGCTGAGCTCAATCGCTAGCTGGTCTGCCGTCATCTTGGACAGAAGAAAGCATCCCTCAGCAGCCTGCGCAGCGCAGATTTTGCCCCAGATCGTGCAGGTACAGGTGCTGTGATTGGGTTGATTCCATGTCATCCAATCTCCACGAGCCACGACGGACACAGTCAGGGGAATAAACCAACTCAACCCTCCGATCCGACGGGGTACAGACTGCACTACCTGAGCCTGAGGTAAACCCACATGCTTGGCAGGCAGAAATTCTATACAAAAGGCTTCTTCCAGCTGACAGGATGAGCTACCGTTTCGCAATGAGCTTGATTGCGCTCCAAGTGGGCGTCCCGAAGCCCTGAAGAGGCCCTGCTAATCCCAGCGAACAGCATGTACAACGTCGATCACTGTCGATCAGCAGTGGGTGAGAGGCGGAGATGGCTGATGTTAGATCAGATCCTACCCGCATGGCTTGGCCCCGGGCTCCACCAAGAGGCCATCCTCCCACCTCCCCGGCACCCCGGCCAATCGGTTACGGCTTTCCCAATTCACCCGATCATCACGACCCTTGCTCGCCCTTCACAGGAACCCACTCCAAGATGTGCGCTAGCCTTGCTAGCACGCCCCATTTTGTGCAAAAAAGAAGCTGTGAGGAATCTTTATCAAGTCGCAACACAATCCCGACTGAGCATCCTGTTGGGTGCATCCCACGCTGGACCTGGTCCATTCACGATTGTCTGCACCGCAACCAGCTCCACCGGTTGGTGCGAGTTGGGCCGAGACATCTCCACCGACTCTAAGAAAGAAAGAAGAAAAAATGTCATTGGCAACAGTACTACTGTACAGAACCACTCGCAAAAAAAATTTATCTTTAGATGCCGAGAATACTCCAACCAACATCACGATACCATCAAATCCCTCGACTTCTGACCGCTACTCACTAGCCATCACTGGTAACACTTCGCGACTCTGCCTAGGCCAACTAGCCCTTTTGTCCGCCCTCCCCACAAGCTAGGGTTAAAGGACGACTTTATTTCCCAGACCTGGAAGCCGGTTATGAGAGTCATGAAGCTATTTCCGAGTGCGCTAAAACATACCTTGACGCCCGTTTTGGGCTGTGACTGACGTCGAGCGCAAACTGTGGCTTACTCCACAACTCCTCCCCCGCCCCTGGATACTCCCTCGACCTACCTCCAACCGAGAGACAAGAATAGGAAGATCGTCGCCTTTCAAGAAAGACTTTCGGGACATCTGCCATTTTTAGCCAATGTCTGTGTTGTAGCCGAGACAACTCTAATGCTATGTAAAAGTTATCCCATTCCGTATACCAAAAGTAAAGCTCCAAAGCTCAAAGAACGGATGGCACACCAGCACGCTAGGATATGCCCTTGAACCTAATCTCTGAAGGCGCCCACGTGCGACGAACGCGAGGGAGAGGAGGTCAACCGCTTGATTCAATGGCGTGCTGGGCTTGGACCATTTCGGCGGTTGATTCCATACCCGCGGCTCCGACACAGGGCGATAGGTCCAGTGGGGGTCCCAAGGGACAAGCCTAAGGCTGGCTGTTGCACTCATCCCTGAAGGTCAAACAGTCTCGATGACAGGGACGCCATTCTAGACCAACCACCGATCCAACGTTGTCGTCGTTGGTAGTGCCAGGCACGGGCTGGGCAGTCCATGCTCGGAGTGGGAAGAAGCCGCATGTAGGCCGGCGCCACAACTGCGGCTCTGGGATGGATCTATGCAGGCTCGGGATTAGGCAGGAGTAGGCGCGTCTCGGTGTGCTTACGTTGTCATAACAAATAGTCCTAGTAAACGGGATGAAGACTATAGTTGGATTTGGGATATTGCAGAGATGCGTGTTGCTGACGACGTAAGTTTGAACGGGCTGTGTTGTCGTAGAGTGATGCTGGGTCCTCCACCGAAGATCACATTAGTTTTAGGGCGCAGCGCCACCAAGCAGATAACTGCACAGGAAAAAGAAAGGTGATATACAGATACTCAATCGATGAATTATGTACGTCGAAAGTATTTCCTATGGAGCATTAACTTGACGTTCGGTTGAATGTTATCAGCACCAGGGCAATTAATCTTGGACGTGATCTTCCGTGTTGCGACCCTTGAACCAGCTGTCGCCATCCCGTGGTGGACACAATCATGACTTGGCGAATATTGCACCACTGCTACCCTAGATTCTCTAAATCATCCTCGAATACATGCTCCAACCGTCTCCACTTTGCATGTCAATGTGTCAGGGCCTCAGATTGGCCCATAGGGTAGGCTGGGCCAACCCTGTCGTGCACATGCCAGCGCTGCGGTCATCGGGCCCTCTCTCAAACAAATCGACAGCGCAGCTACCATCTTGCGCACACACTGGTGACTGCGTCTTGTGGTCGGGGCAATTTCGAAGCGCGACCCTGTCATTTCCAACGTGCGCTGAACCATTGTCCTTTGCGTGCCAAACAAAAAGTGGAATATATTACTATCGCACAAAGAACCACAGCAACTGCCAATTCCAATCTCCTGGCCGATACCCATGTCCCCTATGTACAGTCCTCCACCATCCCACGCGGCCGTAGAACCCCGATGCGGTTCCAGGTATGGTGATTCCATCGATCTTCCTCCCTCAGGAACCCCTGCCCATCCCGCCCACCGTAGTCCCCAAAGTCGTCCAGCACTGTGATGAAGCGTGCTGCCGACTGTTCCCCCTCCGAGGCCCACCCCGAGACCACTTCCACGTACTCTCCGTCGCAGTCGTGGAACACCGTCGGGCTCTTCCCCTCCACCTGGCCGTAGGGGCACTCTTCGTAGTCGCCCCGGTCGATCAGCCAGATGAAGTAGCTTGGCCCGCCCCGGATAACTTCGCGCACTATGTCGTGCACGAAGTGTCGCGGAGACATGTCCGCGTGAGAAAAGCCGGTCACGGGCCAGTTGTGCAGCCAGCTTGCGTCGAACTCCACGACGATGTTTCTGACGAACCCGCGGCCTTGGTAGTCGGCCGCGAAGGGGAGGTCTTCCAGAACGAAGTCCCATGGGACCTGGCACCTTTTCAACCACTCGCGCATGGTCTTGAGGGTTGGCTTGATGGCGTCCTGGTACGGCCGGACGACAAGCTGCCAATCTTCACCGCCGCTTTGTGTCGATGGGGCGACGGTGATCTTTGAGATGTTGGCATGCTTGTCCAACACCTCGTTGACCTCGTTGGCATCGTCCCAGAGTTCGTCGATGCGCTTGCGGCCCTTCTGATGCCAGCGTGCCCTGTCCAGGCAGCTCTTGATGGCATCCCGGGACTCCCAGCAGGCGGTCCAGAGGCCTGCGTCCCAGAGATAGGCAGACCTGTTTGGTTTGCCATCATCCTCGCACTCTGGAACCACGGCGAGGTAGTTGGGATACCTCCTGGAGCCGTGGAATGGGAGGGCCTTTCCCCCGGTGCTGGCCTCGCCCCCCTTGGACCTGTTTTCGTGGAAGGGCACGAGGGCGAAGGTGTGGATGCCGGGAGTCATGGGGTGGACGGCAGCCTCCCAAACCATGCGTCGCAGCTCCCGTGGGAGGTCAGCGAAGAGGTGGAATGTCTGGGCGTTCATGGTGTAAATGGTTTGGTGGTACGACTTTTGAAATGAGTTGTTGTCACGTAGTGGTGAAATCGTGTCAAGATGTAGTACTTAGTGAGGTAGACTACACAATTGATATAGAATACAGGATTGTCGATATCGTGGGAAGCTGGCCATCTTTATAATAGGATTGCACATGTTTCTCCGACTGATATAACGGAGACAGCTTGGTGGAGATGTGTGAACCTTCCCGTCCAAACCTTGAAGATGATGCATGGCGTTTGCGAGGGCGAACATGGAAAAAGATTGTGCGATTTATCGCGTAAATTAAAAAAAAAAGAAAACGAAATAAATAATCAATGAGAATTGATTCTGCAGGTCATTTGCATAAAGAGATTCTGTATTTCTTGGACAGATTTATTCCCAGTGGCCGTGATGATCCCGACACATGCTGGCATGTTATTGACGAAGTTGGCCAACACCGTTAGCAGTGGCCCCAGAATTCACACGCATCTCCGAAAAGAGACTCACTAAAGGTACATTGTGCATTTACTTGCAACGCTCTGAGGTAGTAGTACTAACACTCTTGCACCTGGCAGGCACTGCATTGCCTCGGTGGCCCGGCATCTGCCCCGACGGTGATCGAGGCCTGAGGACAAGCAGGCATGTTTGCTCACTGCAGCAGGCAGAATATTCTACCTTCCAGGCACCGCTTTTCATCCCCTGCTGAATGCTTCACACAACTCATGCAACGGACAAACCACTTCTCGTCCCCTCCAAGCCACCATTACGGCCCTTTTACATCTCTTCTGACCATACGGTTGATTTCCCGTACCTTTCCGGTTCCAGTTCACGATCTCTTTTTGATCTTCATCGCACACACATTTCCTGCGTTCGAACGTACGTTGTTCTATTGCTCCCACGCCCC